>MU385876.1:24539-365093 GCA_022497145.1 Rostrohypoxylon terebratum | reverse complement strand
AAGCATTTGAAGGACCTGCTTGAGGACTTTCACCGCCAAAATCCTGATCGACCACGCCCAAAGCAACAGCAGTCGATGGCGACAACGGGCCCAGACCAAAGTCTATCCCTGAAAAGGAAGAGGGGGAGACCACGGAAGGCATCTCAGGACTAAGGAAGGATCGCTCCTGATCCACCTTGGCCTGCTCCTCTGCTAAACGCTCCCTCTCCTCTATGGCATCCAGGTCGTCTCCCTGTTTCAACAATTCCAGACCACGCTTCTTCAGCAAGTCTTCTTGACGACGAAGCCGTTGCAATTTACCAATCTTTTCAGATATCTTAGACTGGTACTCTTGTTGCAACCGAACCAACTCGTCCTCTGCGTCTTTACGTTCTTGTTCGAGTCGGGTACGGGCTTGAGAAACACGGTCAAGGGCGTTCATCTCTGAAACGTCGCAGTGTTTTCGGTTCCAGCGAACACAGTGATTACAATTCTCGTAACCAACAGCAAGAAAACAGTCACTCTCACCGAGTATGTGACAATTCGAGCAAAGAAGAACAGGAAAACCGTGAACAGTAATGAAGTCAGCACGAGTGTGACGCTCTTGTCGCTGATTAGGGCGAACACTTGATTTTCGAACCTTCCCAGACATGGTCAATGATCAAGCAAGGGCACCACTAGCAAAAGAAGGAAGGAAATAAAACACTCACCTTTTTTTATCTTTGGGACAAAGATCCTAGAAGGAGGGGTATAATGTCACAAACCAGCTAACAGGCGACCAACTTCAAAACCAAATAGTGGGTGCCTACCTTAACCAATCACGGCTAATGTTCGGGCTGATGTGTTGGGATCAAAACACATCAAAACACATCAACTGAGCCCTGATGTGTTTAGGAAGGATCACATCACAACACATCACGATGGTTTCAACGCCTAGGGACAGTAGGGATATTTCTTATATAAAACAAAGCATACTTCATGTATCTAGTCACTCACTTAGCTCACTAGCTATCAATCTAAGTCTATTACTTCAAAACATATCGAACTAATAGAAAGAAGACTCCAAGCCTCTTTTACGAACAGACTACCTTTTGATCTGATCTCTACGAGTACTGCTAACAAGCAAGGAAAACCACGAATTGCCCCGTATACCTAAGTAATTAGGTGTAGGTTCGTAACACATGGGACTCTATATTCAAGTGCAGTCTGAATACTTAGATTGAAAGCTAGAGAACTAAAAACTAAATACAGTAGGAAATTCTCATTCTTTTATATTTGCTCCATTTCATATGCTTCTTTTCCTACTCGTGGATCGTGATTCCCTTTGTCGCCGATCCACGATCTGTGATCCAGGTGATCATGTGACTTTTGACTTTTCGATGGGTGCGCCGTTTGTTGGTAAGTGGGGCTTTGAGGAAGAATGTTCCGTAACAACACTTATATTTAAGTAATAAACGCTTAATATATATATTATACTTAAATACATATTAAATTACACTTATAATCTTAAGCATAAATAAGTTAAAAAGATTTCCACTTAAAAGAGAAAAGAAATCAAAGATCTTAGCACTTTTAAAAATTATTATTAAATTAATACTATATCTAAGCCTTACACAGCCCTTGTCACACCAATTAAAGCAGACGGACGATGTTTTCAACAGGATCAAACTTGTGTTTGTTTCCTTGAGCAAGACCGGCCGGAAGACCAAGCGCTAGCAAAACCGAAATGTGAGGATTATATTTGCTCGCCAGCACCCGAGAAAACAGTGGACCACCCGGTCATAGACCCCAGAGAACTAACGCATTACTTCAAGTTTGGACGCCGGGAAGATGATGACTGCGATGAAATATATCACCAGCTTCCGAAGAAGAAGAAAAAGCTTGACCTACAGGCAGACGAAAAGCAATTGGTTTGGGGCGTTTATTTTGAGGAAGGCTGGCATTCGAATACTATATTTGGTCTCCTATCTTTGTTCGTTATGATCATCTTCCCTTCCACTATTGTGTGGGCTACGTTAACGGGGAAAATAGAAGGTCCAACCGCAGCGTTTTCCTTGGTAGTAACCACTGTTGCTCTATTCATGACGGCGTTGCCATATCGAGATGGCCGGATTTAGATTTCATAGTCTAACGTCAGAAAGAAGCAATTTTCAACGGGCTTGGGGGTTTTAGGTGCTAAAGCCTTAGGGCAGGGGTCTTAACAAGTTATTATGGCCGCCACACGAACCAATGCATCCGTGGATGATATCCAGGTTAAAATCTAGTTAGTATAATGTAAGCTAGCTTAGATCAAGTCGCGTTAGATGAGGAACTGAATAGTGCAGTTTATGTTCCTATTGAATGAGAATCCTCAAGCCTCTGATTGGGATTTATAGCCGTTGCCAAGCCAAATAATCACGAGTAAGTATACAATACAATGCCTCCGAAGCGGAATGTTTCCCTATATTCACCCCGCGCGACTGGCGATGCCTTCACAGCTTATACCCAGTATCGTCTAGATAATAGTCTATATCATGCTAGGATCTGGCACCTTCCTACTAGATGACACCGGGGTAGTAGGGACAACCGGCTCAACGGAGGAAGAAGATGCATTGCAATTATCACCAACACCCGAGCCCGAACCAGCTTCATCCTCCATGCAGGTAGTAAGTTGAAAGCGATACGACTGCGCGGTCTTCTTCTTGGTAAGGTCGATACAGGCGGGAAGCCCAGTCCCCGGTATAGCGGTACAGTCGTTCTGACAGCTACAACCTCCGTCTGGGGAGTTCACCAGGTAGGAGCCAATAAAATTGTTGCCATGAACCTTGACCGACTTTCGCCCTATCTCGTTTTCCACGCAGCTCGGGTTGCTGACGCTGAGGGAAGTGCCACAGTTGACGGAGCAGGCGTTGTCATCGCAAAATTGGGCCCAGACGTTACTCGCGACGAGAGGCGTCAAGATGGCTCCGACGAAGATCAAAGCAGCTCTTTTCCTAGAGTATGAACCACTCATTGCTTTCTGCAATATAGGCGAGACCAAAGAAACAATTTCTAATATTATAATTAGCATGGAATAAGAAATAGTATATGGTTGTTGATAAAGGGGCTGGCTTACCTTAACTAGCTCGGGATCGAAGAGTACTCAGAAACGTTCTGAAGTTAAATCTGAACCTTCTGTGACGGTTCGGACTCTGGAATAAAAAAAGCAGATGAGGATTTATTCAAACAAGCCCTTGAAAATGCAGGTTGTATTTGTTTATATAACTTTACTGCAAGTGCATCGTTCTTGCTTCAAATACGAAACCAACCTGCTTCTCTCATTCTACCGCCACTTCACTTTAGCGCACACATTATGTAACACATGTATCGCCCAAACAATCCATTAGGGGCGAGACAAAATCTCAACGTTGACACTAGGTTTAATGAACAATACATGTTAACTATTCTGAAGGACTTATATCTCCGTGTGTACTGTTTGTTTACTCAATCGACTACTAAACAGTTCCCTCCTTGCCTACTACAGTGAAAGGCAAATTTACTAGATCTGATCTTTAATGCTAGTGCATTATATTCGCTATAATGCAGTGCCCCTTAGCTGGCTATAACATGCTGTAAGTCTATCGTACAGCGGATGAAGCGATAGTTATAGTGATTAATGAAGTGAGATGAATTCTAAAGATGAGGGGTAAAGAGTCCTAAAATACAGCAATAAACAGCCCTACAGTGGTTATTTATAGCGATATGCGGGGAGCGTGGTATCCATATTTTAGTGCACTGGAAACCTCCAAGAAAGAGAGCCCTGGGAGGGTTTACCCGAGTGATACCAATAGCGCTGATAGGAATCGAACCTAAACACCCTGATAAATGGATCTCTCTCCAGCTCTCCATAGCTCTTATTTTCAACATCCGAATTAGGTAAACAAAGATCTCTCATCGTGCCCAAGGGCAAAATCCTTAGAGTAAAATAAAAATTAACGGCTTTAAGACACATTGGACAATGATTATGAGCGCCCCCAAGATTGCGACTATTAATAATACGGGATTTTCGAAACAAAGCGACATACTTTTTGCTAACGAATGGTAGTTGTAAGAGATAATTTGCTTTGCTTTGAATGATATCTTGATGGGAGGATTTGAGTTTGACGAAGGCTTGGTAACTTAGTGGTTAAGTCTCCCAGTGAGGGGAATGCGATGATTTAAATCGGGCTGATGGAGAATAGGTAACACAAAGGATACAGGATTTACCTACGACGATCACCGTCTACTAGAAGTCCGTAGTGATGTTGAGATTTTTTGATACCATAGCCTTCTACGAGAATAATCAGTGTCTCCGTTGCTCCAGTCGCTTCTGTTGTAGTCCCGTCGGATTTCACCGGATCGCATGGATAAAGAACATCCAAACACACATTCCCCGATCATCGCTCTCAAACAAGAAAAGTCTATTCGCATCATATAATCTATCTAGCGAGACAGTATAAACATTAACCGCCCGAATCCAGTATTCCGGCCTCACTACCGCAGCTCTCGTTCTGTCGTATACGCGGCCGACTTGTACGAACTCTCCTCGCCTGCCGGCACCGCCACACCGCGCCACGTGCCGTCGTGCTTCGAAAGTGTCATCTTGCGCGTCGGCCTACGGTCGCTGTGGTTCGGAAGCGCAACACCAACACCAACCTCCACACCTGTCCCCATTTCCTTCCTCTCTCCTGCGCCGCCCACGGTTAAGAGCTCGAGCGATGAATCACGCTCGGTGCGCTTATAGTCGTCGGGGCCCTCAGTAAGCACAGACCACTCCTGCTTGACGCTAATCTTATTGCGGGAATCGGGTCCAAGGCGATTGCCTGACGATGGGCCGTAGGTGTTGAAATTCGAGCCATTGTTCCGCGTAGAGCCGAAGATCTTGGGTAACGCGCGACTGAAGAGCGAACGCACTGCAGGCATGCACGCGCAGATTATGCCGACGGGGACCTCAATCGTGGACCAATACCCGGTTTCGACGTAGTCCTCTGTGAAAGAAATTAGAATTACCCCTGGAAGATCCGTGGGTATAAAATGAGAAGTGGAGACCTACGAGTGAGATTTTGGGTGTCACCAAGGTGGATAAGGGAATATAGACGGATAACGCTGACGACTGTGATACTATCAAATGAGTTAGCGCATGACCCTCCCCCAAGAAAAATTCCTGAAAATTGCTCACAAGAATCCGACAGCAAACATAGCAATGATCTGGAGCCTCTTTCTCATAGACAGGGATAGTCCGAACAACGACGGGAGCGGGAGGACGATCACAGCCAAATCCAACACGATATTTGTTGCCGCGGCAGACCAACCCAATGTATTGATGCTCAGACACTTTGATTCGGTTTCTCCATCCCAAAATGTCCATGCGCCGGATATCGGGTTGCATTGGAAGACCAGCAGGAAGTCGTAGGTGAGCGCGTATATGAGGTTGAGGCCTATCAAGATCCAAGCACAAATGCGGAACGATCGCTTCGGGAACACCTTGAGGTAAAAGAAGAGAATGGAGATCTTGGTCAGAGCCAGCGCCGTAATGTACACTAATTCGTCGAAGAAATAAAGCTGTTTTCCGTTTTAGCAAGGGTAAGATGCTTTGTGTGAAAGGGGTTCACCAACTTTAAGGACCTGGGTGATGGAATCATGTGGAACAAACCACATATCCAATCCAAGCCCAGCATTCGCAACTTGATTCATTGTTAGTACGAATACCATATCATACGGAAAAGATGGCTTACTAGGTACTGATATGCACGCGAATGCAATTTCGAGGGCCTATATGATAGAGTAGAGTTAGAGGGATATACGGCAGGAAGCGAAAGTAGTGCTGGCATACCATGACCACACACATCACCGAGTCGTCATGACCCCAATCGTGCGGACCAAGCATTCTTGCCATGCATCGCAAGATAAAAGCTACTAAGCCAAGCGCGCCGAATGTAATCGCAAGGACCTTGATTAATGTGGTTCTATCTTCTCCCGGAACACCGCATGTCACGGCCTCGAATTTCTTCGTCGCTGGAAGTATGCGGATCAGCTATCGACATCAAGTACCTTGATCCATAGTATCAACTTACATAGTTGGTCGCGAATTGAGCAGGTCGAAGTGACACACTCCGTAACATTGGCTAGGAAGACAGAGTTGGTACAGATGCATGTCGTATTCGACAGCGTACAGCCCGAGTTGCCAATCTCAGAGGCGAGACATTTTAACTATACGGATATTAGCCGGCCTGTCTCTAATATCTCGTCAGGAGAGATTTGATCCCTCTCGAAACTTACGCCGCAAGCGGGAATTCCGGTGAGGTCGAGAGCGGCCAGCGCTGGCTGCAGTGCACCCAGGCATAGCAGCGACAACAACGAAAGAAACCGCATACTGCTAAATCGCCAACGCAATACCTATTCAAGAGATACTTGACGGGGAGAGAAACGAACGGCACCGCAGTATCACCAAGAACAGAGAATGCATGAGAAGTTCAAAGGAGTGAAACCCCAGACATTGTATCTTGGGGAAGAGAAATCTAGTACTACAATACGAAGGATTCCAGAGCCACGTTCTGGCGGAGCGTGGGTATGGGCGGAAAGTCACTCGGGCGAGACTAGGAAATCGAACCGATCCCTGCTGCCGTTCTTCCTCTCATGTCTCACGTTTGACATGTAAAAAACGATTCGCCAGCGCGACTTTTGGTAACCCAGCCTTGTGGGACGTTAACCCCGACCCTCGTGGGTGTATGGGTGCCGGTGAGCTTGATGTGACGGCTAAGATACAGCTAAGCTCAAAATCGGCAATATGCCGGTGATGATATTTACCCCTGGATCTCTGCATCTTAGCGAGCTAGGCCATTACGATCAAGCCCGTAAGCAATTTTAACTGCGAGGCCTACCGAATCAGGAGATCCCACCCCCGAATAAGCCCTAATCCAGAGATTCAAAGCTTGCGAAGGTGACAAAGGGGACTAGCTGACGTGTGTGTACGTAGTTCGGACGTTCGGTTCTATTGCGTTACTGATATGATTAAGGTCGGAGTGGTGCCCGACGGACGGCCGCACGTGTTTTGGAGTGACATCGCGGCGCCTGAATATGCCCGCACAGGCTTCTGGAAGCATTGACCTCACACATTGTCGATCAACTTGATCATACTGGAACAGTTCGACTGGGGATCTGGTTGGGACGAAGATTAGACATAATCTTGCTTATGTCCTGTGATAAATCCTAATGTGACCTAACCTGCCTGCCTGCACGGTTGACCGAACTTCTCCTTGAAACACACATATGTAGGTCTGTATGTATGTGCCTGCATAGTAAGTTTTTTCTTTTTTTTCTTGCAGCGTAGCATTCTTTAACTTACGATTCAATTGACATGACACACACCAAATCAACGTCGCAATCAGGCTCCTAGCAGCGGAAGCATAATTTTCATGCGGCTGAAGGCTGTTCGTAACCATCGTCGCATCGGGATATGGTTTGTGGAGCTCTAGGTGGACAAACAGCCGGATATAGCTAATGTCCCCGTGATAGCGCCGTAAGCTTGCCAATGCAGATTTGTTGCCTGTGAAGCTAACTACCTACTATGTAGAAATAGGTAAAATCGCGGGCCGGCGCTGGGACGGCGCAATAAAATCGACGCTCTAGGGATCCATTCCGGTAGTTGGATTGCATCTGGTTGTTGCTGGAAGCCCCAGGAAGCTGGAACCACACGATCAAATAATACCAGGCTGCCAGGTAAGCGTTACATAGTATAAAACTTTGACAGCAACCCACTCGAAGTTTCAAAACACCCACCTAGTGTAGATCCGGTGGACCACTTCATCGTCCTATCTATTCCTACGATAAGTTAGTGATCGGCTCAGCTTAGCTAATGCCCAGCAGTCCGTCGGCACAATGACCTTTCTTCCACACTAATACAGTATACTCGGTCTAGTCAGGAACCTGCTAAGCTAATTTCTTCTAGAGCGCTAAGCGGAAGGCGGCATATAGGTCCGCGGTGGTTTATTAAGTAGATTTCTGAAACATAGCCGGCGATTTTTTTGTTTGCAAGGTTAGCCGTGATAGCATTTAGTAGAAGATCGTCAGCCAGCTTTAAAAATGGTAATTTCGGCACCCTTCCCATCTCGTAACTAGATCGAATTGTCTCGCATCAGAGCGTCAACATTGGCGTTCATACTAAGTACATAGTATGATACGTTCATCTCTTGATGGAAATCTAACATCGAGGACCCTTCGAAGGATCTTCTCTCCACTCAATCGAGATAGGACTCGAGGTCACTGAGCGCTGAAAGGATTGATACATAAACAATTGATATGTAAATGTTGGCGATCTAAGCGTCAGTGGCGTGGGAAAGCGTTTATCCCGGTGTTATACCCGAACTCGAAGTTTGGTATTTCCGGCGACACACAGTCGCGAATTTAATGAGAAAAAAATGTTCCTTGACACATGGGCCATGGCTGCGAAACGAGCAACCGAGATTTTTCAAGCTGAACATCCAAAATATGTTATCGCAATGTTTATACTACTATGCAGCAAGTGTTGATCGACGTAGGGTTGTTGCTATTGGTGATAGATGCAACTCTAGCAGGGAAGCCAGTCGGGGCTATCCAAAGCGAAACGAAAACGCCAGGGGACTGGAAACAATTGTATGCACGGAATCATTGTTGATGTGAAGCTGGACAGAAATGGTAAAGGGCCAACCAACGCTGGACCGACTAGGTACTATTATAAATAATTCAGTCTCGACAATGTTGACCTCCAAATCCGAGCTGGCACACTCTTACTAAGGGCGATAATATCGGTGAAATTCAACTCAGTTAGGTTTTTATTGTTAAGCAAAAAGCTTCCACACGGGTTAAAAGCCGGAAGTACGCCAGGGGAGTATCGTGCCGAGTTCCATGAGTCCGAATCATGACAGATCCCCGGTCAGTCTGGCGAAACTGGATATTTTCCTTGTACGAAATAGGTGGCGGTTGATATTCTGGAGACTTGGTCGTCTCAATAGTGGATATAGGGCGTCCAACGAGGAACGCCATCACCAACGTGAGATCTAAAAATGCTCGATTCGATTGCATAAGGGACGAATGAACCCCTGAGCTCCCACTAATTCTCCGGCTATGATCCAAAATCTTGCTGGAAAATATCAAGACTGAGACATGCGGAAGCTGACCGACCGAGTAGCCGATATCTCCTAGCGCTCTGAAGAAGTACCTGTGGCTGGATGTGTACGAATAAGCAAGATACTAATTCGAGAGGCCAAAGTCACAATTTGAGTTAGCTTTGGAGGTTGATTATCTGGTATCATTCGTTAAAATTGATATATTGTCCTTCAAATCGTATTTTTTCATGCCAATGTGGTGGGTATTCCAGGAGAAATAGAGGTACTGAACAAGTGCGTAACACTGTCAGGTTCTCTATCAACTTGGCTTTTTGACTTCGTTTTTTCGATCAATGATATAATAAGGTGTCGATGCAAGTGACAATTACGATGGATCGTAAGTACAATCAAGAAATATGAGACATGAATTTGGCAAGTTATTGTCTTGAAAATGCAAACTGTAATGGTGCTTCTTGTGGTACAATACAATGATCTAAAACTATTAGTGTGGCGCACCTGCCAAGTGATAACAGTCCGTCTTTGTCCATCACCAATTGATTAATGCAAGAACGAAGCTTCAGATACCGCTTTCCTAGTTTGGTTATCTCACCCACTTAAAAAAAGTTCTGCCGTCTTAAAAATTTCCAACCGTCCCTCCAACTCTCCAACTAGATTGTTCCTTCCGGCAGCAAGATCACCCACGATCTTAGCACCTTTCAATTCAGAGGATCAACAAAATGTTGAGACAAATGTGAGCATCACACCATACCAATCTGAGGTCTCTATAATGCTAAAGATAACTTCTTAGAAAACCTCGAAACGCCCGCTCTAAACGAGCTCTAGAGAAGAAGGCACCCAAGGTCGTCGAGAACCCGAAGACAGCTCTCTTCCTGTACGTATGCCCTTTCGGATATACAGATTCCCCAAAATAAACCATTAGCATATCCAATTATATTTATGAAATACTGATTGAAGATACTTAGCCGCGGAACGACCTGTTCGCAAGTAGCCCAAGATGCTCTAACAGACCTGTACTCTCTGCGACAACCGCTCGCCAAGAAGTTCACCAAGAAGAACGACATCCATCCGTTCGAGGACCCCTCGTCTCTCGAGTTCTTCAGCGAGAAGAATGACACCTCGCTTCTCGTCTTCGGCATCAGCTCCAAGAAGCGCCCCCACACCTTGACCTTCGCGCGTACCTTCGCAAGCAAGATCCTCGATATGCTCGAGCTGCACCTAGACCCCGAGAGCTATCGCCGCATCTCGCAATTCAAGGGCCGCAAGTTCGCTGTTGGTCTGCGACCTATGCTTCTATTCTCCGGAACTGCGTTTGAGAGCCCAGTCGCGAACGAGTACACGATGGCGAAGAGTATGTTCATCGATATGTTCAAGGGCGATACATCGAGCGACAAGATTGATGTCGAGGGTCTACAGTACCTCGTGTCTATCTCGGCTGATGAGCCTGTGGGTGATTCCGTCAAGCCGGCCATCCACCTGCGCATTTACCTTATCTCGACCAAGCGCAGCGGACAGCGATTGCCCAGGGTCGAGGTGGAGGAGATGGGTCCGCGCATGGACTTTCGAGTCGGTCGCATGCAAGAGCCCGATGAGGCCATATTGAAGGAAGCTATGAAGACAGCTAAGGTGGAAGAGAAGGTCAAGAAGAACGTCACAACGGATACCATCGGCGACAAGATCGGCCGCATCCACCTGGGCAGACAAGACCTCAGCGAGCTGCAGACGAGGAAGATGAAGGGTCTCAAACGAAGCAGGGATCTCGATGCGGAGGAAGCAGATGGGATGGTCGTTGATGACGATACCCCGAAACGCTCTAAAAAGTGAAATCAAGTTAATGCGATATGCGCATGGAATGGCGTTACGGGTGGTTTCTTGATATTGCTTATACTACAGACACGTGTGTCTAACGGAGTTGGGAGTTTCCCGTTCTTGATAAAATACGACACGTTTCGCCTACTACTATGCCGCCTCCTTCTGTTCCGACTTGTACTGCTGATACAGTTTGCCCACGATCTTCCGGCCCTCGTTGTCTCCCTGGACCCATTCCTCTGGCGTAAAGAGCCCGAACATGCCAACCTTATCTAGGAGCGGTAGTACGGCGCGCATTGGTTCTTCTAGAAGTGCCAGCTTTTCCTTGTCTCCGGCCTTGTGCGCCTCGTTGTATGTACGGATGTTGATGAGCAATGCGCTGCAAGTTTGGAGTTAAGTATGTAGTTAGTCTTTGGAGGTGGTGTACATGATGCTGAAGACATACCCGACTGTTCCCGTCTGTACCTTTGATCCATTTGGCAAGGCGATTTGGGGAAACTCAACTCCCAACGTCGCCGAGTTGAGGGCTGCGAGCTTGTCGCAGCTATCGGTGTTATTCGTCATAGTGTCTTAGATGAGCTTAACTAGGTATATTATGGAATCTGACAGATGACGAATGTGAACGACGTTGAATGATGTGATTTATTTTCTGCTAGAAACTATTCGAGAATATATACTGTACTTTGCGGCGCAACATACACGGCGATAGCTGAGAATATACCCCCGAAACCCCGATCTCTCGGCGGCCGATGCCCCACATATCTTCGGTGATTTCTAGGCAGCGTCAAACGACGTGAGTGGATGATTACGGTCGATTCTGACATGTTTCTGCTGATGAATCATCTCACTTCGTGCTAATAGACTACTTTTTCATACGATGTTTTTCTGGATTGAAGTTTAGGAATCTTCATTCATCTATCTAATAGGTATGTGTTTCTGTGTAGGTCCCTAAGAATGTGGGATGTCGGCCGACCCCGAGACGAAAAGAATACTTTCTAGCACCTACGAAATTATTGCCTCGCAGTTTCAATGTGATGGTATTCGTGCACATAAATACATGTAAACCTCTCATAGGTTCATGTTAACACGCACGGGCTACTGAGTTGTAATTTTCTTGGATACAATTTTCCTCTCTATATCCTATATCGAAGAAAGGCTTACGATGGCCGGATTACCAGTCACCGAAAACAACTTTGAAAGCAAATGGTCTGAGTGCTTCAAAAGAGGGAAAATACGGCGAGCAAGTGACCTTGCCAAGTCAACTAAAACACTTCAGCAAAAATGGGAATCGGTAGATGGTGATATTGTAATCGCTTTCCAAGGGGCGTCCACTTTCATGTCTGATTTCTGGCCATCGATCAAAGATCATGGCATTTTATCTAGGAATCCATACGGTTATGAGTGGCTACATCAGAGATTTTATAGAAGTAGTGGATACCCAAGTTTTCTCTTCTATACATCCCTCCTCTGGCAAAGTTATGGCCGTCATGGTGGCTGCCGGCTATTCAAGTTTCAAGATATTTCTGGACTCGTGGATGAATGGAGAGAGATGCGATGCGGTCCTGTTCACAATGCCGCATATAATTCAATCTCAGTACGGCAGATTGCATTCAGCGGAAGAGATACATTTCTATACACGCCGCCGAGACTGTAGGTGACAAAAAGGTGACCTAGACTTTTCGTCCCTTTCGTCCCTATTGCCCCTTTCGGAGTTAATATCATGAGACTCGTTAGCTGAATAAGGACGCCCTGTTACAATATTAAGCCATTGTGAAGCATTTTGCTAGTAACGAGACACCAATCTCCAAATGTGGATCTATAATTAAACTCCCTGCAGCGTCACGTCATAGGGTCCGTGCGTAGCCAGAAATCGAAATCCCATCATCCCTGAATAGGGAATTTTGTTCTAATCGATAACACTTCCGCTTCGTGATTTTCGCGATGACATGCAGGATGAAGGGTTATTTCTAATAAAAGTATAATATGGCCAACCTTAGTTTTCTTTCTCGTACAATTCCAGTGTTGGCGTAATTATTTCATCAGTCGTTCCCTCTGGGCAATCTGCGCCCTCCGAAGTGCGGCCTACTGTTATTTGCGATATCTCGGTGGCCCAACTTTCATAGTAATTTGAACCATTCGCGATCAGCCTTCGGCAAGGCATATTCGCCATCTGGTTTTCCCAAGCTCTCGTAGTCCGGGCTCAACCAGGCAAGGGTTTCTCATCACTCATTAGAACATCCCAACTATTGAGGTTTTCCTGGATATAGTGCCGAGTTTAATCGACAATTGCGCAGTGCTAAGCCAAGTTAGGAAGATAGGAAAGCTCAGCTCTCCAGTGTCCTTTCGTCTAGCCTGAGCTGGCACAAAATAGGGGTTAATTGGCTGAGGCGTTGGCGTGCCTTAGTCACAACATGTATTGTACGTATTTCGGCGGCAATGTGAATCAGCATGCTATCAACTAGAAGCGTTATTGGACGACGAGTTTGCACGCGTTAGCTGGCAAACAATAACGCTCAATACTCTCGCCAGGCTTGCTTTTATAGGTATTCGCGTGTTTGCGCATATTTGCAAGGATTCGTAAGGATTTGCGAGTATGGGATAAGATATCAAATGGAAACGACGGATTAGTCGAAGGTGAAAGCAGCGAGAGGGAGAGAAGGTCGAATATCGGTCTGTTCTGTTCGGACTATTTAAACTCAGTCGTCGCATGTCGGGTTCGCGATGCAGTTGATGAACGGATAACATCCAATTGGAACGTGGACAAGCACGTCATAAAGTTCGTGATCATGAAATGCCATTTTGGCAGTTCGAGTAGTAACACTACAAATAGCACAGGATCGGATACTGTGCTAAAGAGGATGGTCAACCCAATCCGGAGTCTCAAACTCATGCGGGTCTCAGATTGAACGCTTTTAAGACTTTCCCGACTTTCCGCAAGACCGTGAGGCCGTTTTTTCAAAGTCTTTCTTGTTCAACCGTTCGAATTTTTTCAGTTTCTTCTTTTTTTTTCAAATTTCATATGTTTCTTGTCTTAATAAACTTCTCACCCCGCACGTGTGCAGATAGTTTGCATAGAGTTTTCGGGCCATAAATATTGATTCATAGTTGCAGGATTACGGAATGCCCTGCTGCCAAAAGTTCACTTAGTCCCGCGCCCATTGGGGCATCCTGGTCTGCAAACTGGGCAGGCTTGTCGATCTCTATGAAAAGAGTACGTGTCAGCGTGTATCAATTGTCAATTGAGTCTACACGTATTTTGTGGATGTGGTTTTTGCCATTTGGGATATGAGCGGTCACATCATTACCAATTTGCATACCTAGGTGTGTATTAATTTGATGATCATTTATACTGTCTCAATACTATCAGATCGGTAGGGAGGTTAAAGCTTTAAGAATAGGTCAGAATGAACGTCATGTACTAATGGATTGATGGTTAAATCTGCACATGTGTGTTTTAGTGTATTATCAAATCTGAAATATAGGGAGATGAACCCCTATGATAGTACTAGAAGCGGATGTTTAAGGTTAAGTTACATTAAGTTTCCGTAAGTACCATTTACTTTAAAATCGGCTGAATCGTAACGTATGTCGCCACATAAAGTACAAGGTGGGTACATATATCCCATCGTCAGGCACCTATTGCAATAGAACTATGTAATAGGATGGTATGCACCTGCAGTGCGCCTCGGCTGAGCCGTCGCCTTATTACCACTATGATCCCTAACACCCGTCGCTGCCACCCGAACTTGTTTTTTTAAGTGCTTCAGCCTTCAGGTGCTTTTAAAGTACTGTAGGCAGCGAGGGACCTGATGTAGACCCCACTAATTACATAGGTAGTGATGAGTTAGTGCTACGCAGCACAATTTAGACAATTTTAGTGTGCTTAGTGTACCTACGTTTTGGGACCTTGGACCAACAGGGCCTGGGCGTGCCTTCAGCTTTTGAAACACCAATTTGTTAGCTTGACCAGTCCGTCGCTTCCTGGTCTTGAACAAACTGATCACTCACCCACATTCATTTGGTGACTCTTTAATTTTTTTTTAAAGAACCTTTTCTCTTTTTTTCAAACATCCTGTCTACCTCCATGGTGGTGCATCCGAAGGTCGAATAAGGGTAATCTCTTTCTCACGTTATTGTTTACTGTTCTTCTACATAACTTGATTATATCTTTGGCGGGGATTATTTGTTTTTTCTTCGCTGCATTCGACAACCTAATAACTTGGGGTGACATCGTTGGATTGAACCTTGAGTGACGCCCCCCCAACCGTCCAGACTTCATCCTCTTCCCCTAAGCTCTCTCATAAGTCGCCCTGAAGTTACGAGTCTTTTTTCCCCTTTTGATCGCCAGGGCGACCGACAGAGCAGATCTGCGTGACAGATCTGTCCACTGCTATCCCATCTGGCCTCAGCTGTGCTGATCCACCAGGCTGCAAAGACACTTGCCATGAAATGAGTGGCTCAACCCTGACAGTCACGGCCCTGCCAACCGTCGAGCCCACAAGGCCATTCCGCTCATCCAGTCACTCTACTTCGCATTCCACCTCGGATTTGCTATCGAGTCCCGAGACTTTCCAATCACAACCGACCGCGGATTCAGAGTTACATAACCGACCATCGAGCGCCAAAAGCCTTCCTGGTTTATCTTCTTTTGATGTACCTTCTTTCGATTTTGGTAATGACCTCGATACTAGCTTTTCTTTCTCGAAGGACTTCCTAAACAACGGGACCAATGAGAGACCTACGCCTGACCACACCCCAAACAGTATGGCTGGCCTTGACTCTGGGTCAGCTAAGGTGCCAAAACGAAGATCGACAATAAGCCGACCGCAGTCATGGATGCCAGCATCTAGACCGTCTCTACACCTTGTGGAAGACACGGGAAACGCGATGGAAGTAGAACGTGCTAGTGAAGAAGATACTGATGACCCTCGATTCCTCACACCAACCTCCCACGATAAATATAGAAATGTTTCAGATTCGATTTCATCCTTAGCGAAGCGTTCATGGATAACGGGATCACGATCGCCCTCGCCAGGAGACAAGAAAGACGATACGGAAACTAACGCGGATGGACGACCGGGTCGTCGTGAACGGTCTGCTAGTAATAGTTCGATCATGAAACTCAAGAGATCCTCGAAGAAGCGCCCAGTATCACCCGCCGATAGCGAAAGTAACAAGTCGACCGATTCTCTAAGTAAATTCGGAAGTTATCTTAATAGGATCAAGCAACGACAACCTGGTATGTTGACGAAGGGTAAAGCCCAATATGACCACGATAGTCCCGCATCCTCGACCGCTAGCATCGCCCCTCCGTCCACCGACACCCGTAAATCACACACATCTGAGACCAGCAATAGCACTTTTCCAGAAGACAGCATCTTGGTTGGGAAATTGCCACAAATCCGAGACCCTCTGTGGTCAGCGTTCAAGTCCCTGGATTCAGAATGTTACAAATTTCAAACCAAGTCGACGGCTTTGAAGATGAGCATGGTTCGAAGTGTTCTGGCGCCGTTCTTGAGGAATCATGCGAATCATCCATCCGATAGGAATCTGCATCATGAAGACTTGGAGCGCAGGGCCCTCGTCTTGAATAAGTGGTGGACCGGACTCCTTGAGCTTTTTGAAGGAAAAATTCAACAGCCTGTTGCGGGAGTTGACCGACCTGTCCTCCTCGAGAGTTTGACTTCCCTGATGATGAGGCCAGAATGGCGGCAGTGCGCCACTAACTTTTGCCCAATTGCGGATCGAAGTTCCGCAGAACAGCAACAAGAGCAATCCGAAATTCGACGCAACAAATCTTCGACCTCCTTAAGTTCGACCGATTCTGCCTACTTGGCTGAATCTGCGAGACATAACGTAAAAACTATGTTTGTTACAAACCTTGTTGCACAAATGGCCATTGTGGTAGAGAAGCTTTCTCTTCGACACGCTCCTCTTAGCCTGGTCAATTTTGCGGGCAAGGCCTGTGCCTATGCCTTCTTCTTTGCGCCTGGTATTGCCGACGTGCTAGTGAGGCTCTGGTCTTTGTCCGCGGATCGAATACGGCGAGTAAAGGAAGAGTTTGATCTACCGCAGAATAACGGACGCAGAACTGATGTCATTGTGGCGCATTTCCCTCATTGCGTTGACAAGCTTGGTTGGACTTCTGTCAGAGACATGACTAATATGTTGAGACAAGCTGCCACGCTACCGCTGACCGCAGCCAAAATACCGTGGCGAGGGCCGTGGGTTGCAAGATGGGCAGGGCGTGATACTGACCTATTCTTCATCTTCTGCAAGTATTATTATATATTGTTAGAAGAATTTCTCCCCTCTGAACTCCCATTAGCCGACAAAGCTCTCGCGCCTGGTTTTGTGCTGGTAAACGCCCAGGTACTTACTATTCTGGACTCGACCGTACATCGACAGGCAGCTGTAGATGTCATGATAGCGCCTCCGCTTACAGACGCAATTCACGGTGCCGATGCGTCTGCCATGGCTTTGCCGGTTCTCCCAAATAGCAATATCATGAAAGGAATGAGTGAGAACAGGCTGATCGTACTTTTGAAGGATTTGTTATCCCCCGCATCTATGTATTACATAGACGCGCGGCATACATTTGCGGAATCATTCATGGCCATTATGAGAGCTACTGCGAAACGAACCTCGCAGTATGACCATAATGCATGCTTCACAATTTGTGACTTCCTAGAAGAGTCGTTGGTGGCATATGAGACGTTTGTCGATTCCCAGAGTTTTGTTGACTGGCCGTTCTGGTTTGAGGTTTGCAAGAGAGTCCTGAACTCGAATAATACGATGTCTGAGATTCGGGTACTCTCCTTCCTCTTCTCTATCTGGGATGCTATTTCGAATAATCAAGCCCGCAAAGAGGCCGTATGTTTGGAGTGGTTGCTCACAGAAGAGGTATTCAATAAGCTGTTCAACAACTGGTGTCCTATGGTCCGAGCCTATTACATGCGGCTGTTATGCTGGAGGATCTGTAGAGACGCCGGTAGTGCAAACGAATCGGATGCGTAAGAATCTCGGAAATCCCCGACAATCGCCAATGTTGTTATTTTACTGACTTTTTGATAGGAGGATATTCCTCGTCGTTTATTCGCGTCTCAAGACCGTGTGGTCTCACTATCTATGGTTGAAGCATGTTGCTGAGCAGAAAGGAAAATTCCCGCCCTCGACCGCGCCGTCTTTCCCAACTCCCGGAAAGCGATTTATGATCATTCGCACTGAGCTACCAGTTGCACAGCCTGGTTTGATGATGGGATTCGATTCGTCTGCTTCCCTACCTCAGCAGAGTGACCCGGCATTGACCCCAGCCACCGACTTCGAGTCGATGGATTCAATCGACTACCCCGAACCTGTCTTCCAAAAGAAGAGAGGCAGTCTCCTAGGGAAACTATTCTCCTTTGCTGGAAGCAATACCACTAACCATGATTTGGAAGCCGTGAGGCGCGAGACCGCAGCATCACGTATTCGACCAACCCTCCCACCTAAGGGGTCGTCCAGTGTCACTCCTCCTGGCTCTGACTCAGATAGTATAGGCTCATCACCCACATACGATGCTCTTCAATACGTTTTTAAGTTCACGCTCTCGTGGAACGCCGCCGGCACTATGTCTCCTCCGAACCGTATCCTCACTCGACCGCGACTACCAAATCCAGCACAATCTTGGGTAACCGCAAAAGGCCGAACTGGAAGCCCACTGCCCCCATCGGCAGGCCGGCCAGCTCCAACTCGAGCCGTTTCCGGCAGCCCCAATCCTGGGCTAGTGGACTCGGCAAAAAACGCCAACCCCAGTGAGGTTCCTACATCACCTCATCGAATATCTATGGCGTTTGACCGCCGGCAGAGCATTGGCCAGTCAAGCCCGATTGACAGGCAAGATGACGATATGCCTCTTAGTCCCGTGAGCACTGCCAGTCGAACACGAGCCGAGTCATCAGCCAAAAGCCCGATCTCTCCAATGCAGGAACCCATTGTCATGCCGGTTGAACCGAAGGGATTTTTCGCGAGCGGAGTAAAATATGCGGGCCGGGCGTTGGCCGAGTGGAGTCTTGTTGTTGCCGAATGTAACAGTTTCGTCGACCGTAGACGAGAAGAGGGTGTTCTGGGGTTGAGCGATGTCGAGGTACCAGCTCTCGGAGTCGAAGGTTTCAGGAAGTTGGCCTAGTTTACCAGGTGTCTAAGCATAAATGGCCCCGGAAACCTTGGATTGCATACACGGCGTCACATCACGAATTGCTAAATGGTCTTATTTGTAATGGATTCTGGGCAAAAAAAAATCATTCCATACTTTAAAAGGAGTTAGGGGGTTTCTACTTCGGGCCATTAGTACATTCGAATATTCGGTCAATAACCGGATTTGGCATTCGTGAATTAAATAGGTACATCCAGAAAAGGGACGGCGGTATTCGTTTGCTCTGCATTGAAATCGTTCAAGGCGTTAAGAGGATATTAAGATCTTTACATTAGGGAGTCCACAATACCATAGCAATTCCCATTGAGTCATTAGATGTATGCACGCATTAGGTCAGGATTAAAGATCACTGGTATAAATTTCAAAGGAGTGGAGATACGTACAGTAGTCAGGGAACTCTACGGAGTCGGATACGGCGAACGTGACGGATATACCAAGGCTCTCGAATTTTAAGAGGACCGGCTCGCAACCACACGTTATTGCTTCGAGCATATGCATTCAAAAATGCCCCTCGGAAGGGAAACACCGTAGTCTAGTACATCGGCATCGGCTTGTATTATAGCATTGTATTATACGATCCACCAACAAGGATTATACAACATGGTCGATTGATAATGGCTTCAATTTGAGTCCAGTCCAGTGCTTTTTGAATCATATTCCTTCCAAATCTAGTCATGCTTCTTTGCTTATTTTACTCTAGATACCATAACTATACCCGTAATCCTACTTATTTTATATATACATACGCTTCATACTCTAGCTGCCTTCGCTGGCAGTCAAGATTGGGCGAATCTACTCCTAAGTCTTAGTTTCTCGCCGTGACGCCAAAGGAAGACCATCCCCGCACCACAGAGCACCGAAAGTCCGCCCAATAAGCTGACACCACCACCGACGCCAAGTTTCTCGTACATGGGCCCCGAGAATAAGATAGAAGCGGCAGCGAAGCAACTCCGGGCGAACGTGTTCGCGGCGAAGATGGACGCTGAGTATTTCGGGTAACACCGCGCGATATAGAAGTTCATGCACTGAAATGCGATTACGAAGCAGATGAAGAGTACCATGAGGCCTATGATAGGTACGATCCAGTGGATGTCAGGTCGTGAAGTCCAGGCTAATCAGGAGTTTGTGTTAGTATTGAACTGTTGAATCATAGAGTATTAATCTCCGGTATCAAGATAGGGGCTTAACTCACCAAAAATGAACAATCCAGTCGGACCCAGCATCGTCGTCGCCACGGCTGGGAAAAGCCTACTCTCAGGATCTCCGTAAAGTGGCGGCGCCTCCTTATGCATCTTAGGCTCTACATTGCTCCGAAACCAGATTATGTAGCCTGTTATGGCGATCACCAGGCCCGGCATGAACGCCAAGAACGGTAGTCCGGACTCCCCCAAATTGAACCCGTGCATGTCAGTGAACACCAGAGGGAATGCTTCGAAGAAAGAATAATACGTCCCGTACAGCACTGAGGAGTACACCGTAGTATATAACACCGCTGGGTCCAATGCGTTGATCTCCCATGGCTTGATCAGTGCGTCGGTGACGATTTGTCTCGTCGTGAGCATGTGCGCGCGTTTGAGGTCCGCTTCGCATGTGAGATCGGATCGCCCTGTGCACGCACGCAACCTGCTCGCCCGCCGATGTAATATCGTGTCCGGGTTCGTCTCAGGCAACGTCAGAAACATCAGAAGCCAGACCGGGGCGGCCAGCCAGAAGAGCTCCCACCCACTCCACCGCCAACCCATCTCGCTCACGGCGAACCCGGACACGATGGGGCCGAGCGCCGGACCCAAAGTCGAAGACGCCGACCAGATCATGAGCACGTACGGCAGCTTCCACGGCGCGAACATATCATCGAGCGTAGCGCCGACGGCGGCTAAACACGGCGACCCGAAGAACCCGAGCCAGAACCGCAGCACGAGAAGCCCGGCGAAATTATCGACGACGGTGGCGCCTAACGCCAGCCACGCGAATATGAACAATGTGATGATGTACACAGAGGTGCGACCCACGGCCGGGATCTCGGTGAGCGGTGCCCAGAGCAGGGGTCCGAGGCCGTAGCCCATGACATAGAGCGCAATGCCGAGTGTCGCAGCTTCATACGAAGTATTGAAATAGGCCATCACCTCAGCCTCACTGGGAGCGTAAAGGGACGAGCCGATGTACACGGCGAAGGTGTATAGCCCCATCTGTGTCGTGATCCAAACTTTCTTGGCGAAAGACCAGTTTTGCGGATTCGCCGGATCGGAGGGGGAGTACCAGCCTACTATCGCAGCACCTTGGGTTGGCAAGCCATTGCCATTGGGAGCTTCGGGAGCATGTACTACGGCCGTTGCGGTGGCTATAGCTATAGTCAGGTTTCCGTCTAAGACACCCGCCTCGAGGTCCTTTTCATCGGAGGGCGTCGCCGTTCCCGTTGAGGTTACGGACTGTTCTACGCAGTGGGATCGCGCCTCCTGCTTCTTCAACTCGCTCTCTAGCTTGCTATCCAGCAAGACGCCGGGTTTTCCACTCAGTCCGGCCGGTAGCTCAAAAGAATCGAGCTCCTCGGGATAGGGGAACAAGTCCAGACGGCGAAACACAAAGCGTGTAATCTGTCCGATGCTGGACTCTCGAACGTTGTCCCACATACTTCTTCTTCTCCTCTCTCGTCCGTTTTCCCTCGTGCTATCAGCCTTCCAAAAAGAACACGCGAGCTAAGGTGGTAAACTCAAAGAGAGCGTGTAGCTAAGACATATAGCCAAGCAAGCCGCGGAGCTTCCTCTTGATTTCTTAACTGATAAGAAGCTTTTTAACCATGACTCGTTGTGCGCGTGGAGAATGGACACTGCGGCGATATCGCAGATGCGGTTTTCTGGGGTGAGTTATGCACAGGACAGCTCACGCGCGTCTATCCTCACCCACACACACCCACTTACCTACATACGTCCCTTTTGTGTTTGATATTGATTCGGTAGGGCCTGTTCAAGCATCCGAGTGTCTACCCAGGACCCTAGGACCTATGTAGGTACTAACAGCTTGACGCAGAGTATGGTAGACATATACGTAGGCCTTTGGGTCCCTGGCATATGAATCAAGCTACAGAAGTGTGTGAAAGGGATCTGAAGTTGTGTGCGATGCGACGAACGTTCTCGGAGGTATGGTGACGGCCACCTTTAAGTAATAGGAACCACAACTGGCGACGTGATTGGCTGGCCCAGCTGTGACAAGTGTGCATGAGGGAAACTCTGATGCGGCATTCTGAACCTTCTTTCGGCAAAGACGTCAAGCTCAACTCTGTTTTTTTTTTGTCGACAGCACCTTCTACTTGCTCGATGTGGTTTGCGAGGACATCAGAGTTTGTAGGTCAGACGCGGAGTCAGGGGTTATCATGGATGTGCCTTTTTGGAGTCGTTAGGGCGGCGGCGGGTTTGGTGCCGAGGCCCCGGTAGCCATACGACATACCCACGAGGAGAACAAGTGTGGGTGTGGGTAGGCTATTAAAAGCTGGGAATTTTTATCCTATCTTATAGGAGATCTTCGAGACAGACCGCTTTTCGACCGTGGAGATTCTTAGCGTTCGGGCAGAAGTAGGATGCACCCGTACCAACCGTTCCCGAGAGGTCTTAGTTTCCATTCCGAAAATTCAGGGGTCGGCCATCCCAAAATGCCCTCCAAGTCCCGATATTCGGTGAAGATGGAGCGCCACCCAATCAACGAGGAATTGAGCAAGAACGTGGTTTACTTCCCTTGCATTACACAGGGAGATTTATAACATGCATTATGATGGATCCATAATTCTGTCAACTGGGTTGGATTATCCAAGTTATCCGCTGCCACATCCGAAAAGGTTTTGACTAGCATCAGGTCTGACGACTACATCCGACAAACCCACAAACTGACAAAGTCTAAAGAGAATAGCTTGGCGGCAGACTTAACCGGGTAACAGAATATGTGTTATTCTAGATAGGATATCTGGAATTCAGATTCTTCTATTTCTTGGTCAAGTCAAGTCGATCCGTCTATTCTCCGCTTGCGACCCCTCGGAGCTAGGGGTACCATCCAGACTTCTATCTTATTCTCCTAGGGTAGTTTATACCTCTGCGGGACCCGCTGCTTTCTTCCTCAAGTCATTATCCACCACATCATCCAAGATCGCATCATCTCTCCTCGCCGCCGCAATCCTGGCCAACTTAAGCTTCCTCGTGTCCCTCTCAGTCCGTCTCGTGACCCACCAAGTAACCAACGTCGTGATCATACAGCATCCCACCAATCCCATAGCAACCGCAAACGGGATCTGGTAGCGCGGCGCGTACGCGCTCCGGAAGATCTGGGGCCCGATGGCGCCTCCGATCTGCCCGTAGCTGTTGACGAAGCCGATCGAGAAAGCGGACCCGGTGGCCCGGCTCGTCGTCTGCACGCGCCACGGCCACATCATCGGGAACCAGGCCGCGGTCACGGCGTTGCCGATCATGGTCACCGCGTACACGGCCGCGTTGCTCGGGTACGCGACCATGACGCCGTAACATACCAGGATCGTGGTGAGGAAGACGAGCGGGAAGACCGGGCGCGGTACCCGTCCGTTGTCGGCTATTACGCCGGTCACGCCGATGACGAGGAGCCCCAGGATCGTGATGGGGAGGTTGAGGAGTTGGGCTTGCGCGATAGTGCTACGAATGTGAGTTCATGGTTCGACGGAGTAGGGGTAAGTCAGTAGGTCCTCACGTGAAGCCAAGGTCTGCAATGACCGTCGGTTGGTAAAATCGCACACCTGAAGTGCCGACTGTGAAGAAGGCCCATATAGCAGTGAAAAGCCATAACCTCTTGTCTTTCAATGACGAGATTATTTCGCCAAGTTTGAAGTCCTGTTCTGCGGCTCTTGGTGCGTTGGAGGGTAGTCGTGCTTGTATGAAAGCCTTCTCCTTATCTGTAAGCCATGATGCTGTCTGGGGGACTAGAGAATATAGATTGTTAGCCTGGATGCTGGTGAGTATTAGTCTGATGAAGCCGCTTACAATCTGGTAATAGAAACCACACGGCAATCCCCAGCAGAATTGTCGCGATTGCTTCAACAAGAAACAGCCTATATGGTATTAGCATTGTTCCGATGGTTGAGAGTCCACAAAAAGATCTCACCATTGCCATCCTGACAGTCCTCCCGCCCCTGAAGCATGGTCGAAGGCAAACGCCAGGAGACCACTGAATATTCCACTTAAATTTCCGCATATATCTAATTCCCTAGTCAGTATTACTGACGGCTGATATCTCTTGGCAGCACATACAGAAGTAGAGAAGTCTAAGAGACATTTCGTCAGGCCGATACCAATACGTCATCTGGAGGATAATTCCCGGAAACATTCCGGCCTCGGCTACAACCAACGTTAGCAAAATCCTAGAAGGTTACTATGCTTTAGGAATTCCTACCGAGCCCGAGAAGAAATCTCGTTACATATAATCCTTCTTTGTTCTTGACAGCAACATTACACGCTAACATTATTCCCCACGTAATCATCTGCGGTAATCGTGAGTATTTATTTCAGCTTAGTCGAGAGGGGCGCATTGCGGAACGGCCTACAATTCGTGATTGCCAATGCGAAGGCGAAAATCTCTTGAGGAGTAGATTTGAAGGCGCCTCTCCCACGATATACGGTATCTATGATGTTCTGTAAGCTGGTATCGCCCTATGAACTGTTCAGCTTATACTCACATAGTAGAGAGCAGTAACCAAGGCATATTCGTCAGATGTTAGTGATAATTGTGTCATGATATTTTGGTGAGTTCCCTTATTCATGATACGAGCATTTGAGACCTTTAATCGTGTGTTAGCAATTTTCACTCCTACGGAGCAAGTTCAAATAGGTGGCCACTCACATTGTCGGAATCCAGATTCTTGAACATGAAAATAAGTGAGCATAACGGCATGAGATGCCAATCGATGCGTCGAATCAACTTCCTCTCTTCGTCTGCCGTCAAAGCCGTTCTTGCGCGCATTCGCTCCGCCTCGTATCCATCAATGACCTCTCCACCGGATATATCGTCGACTATCTCTCCTCTGCGGACGTGGTGGAATCCATCGTTAACGCTGCTAGCACTGGAGTCTCCTGTCTCCGAGGTCTTTATTTCGGGCGTCTTTGTGGTGGCCATAATGATTAAAACACAGGATGGCTGCTTTTCATGGAAAAGTCAGATCATCTAATTAAGGTATTCATAATACAACGCGACGGCGTTCCAGACGGACGAGTCTTTTAAGACACGATCAAGCCAACGGGCAAGAAACAAATTGGGAATTGACCCGCTTAGAAACATACTGTCATTGTCCACTATAATCACGAATACCTCTGTATCAATTCGCCCAGGACCATTGAACCTGGCTAATATTATCTACGTATGAAAGGGCCTCGATAGAAGACGTGTCGCTATAGAACTAAACCCATCGCGTCTACGTCTTTCCTAGCAAAACGAAAACCACGCCTTGAATTTTTTATTTCCGGAACCTGTTCCGATAAGATGGTATGGAAAGAGAGCGAGGAGGGTCGAGGTTGGGAGCTTTCGACCGATCAGATCGTGCGCCCCGAAATTCGTCATCGGCCAGGATGATCACGACTTCGCTTAGCTTCGCATGAGCTCCCGCGAACTACCCACGATGGACGCAAACCCGGAAACTTGGAACCGAGAGACCCCCCTCCTCGCCTCTGCAAACCCATGAATTCATTTGGAATCAGTGTTGGTAACTCGATCACGCAATCGTGGAGGTCGTCGGCATCGGATCCGATGCTTGATTACTCGTGGCATGCATAAATCGATCCATACCCTGGGTCGCGATAATCGTGCGTAGGTACCTAATTGTAAATTATGAGGATTTTTAGATGCGATTTCATATCATTCCCACTGAGTTCAGCATACGTAGATCTGTCTATACATCAAATAAACAAAAATGGCTGCTGTCGCTGCTAGCATTCCCCAAGGGAAGACAAGTATTCCGACCTATAGCCAGGTGCCCGAAACGAAATATGAGCGTGAGAAAATTCGCAAATGTCCTCAAAAAAACGGACTAAATAGGTACTAATCACATCATATAGTTGACTGGGCCGACCTTGTAACATTGGATCTCTCCCAATTCGACGAGCCAGGTGGAAAGCAGAAACTCGCGACACAGCTATTCGACGCTATCCAGAAGATTGGGTTCTTCTACATCATCAATTTTGGATTAACCCAAGAACAAGTCGACCGACAATTCGCTATTGGAAAAGAAGTGTTCCAGTTACCGACCGAGGAGAAGCTGAAGTATAGGGCAGACCTTGAGAACGGGGGCTACAATGGCTACAAGCCCCTCGGACTTCGCGTAAGTACCTCTATGCTGGCCACCCGTATACCTATACAATTTCTCATTTTTCCGATAGCAAGTAAAGCCCGGCGTATACGACAACACCGAAATATATAACATCCCCAAGTTCATTCCCGCCTTCGAGAGACCGCACCCGGAAGTCATCAACGAAAACCGAGCCGAGATCGAGGCATTCGCTCGACACATCCACGACCGCATCGTGGGAAAGCTCCTCGTCCTCTTCGCTATAATCCTCGAATTACCCGAAGACTTTTTCCTTCAGACACACCGGTACGAGGAGAAAAGCGACTGCCACTTGCGATACATGAAGTACCACCACCGAACCGAGGAGCAGAACCGTATTCTGGACAACGTATGGGTACGTATAACTTATTTGAACATGAAGTACCTGAAGTACCCATTGAGATACTAAAACTTCTGCTTTTTTTCCATGTAGGTGAAAGGCCACACGGACTTCGGCAGTTTAACGCTGCTCTTCCGGCAGCCCGTCAGCGCGCTGCAAGTCCGAACTCCCGAGGGGCAGTGGAAGTGGGTGAAGCCGTACCCGCAATCGATCACTGTGAACCTCGCCGACTCGCTCGAATTCCTGACCAATGGGTTCCTGAAGAGCAGCATCCATCGCGTTGTCGCGCCGCCTCCGGACCAGGCATATATAGACCGTCTTGGTGTTCTGTACTTTGTGAGGCCGGAGGATAGCCTCGAGTTGAGGCCTGTGGTGAGCGACGTGCTGGCAAGGCTCGGATACGATAAGACGACGGATGGGAGCGCGGTTGGAATCACGGCGGGCGAGTGGGTAAAGGCGCGCGTGGCGCGGGGAGTTACTAGAGACAAGCCGAGGAGTGATGTATCGGAACAAGAAATTATCGGTGGCAAGGCGGCAAAATATTACGACTAGATTACTTGGTAAATATGGTAGTAGTCAATTCATGGCAATATGCTATGATCTCTCGACCCGCGCCAAGTTTTCGCGATTAGAGCTCTCTAATCTGTTTTTTTTCTTTCATGCATCGTCGTGAATGTATTGGTCAAACACCTCGGGATAAAACTTCTTGCCATTTTCGCGGTGACTGCGAACCTTTGTCCGTAATTGCGACTCGCCCCAAGTATCGTATCTCCCCTTCAAAAAGGCAGAGTCAATCGCATGCCCCTCATCGGATTCCTTGCTAATATTAAGTGCGCTGAAGTGCGACTGCAAGGACCCGATGGCTTCGGCTTTGGTGAGACTTCGACGAACACCCTGGAAAAAGGGCACGCTGTAACGCTCGTGCGGACCCGAGAGGACTCTGTGTGTCGTCGCTTTGCATACGCCGTTGGTGACTACTTCGAACGCCTGACCGATGTTGACCACGAAGGTGCCTGGAACAACTGGGACGTCCACCCAAGCACCCGCTTTATTGAGAACTTGTAGCCCTTTCACTTCGGGTGGTGATGCTTGAAGTAGAAATGTCCACCATCCCGAAGAGTCTTTATGTGGGCCGACACCTTGTTGCGAGATAGCAGGGTCGCCAACTGGGAGCGCCGGGTAATGCACTAATTTCAGGCGGTGTTGATCTGACAAGAAAGGTTGGAATGTTCCAGGGGAAAGCGACAGAGCTTCAGCCACCAGATCTAGGAAACGTTCGCCAAGTCTTGTGAGCTCTTCTATATAAGCTTCTACGACGGCGCGAAGTTTCGGATATCCTTCCGGCCACTTATAAAATATCAGCATTGTACTGGAAACTCATATTGAATTCGAGTATCTACCTGATTAGGACCGCGTAGACGCTCATATAGAGGATGACCGGGTTGCCAAGTTGCCGTCAGCTCAGTAGCAAATTCAAATTGTTCCCTCCTGTCTGTCTTGCCTCCAGTATTCTCGCTACCAACACCACTATAACCAAGGAAGTGTGGTGAGTTTTCCAATGCGACAGATTTCTTCACCTCGCCATCTAAGTCGAAAAGCGTCGGAAGCGCGTTCACTAAGTCGTCAACCACGGCTGATGGAACACTATGATTTGACACATACAGAAAGCCAACTTCTGTAAGAGCGCGACGGAGCTCAGCCAGCAAGTCGCTTTTGGTCGATTCGTGATTCGCTCGTGAGAGGTCTATCACCGGAATCTCGCTGAATGAGGTCGCCATTTTCTTTGGTTTCTGTGCGGCAAGATGCAAATGTCCCGAAGAAAGTGATTCTAGTATCAGAGTATAAGAGACCTAATATAAGGCATAGGACCTTAATGACTTAGGTCGGCCGAAGGAAACTTAGTGAATTGAGACCCCTGGCACGTCCACCAATACGGTCGACGCGTTGAATCACGTCATTCTAAACCATTCGTCCCAACTCTTCCGAGGATCCCCCAAGCCGGCTCGGGGTACCTAGTTTACTCCACATCGTCGGATCACGTGCCGATGTAGGTCAAAGATTTCTAATCAGTACGTGATATAGGGATTAGGTATGAAGATGGGTATCTCGATATAATAATTGAAGCCCTTCTAAAAAATCATTTGTTTAGCCTCGGGGCTCTTTCGGGATCTCTCCAAAAAAGACACTGCCCGCGGCGAATTTCGTCCGTCTCAACCTTGGTGTCTTGAGGCTGGATGACAAGCTGGTGCCCTGGCTTTGAATCAAGTCCATATCCTTCGGGCGTATACTTTGGCCACTCAGGAGACCCTGGATATCGATGAGTGTTTGGATCTCCAGTGGTGACGAAGCTGGACAGGTATGCATGGAGCACATGGCCGATCTCCGGGTATTGTGTCTTTGGTTCAGGCCAGGTATACTTTCCGTCAGCCGCATGCGGAATGCCTTTCCAAGCCGGGAAACTATTGTTTGTGTTGAAACGACCTTTCCAGGTCGGTACGCCAGCGGTTGAAACCCTATATGCAGTCTCTTGCCCGGGGCAGATATACGCATAATCACTCCATGCTGCAGATAGACGTGAGTATTGTGCTGCCTTCTCTTTCGGTGAATCCTTAAAAGGGGACTTGACATTTGTTGTTGGGTCTGGGTATAAGGATTCTAGCAACTTGAGATCCACATTGGTTAGTAGTGGGGCAGTTGTGTGCATATACTCTATGAATTCGTCATTAGTCTTTTTGTCACCTGGAACTGTCCATCTTCCTTCGTGTGTGACGGTGGTGGTAAGTGTTGGCACGTGAAAGAAAGTCTTATCATAACCAGACTGGGATCCAAACTTTTCTAGTAAAGGGCCTCCTTGCGTTGGTTGAAACGGCCATGTATTATTGTATAGGAAGTCATCATACATCTTGCTGCTGATTTTTCTGATATCGGCAAGTTTAGCAGAACGCAGACAGGCGAGGGCGGCGGTATTATCATTAGTAGGACACTTTAAGAATGACATGTACTCTTCGAATTGCTGAATGTATAACGGATAAGTGGCATTAGGGAATGTTCGTGCAGTGACGGATCCAGACTGGAGAATGGTTCTGGCGAAGTAGGGCTTTCCGGCGTCCTGGCCATAATTATGAAAATAGTGTATGCCCACAGAATGAGCTCCGGCAGAGCGACCACCAAGCGTGATAGCTTCTGGGTCGCCTCCGAAAGAGGCGATATGCTTTTGCATGAAATGTTTTAGAAAGAAGTATTGATCTCGCACTCCCAGATTGAGGAGGCCTTCCTTGCTAAACATTTCCGAAGGTAGGAAGCCTAAGGAGTTTAGGCGGTAATGGAAACTCACAACAACTATTGGTTCCTTGGACGAGGCAACAAATGCGGCTCCGTCTAAACTCCTACTAGTTCCAAAGTTGAAACTTCCACCGTGGATGTAAGCAAAAACGGGAAGTTTTTTGCTCAGCGGAACACCTTGAGTTCGATATACATTGAAATTTAGGCAATCCTCTCCTTGAGCTTCTAAACTGGCATATTTGATATCTTGTGTACACGCCTTTCCGTATGAAGTGGCTAGCTTCAGGCCGTCGAACGGAGCCGGCCAGTCGACAGGGTTAAAGCGGCGTTCGCCAATGGGTTGAGTGGCATAATCGATGCCGAGCCAAGCATCAACTGGAGCTGGGAGTGCAAGACCGCTTAATGTGGTTTTAATAGTAGTTCCCGTGAATTTTCCATACCCTTCGAGGATGACAGGAGTATCTTCGACTGAAGGGAGCTCTGGGGAATCAGTGCGACAAACACTTATGATAGAGCACAATTGATTAGATAGCCTTGTTGTTCCATAAAATGTTCGACCCCAGAAGAGTGCGAAACAGATAACGACGAAAATGCCAAGCCATGTCAATCGTTTGATGTAGATGGCCATGTCGAGGAATCAAGTTTCAGCAAAGAAACAATGAGGCTGTCCTTTGAGGCTCCTGAAATTTAAGCACTCATAACGAAGATTGACGTTCACGATTTACCCCTGAGGCTTACGTGATTACGTGAGAATTAGGATGGGGGACGTGCGGACGTGACAACAATGATTGTTTCTGGAAATTCAATGATCCCTCGCATACGTATGTCTCCGAGTCCGAGTCCGGGTAAGTCAATATAAAAGGGACAATTTGGATGCCGAGAGGTTCCAAGGTTGTTTGCCGAAATGTCTCATAAGGCTCGTAAGGCTCGTAAGGAGCGTAAGGAGCATAAGGAAAGGTTCGGGAACTCGGACGGGCGAAGAAGACCGAACCGAATCACACGGTACTTTGTGGCTCATGCGAGTAACACCATCCGAAATAGGCAGGGATAGCATGGATAAGAACGGCTTCAATTGAAGTTCAAAAGCCTTCAAAAGCCTGAACGAGTGGGGATTGTGGGGATGTGTGGCTGCCTAACGTTTTCGGATAGTTTTTTGCCTGGTTGCAATTACTTAGGTATAACACATCTAGTACTGGGTACATATCTGTTATCCATTTTATGCCAATCGTCGCTGTAAACCAGGCATTTAGGCATGGTTTACACGGTAAATGTACCTAGTATGTACTGAGACTCTGAGAGTATGTACGTTGTACTTGTACGTTGTACTTGTACGTTGCGTATAGTAACGTATGAGCTGCCCCGCCAAGCTAATGGAATCAGAATGATTGGATGATAAGTCACCCCCGGATCTGCCGCGAAGCTTTGACGAGTGGCTTAGCACGTAGCACAGGCAGGTAGCACCTGGGCATACATTGAAGGCGGGAAGGATGAAGGAAACTCACCCAGGCTGCCAGGGCTGCCACCAAGGACCAAGCAACTTCTGCGCGTGCTGCGTAGGTACATTTTACCTAGTACCTACTACCTAGTCCAATTGAATTGATGATAACCCGCAAAACGCCCCAAAGTTCCCAAGTTCCAAGTTCAACGGTCCAAAATTTCTACATTTCCCAATCCCGCAACGTTCAAACCCGCAAACCCGTAAAATCCGTGTCCGCCCTTCGACCTTGCAGTAATTAATAATTATTACCTAGTCTCTCATCGCTCAACCCGCCAGCCCGTCTGCCCGTCCAACCTCAAGGCTGTCCACAACCAAACTAGGAACAATTCCGCTCGGCAATCGAAGATCTCATGCTCATGCTCGTACTTGTAAATTCGTTACTTGCACATGCGGATTAGGAACACCCTCGACGTCGACATCCTTATCGATGGCTTCGTTCATATTCCCTTGTAGGACAAATAATATTATATCTATTCGACGGCAGTTATGATCTTGTGTGACAATGCCTCCAAGGAGATCTCATAAGAAATCCCGTGCTGGGTGTCGAAGATGTAAGACCAGGAAGATCAAGGTATGTGGCTCCGGACTTTCATACTCGAAAGGGGCTTCGGCGCAAAATTCACCGTTCCGGTTCCTGACGACTGCTCGTAGTGCGATGAAGTTCATCCTAGATGCGGCAACTGTACAAAACATGGCGTTCCTTGTGACTTCGAGCATCCTAGCGTCGCCGAAGCCCTTACCCCCGCCGAAACTCCTCGTCCGGCCACGTCTACCGGCGATTGCGATAGCCCAGCGACAAGTACTCTCCCACCAACGCCATCAGTAGCAGATCCAGATACACCTCTCCCCTTATACCGAAATCCAGAACCGCTTCCCCTGACGGCGAACACGAAAAGTAGTCGCATGATGGAACTGAAGCTGCTCCATCATTATACCACCATTACTTGCGAAACCCTTGCCATATCGTCACCCGTGAGCGAGAGGATATGGAGAAATACTGTCCCAGATCTCGCATTCTCCGGCGCCAATTTCCTAGCCGATGCTTTACTCGCCGTTTCCGCCCTTCATCTACGATACAATTCACCTCAAGACCAAGAACTGGTGCGCGCCAGTCACGCATACATGGCATCTACCCTATCCGAATACGGCGCAAGTTTAAGCAAGGGTATCAATGAGTCCAACGCCGAAGCGCTGTTCCTCACCGCCGCGCTTATCGCATTCCAGTCTACCGCATCTCGCATCTTCTCTCGGGATGACGGCGGCGATCTTAAAGACCGATCTGACGGATATGTTCTGCCCTTATCATGGTTTCATTCTTTTCAGGGCGTGAAAGCCGTCGTTGCTGCTAGCTGGCAATGGCTGCGCCACAGTGGTATCGTCGTCCCGATAATCGAGTCCCAACCCGCGCTCAATCTCGATCTTTCGGGGCAGAATGCGAACTTCTTTGGGCACCTTTTGGATGGCGTCGAAGAAGAGGTTATGAGCTCGGACGATGATCCGGATAATCGGGAGATGACACGCCAAGCATACCAACATGCTGTTGCTGTTCTGGACTGGGCTCACAAGATTCCCCATACTGGCGCCCCACTGGTGTTTCTCGCAAGCGTTTCGCGTCGCTTCGTGGAATTGCTGGAAAATCGCCGTCCTCGCGCTCTTGCCATTCTTGCTAGCTACTTCGGCCTACTAAAATGTCTTGATAGCGTTTGGTGGCTAAAGGGGGTATCGCGCCGCGAAGTCATGGGCATTATATCGCTATTCGATCCAGACGATGAAGAATGGTGGCCTCGCCTGCAGTGGCCGCTCCGAATTGCCGTGTATGAAGGTGATGTCATACCTCCGGACGTCTGGGGCGCAGATTGGGCGGCCGAGGCGGCACTCTTAGAGGAAGCTAGCCACAATGGTAACTTTGTCAGTCACATTGAGCTCCTGAGTCAAATGTTCACCGCCATGCAGAATATGCCAGGAGGAGCTGCTGCTCTGGACTCAGCCGCTCGTCAGAATTTTATGTCGCAATCTAGGTCAATGAATCCCTGCGCGTACCTCAACGACGTCAGCGGCTCATCCCCTTGAAAGTCGGAAGAGCCGATCCAGCTCATTTGGGTTTCCAAACGACTTTCTATTATGCCGGCTTACCCTCTTCGCTCTGTCATGCAATATTCAAACATTTTGGATCGAATACCCCTTCCCTATCTTCATCGGGGACGTGCATTCGCATCATGGTGTCATCGGTTCCACTATCCGGGGGTTGCTGGAGAACCACAGACATCGGTGTCGAGCTGCCTACGCAAAAGATTGACAATGGAGACTATGGTGTCCTAGTACCTATTTGATGACGTCCGAGGTGGGCTCGGAAGTTCTAGCAATTGAACGCTGCTAATGATCGGGGTGGAATGGCGTTAATCATCCCACCTGGGATTGAAGATTCCAAGGTTGGTGATGAGGTTTGGGCATATAGAAAGGACAACGGTAGGTGCATAAACACCAGCATATATCCCCGCTCCCTCGTTGTAATACAGATGTGGAGCGAGGCAAAACTATAGGAAAGGGTTATGACGACAACTAGCTTAAGACCTGCAGGATGTACTACACTACGTAGGACAATGATTTCCAGGTCCTCTCTTGGAAACTATATACGAATTATATATTAACAATAAATATTCTTTTCCATTTTCCTCGACCCTGAAATCAAAGGATAAATACGCTAAAAATCCATGCAAAGTTCATTACTACATATTAACCTGCCTCAAGCTTCAACACCCAAAGTCGTGATTCGGAGCAATCCCGCGAAAAGTGGGACAACGATGCCACAGGTCGGAGATGGTGTAACCGGAACTGATGCCGTTTTACCTAATAGGATCGGATATCCACAAATGCTTCATTTGAGCTATATTAAATCCCTATATTGAATGCTTCTAGAAAGCTTGTATCTATGTAAGTAATATAAGTCTTGAGCCTCACACGGGATGATGTAATCGTGCATTAATACCAACCAACTGCATATTCTGATACCTAGGTGAATCGTAGTTCCGGGAGTTGTGAGTGTTCTCCATATCATCGTATGATGTCTCCGTAGAGATTGAGTAGGTAAGCGACGCATATTCCAAGGAACCTTTACTCGATCTTACTTAGTTGCCTACCCCGCTCTCGGTAGTTTCCCATGCTGCGTGAATACTACATGAGCGAGGGGTCCGGGTAAGCCGAATCTCCTCCTTCGAGGATCCTGAGGTTGGAGAAACACGATATTCAATTCCCGATGCGGATGCCTGCTAGCTGATAACCTCTACGTGACCTCGTTATGATACATCCTTGCTTTTTGGATACCATGCCGAGGACAGTAAGATCGATGCCACCTATTATATCTCGGTGTGCTATTTCCGCAAGCCGGACTTTACTTGCGAGTTCTAAGACACTTCATCCTTACTTTTGCCATAACTCTATATCATCGACGCGGTCATATTCGAAAATGCTTCAAGGGTGTGTTGTAAAAAATGCTTTCATTAAGAACCAGACCCCTAGTATAGGGGCTTGGCAAACGTTGCCTGGCCAGAATGTGTCGAGAATATTGGCACGAGCAGATGTAGATTGGGTGATGGTAGACTGTGAGCATGGAAATATGGATGGTATGGCTCCATTTCTCTCATAAGGGTGATTCAAGTGCTGAAAATTTGGTAGATGCCGCGATGCATGAGGCCGTTCCGGCTATCGCCAGCTGTGGTGTTAGTCCTTTGGTGAGAATTCCGGATATGCAAGGTTGGATGATAAAACGTAAGTTTTCAGTATAACTCGCCAGTATCATCTAACTAAGTTTACAAAGGTGCACTGGATGCTGGAGCTCATGGCGTATGTTACTCGCAAGCAATTGGATTTTGATGATACTGAGTATCTAGGTTCTAATCCCATTACTCCGTTCTGTCGAGGAAGCCAAGAAAATCGTCGCCGCGGCCAAATTCCCGCCGCAAGGCCAACGTGGATTGGGCTCCCCGTTTGCCATGGAACGATTTAACCCAATCCCATCTATGACGGAGTACCTTCAACAAGCCAACGACTCGCTTCTGACCATGGTGCAAATAGAAACACGGGAAGCTCTCGACTCCGTCGAGGAGATAGCCGCCATCCCCGGAGTCGACGTTCTATTCATAGGCCCATTTGACTTAGGGAATAACATCGGTCATCCTATCCTAGACGGAGTCATCAAGCCCGAGTTGGAACAGGCTATGATCCGGATCCTGGAGGCGACGAACAAGGCGGGTAAGAAGTGCGGTTTCTTCGCTACAAACGGGGAGCAGGCGAAGGAGTACGCGGATAAGGGGTTCCATATGATTAGCGCGGCGCTCGATACAACGCTGTTGCAGGCTTCGCTGGGCGTGTCACTGAGCGCTGCGAGGGGGCAGCAGGCGCCAAAGGCTGGTGGTAGATATTAAAGATATCTCGAAATCTGGGGCAAAATGGGAAGGATATAATGTTTCCTCGTCCCTGCTTATAAGGGACAGTGAAAGAATCGACGCAAAGCTCGTGTGTTGTGTCTCTATGATATCTGGATATATCGAGGTTTAAAACAAGCGCAGATATGCTATCTTAATCAAGCTTTCTCAACTAGATCCATCTTGTCTTTTACTTGGTCGGCAGTAAATCGATGCATGAGTTTAACGGCCTTCGAGGCCGATTGTGGATATTCTTCCGGAGCTGAAGACTTGCTGATATGTATCTATAAAGGGGGTTGGTTAGTTCTTGGAATCCCATTCAGAGTCATCCCATTCACATACAACGGGGACATCAAACTCATATAGATCTCGCCAGCTAGGCTTCGATTCGGCTTTTATGATATCGATCTCTTGAAACTGGAATGGCCGGGTATCCCAGACGTCGGATAGAACTGACCGGGCCGTGGTACAAAGCCCGCAGTTTTCACGCGTGAAGAGCGTTATCCTGCAGGCTTGTAGCAACCTACTGGTAACTCGCATTTTTGATGCCTGAAGTCTAAAAAAATGCTCGTGAGAAATGAGACTTCGATTGAAAAACGAAGTATAACCTGTTATAGAGATATCTACTGTAACTACATCCTATCTGACGAAGTGCCAAAAAACAGCAAATACTTAAACCCAGCAAACCACCAAAGAATGCATCCAATTGAATTTTATAAAAGCCCCGCCAAGACTTTTTGAACCAATTAAAATGTGGCTTAAATGGACCTTTTTTGTATCTGCTGTTTTTTGGCACTTCGTCAGATACCTTATAAACACCTATGCTTTGTTAATACATATCTCCAATCAGCTTTGCCCCACCAGACGGGGGCTGACATTCTGCCGCCCCACATGGGGAAGTAACTAGTAAAATAACTAAAATGGAAATGGACTTCCGGTCCATCGACTGCTTTTGTAACTTGTCTGCCTGTTTCCCTGAGCGAAGATGACAATGGCAAATGGAATCTAATGAATTCGAGCCGATCGATAATCGATCTCAACATCTTGCTCGCATAGAGATTACAAATACGACAGGCACTGCCATTGCCAATCAAATGTCCGCTACGCTATATATTCTCCTCAACAGAACCTGAATCATACTGCAACAGACGTACGTCATAGGTACCCGGATACATAGATCTGCTGCAGAATTTCGGCAAGGGAGTTTCTGTGGGGGACTTTTGGAGAAAGAAGGGGAAAGTACGAAAAAAAAGCTCCCGGAAAGGGAAGGCGGTGAGATAGCTCAAGGCTCTCGTAGCTTCCACCAGCTTCACTTGCAAACAGTGTGCAACTTATGAACTTATGAACTTATGAATAATAATCCAGATTATCCAAAAACAAATACAAGTCCAAATAGTATTGCTACGCCTTAACTTACTAAGACATCGACCTAGTTTCCAACTCTTGTCAAAAGATTGTAAGGCGTGTGCGATAATGGCCCAGAAATGTGTCCACAAAGGTTGCGGCAAGGTCTACACCGATCCGGACGAGGTCTGTGTTTACCATCCGGGTCCTCCAGTCTTCCACGAGGGCCAAAAAGGTATGTGGTTCGGTTATTTCCATAATATCTAATACCAAAATACCAAGACATTTTTCTGACTCGTCATTTTTTTCGCTACATTGAAGGCTGGAAATGCTGCAAACCAAGAGTCTTGACCTTTGACGAGTTTCTCGAGATCCCTCCTTGTACCGAGGGAAAACACAGCACAACAGACTTACCTCCAGAGATCGAGAAGAAGGCCCCTGAGAATCTAGACCCGACCTCACAGACTCTAGCTACCAAACTTGCCGAAGCCGTGTCAGCGCCCACCCGTGCGCCTGTAACCCCTCAACCAGCTCCCACCGCGCCACCCCCACCACCTGAGTCCGAAGACGACGATCCGTCTCTAGAGATCCCAGATGGAAAGGTTTGCCGACGGAAAGGCTGCAACGCGACATATAAGAAAGGCCAAGACCGACCAGAAGACGAGAAATGCATTCATCACCCCGGCGCTCCCATCTTCCACGAGGGAAGTAAAGGATACAGCTGTTGCAAACGCCGGGTACTAGAATTCGACCAATTCATGAAGCTCGAGGGCTGTAAAACATCACCTAGACACCTATTTATCGGGTCCGGACAGCAGAAGAGCAAGACCAACGGGGCAAACACGTCGACCACCGAAAACGGAGAGGAATTGCTGGAGACGGTGCGACACGACTTCTACCAGACGCCCTCGACGGTGATCGCGTCATTCTTCCTCAAGAAGATCGACAAGGACAAAGCCACGGTCAAGTTCGAAGCACAAGCCGTCGCCCTCGACCTACCGACGAGCGATGCCCAGCCCAAGCGGTACAGGACTAGCGTCCCGCTGTTCGGCCAGATCGACGCGGAGAAATCCACGTACAAGATCCTCGGCACGAAGCTAGAAGTGAGCCTGCACAAAGCAGACGGCGCGAGCTGGCCGGTCCTACGCAGCGACGAGAGATTGACGGGCGAGATCTTACAGGTTGGTCGGGCGGGTCGTGTGTAGTCCGGCCGAGCCAGCCAAGTAATATCCAAACTTGTCTAATCATCTCATCCGTGGGATCTATGAATTTGGTATAGACGAAATTTACAACCAACAAACATGGCGTTGAAGCTGAAATGGACTCAACTGGAGCCTTTTCAGAAAACGTCTGCAACGCCGGCATTTCTGCAAGCGCCTGTCTGATCCCTGCGCAGATCCCCAACCCCTCCATGTCCCAGGACTACCTACCGACGTGAAGGGACGGGCACGGGTTACTACTACGTCCAAAATCTCGTCCTAGGTGCTTATTTTCTGAATACAAAACAATTTGTTTTCGGAATTTCTCGATGTAGCGTAGTTTATATCTGAATCTAAATGAACACTGAAGATGTCCATTTGCTTGAATATGACTTCAAATTATGGGTATATGTATGCTTATCATTGCCAATGTTTGGGTTCGATGGTTTCTCCGCAATATGGGATGGGGCGCCCCATCCGAATATCGTTGCCGACAACACACTCGGTGTGACGCGCATGCTTTTCACGAGAAACTTCCGGACCAAGACCGTAGGAATATCTCTGTTTTTGCATTTTTTCTTCTTATCAGCAAGACGGATTGTATTCCTCAACATCTACGCATGTATTTTTGTCGTCAGCGATAGTTTTATACTAGGTAGGTAGATCAATCCAATAACAACTCGATTATACCTATCAGCCTATGTGACATGCCATCATCCTAGAATCCTCGGTCAAATCGCCTAAAAAGACCTCACCTTGAGGCTTGGGATACAGATGGCGATATGACTCGCCCTCCATTTTTAACTTCATTTACGAGCCCCCTAGCAACCTAGACCTGCAAGTCTCGGGCGGAAGGGAGGGGGGGAGGGGGGGCAGATATCCCAGCCAGCTAGCCTAAAGCCCGCCACAAAATCCCACTTACCTGGTACTCCGGTACCCCCCCTATCCAGCAAAAAAGATCTCGTCGTCGCCTTGGCAAATCTACAAGATATCGAACTACACTACACTAGCGAAAACACTTGACAAAGCCCGCTTTCGCAGCGTATCATCATTTACTTCATCCTCCCGGCCATTGGGTCCGCCGGGTATCTACGCGTGCCCAGATAAAGCCCAGTCCGGGCGCGATGGCGATCCGCGGTGGGCGGCTGCCTTGGGAAGACATGTGCAGAGGGGAGAGCTGTGACGCGGCGAAGGTCTGGTAGTAATATAGGACCTAGGTATACCGCCTCACCGTTATCAAAGAGTTGGGTCCTCCATGCGTGTGTGTAAGTGGTGTGTGTGATAGTCAAGACGCAGCTACACCGCTCGTGTCACGATTTCCGACAGTCGGTGGAGGTGAAAGATAGCAGAACACTGAAATATCGTTTTTGTATCTCGTGTGCATCATTATATTATAAATTAAATTCGTAACCATCATTACCCGTTATTCCCTATCTAACGCACGCTCTCAGACATCAACCACGGTCAGCCGCACGATCGCCTTGCTGCCTGACATCCCGACGAAAGATGGCCACTGTCTCACGCGTTCGTCGTCGCCCACGTCTATCGCGAAACACAAGGTTTGCCCTGCCGCTAGGGCTCTTGGCGGATCGACATGCTCGCGTTCCGGCTTGATGCTAGGACTAAAACGAGTTAGCGATCGGTAGTCGAGAGATAGGTGTGGCTGGGCTTACGCTGAGGAACACGACGCGGAGGCATCTTTCATTTCCCGGCGAGCGTCGTCGCTGACTATCCTACTCGCCCTCCTGCTCTCCTTGGCTTTCTTGTACACCTTCCGAAAGGCAACGTGGATTATGTGGCCGAGCCCCGCAACCACGAGGACGGGCGTGCCCAGTGCCAGCGCCCAGAGTCTAAACCAAGGGTTAGCTGATCCATTGACTCATTTCCGAGGTTGTGTATAGTAGAATAGGGAGGCTTACGGTTGTCGGATATTAAACAATTGATGCCAGAGCGACAGGTTGATCCCCAGGATCGCAATCTCGGACCCGAGTTGGAGCATGGTCCACGTAGACCAGTAGAGCGACATGAGGTCCTCACCGTCGCAAAACTGTAGTGCTAGAAGGGCGAAGACTTCGAATGCGAGGAGGGCAGCGGCGAGTATGAATAGGGCTGAACACCATGCGAGCGAGATCTTTAACTTGGTTCTGAACATGATAGGGCATGATTCCGGCTTTTCTCTGTATCTCATCGTGCTAGGCGATATATTGTTAATACGCCATGTAATTCTAGATTTGTGGACGGATTCTTTTCGTCACTCACGATTGGTATATCCATGACGACACAAATAGGGTGAATATGACCGAGAAGAAGAAGGTCCAGTAGATGCCATCGAACTGGGGTCTCTGAAGGTGAGCTGCAAAACGGGCGTAGTGCGCGCATCTCACGGGGTCTTTCGGCGAGAATTGACCGCCCATCTTGAATCGGAGATAACTCGTAGCTAGACACAAGAGAACCTATGGCAACAGCGGTAGACAAAGGTCGATCCTGGTCTTGATATATTGAAAGCCTGACTTAAGTGCCAAGAGCCGGTCCATTGGGCTATAGTGGATATCTATTCTCGCCTGCTTTCGTACGTAGGAATTGATCTCACCGTGCTGGAAAGGAAAAGAAGAAATGCCAAGTAAGATTAGGGTGCCTCTATAAAGCGCCATGAAAGTGATAGAGAGGCGAAGTACGTTGGCGATGCACGCAATAGTCGGTGGAACTACCCCGTACGGACCGGTTCCTAGGGTCTGGGCCGGAGGAGTCTGTGTGTGTTCGATTCAAGACTGAGACGGGAGTTCTAGATGTGGGAGGTCGCATGGCTAGCGTGAGGCGCCGAAGCAAACTTAAAAAGGGATGTTTCCTTATCACGACTTCTTATTCTGGCACTTCCCACAGCTTGTATGGATGAACCTTGGACCTCTTGCTTCTGATGGAGTATAGCCATACTGCTGGTCAACCTCTTGGCGAAATTTGGGTCTGGAACTTGAATGTCATCTAGTAAAGTAGGTCGGCCCTGGTTGACTTCAGTATACGTACGATACAAATTGCTGTCTAGGTATTAGTTCTTGGAGGATCATTAAATCCATAGATCTACCTACTAATCCTAGTCCATCCCCTCCATAAGCTCGGTTCGATCTAGGACCATACCCTTCGTGCTAATATACTCCCGCAAGGCATCCCAATCTGGTCCTTCCTCCTCGCCTTGACGCCACTTCTCGTGGAAGCCCCACGCGCAAGCGATCTTATCTAGTGCGGCTCTCTCCTCTTCACGTATCCATCGTAATCGTAAAGGTACACCCTGGTTCCAGGTGACACGATTCATCTGATCGTTTGCCGTCGTCAAAGCAACCAAACCCAGGGATCCCGTAAAACCCACATAGGCTAGAATTCCGGCAAACGCTATATTGGTCGCGAAGCCGGAGTCCATAGTGTTTTGGATAGTAGAGAAACTCGTAGCTAGGAGGTACGCTGCTACAGGTGTTGCTGCTAACGTTCCTCCTGGAAGTAGGCATTTGCGTAAGAGTTTATTTCGTATGAAGGCCTTCGTAGCATAAGTATTTTCTATGATGCCCACTGCCGCGTCAAGATTCTTAGCTTCGACTGCGGTATCTAGGGCCTTTTCGATCACCTCTGGTTCGATGGCGTTTGCTATTTTGTTCGGACTCTGCTTTACGTACTTGATCGCCCCTTTAGATGCGCGGGGCATAAGTTTCGACGCATACATTTGGAACACTTGAGGGAGTGTTTCTGGTTTCCCCAGACGAGCTTGAATTCTGACATACTTCTCAAGCAATCTGGGCGTGATGAAGACGGGTGGATGAGAGATTACTGCATAAGCATCTTGCGATATCTTGGCAATGATCTGCTTGACCTGGGCTGTCATGTTGGCGCTAGGCGTTTCTGGAGATTGGAAAGGCTTGAGATCACTCGTGCTGTCTAAGGAGAGAAGCTCTGATGCGGTCGAATCCAGCTCGGTCACCATATGGGTAATTTGTGGTTGTACAGCATCGTCCATAATATAGTCGGCTACGACCCAACACGCTTGGAGAGCTGCGTCTATCTCGGCTTCTGTTGGTATTTCCCGGTTTGCGAGCACTCTAGTTTTGTTCCTTTCGATATAAGCCATCATGTTGATAACAGACGATAGCTCTTCTCTCGCTTTTTTGGGTGCTGATTTAGCCGTGTTATCATTTTCAGCCCGTGCATCGCGAGCATCTGCGGAAGTAGATGCAGTGTTCTCAGTTGGGAATATCCCCGAGACTAATGGACGTTTCTGAACTATGTTTGGCCTGAATGCACTCCTATCTATGCGGCCGCGAGGCCTCGTAGAGGCACTGGGAGCTCTTAGTGAGGGTTTGGTAGAATATAGACGACGGCCGACGATCGAGTCGCAGATTTGGCACACCGGCCGGGCGCGCGGGATGGCGACGGGTCGAGACATCGTTGATATAACCGCCACGTGTGAAGTCGGCGATTAAGCTTCTCACAGGGTCTAATGATCGAGGGGATGTAACTTAAGTTTTAACAGAATATTTGATGCCGCGAAAAGAGGTTCGATTAAGACTCAAGAATGAATGAAATCTATTCTTATTGGAGGGGTTTTTGTCACTTCATTAAGTGAATATATATGGATATAGTTAATATACGGATATAGTTATAAATATTGTCAATATGAAACAATTGGAGATATGTTTCTATAGGATCCCAAACGGTTTGGACTCTTCCCATCCTGTGTTGTTAGCACCTCAAGAAACTTCCAAGATTCCTACTTCACTTCAACTTTGTAGCACTGTAACTACTATTTCGAAATTCATCTCACAGAAAAAAAATCGGAATAGAAGGTGTGGATATACAATTGAGAAACATTCTGTGACGTTCGATGAAAAGGTACTCAGTTACTTCTATGGTAGTACAAGCCATGTATCGATAAGCGCCCGGCGGGACACCCTGGGCCTGCGCCACAGCGTGACGACAGCGGGCGGCTGTGACTTACTCTGTAGTCTGACTCTCTACTGTGTTGTAACGCCGACCCATAAATTGATTTCCTTATCCTTCTGCCTTCAAATACCATCTGTCGATAAGGCATCAGTCTATCATTTTTGCCATTGAATTGCATCGGGTGTCGTTACAATTGCTTCCTTCTTGTACTAAGATACTCCTGTAGTCAGACATCGAGATATACATCCATACCTCACTTTGTTTCATTCGAAAAACTTAGTACGGTTTTGTCGTATCGTTTTATGATTGTATACCCACGCATGGTGACGGCCCATCAGGCTATCTTTCTACCCTCCTATCAACCTTCATCGACTCAATACTTCGATATCTTACCTACGAGACTGATAGTGCCAACATCCTAAGAGAACCGGAGCATATCCTCCAAAAATGCCGCCGCCACCACCTCCCCCGCCGCCTATGCCAGGCATGGGAGGACCGCCACCGCCTCCTCCACCACCCGGAGGGCTACCCTCACGACCACCAGTATCAGGAGCCGGTCGAGGTGCCCTACTCACCGATATCACGAAAGGAAGGGCCCTGAAGAAGACCGTTACAAACGATCGATCCGCCCCTCAAGTAGCAGGTTCATCAGGAGGAGGAGGCGGCGGAGGACCGCCTATGGGAGGAGCGCCCCCTATCCCAAGCTTTGGCAGGGCTCCTGCAGTTCCCAGTGGTGCACCGCCTGTTCCGGGAATTCCAGGACACAATAGAGCAAGAAGCAATAGCGATTTCGTGGGACGTGATACTTCAGCATCAGCAGAGCCGGCACCCCAACTAGCAGGCTTGTTTGCGGGTGGCATGCCGAAGTTGAAGAAACGTGGTGGAGGTGTAGACACTGGAGGTAAGTTGGCGATTATATTTACTTAAAAAAATGCAGGTGCAGATATACTTACTATATATATATAGCAAACCAAAATGCATCCTACCTATCCGACTCGGAGTCATCACCAAAGCCACCCTCCGCACCGAGACCACCCATCGGATCAGCTCCCGCCATACCCACGTTGCCAGGACGCGCAGTTCCCGCTCCCCCAACAGCAGGCACGCACGCTTCCATAGCAAATCTAAGAAAAACGAATACCGACATCCCACGACCGATCTCGTCCGCGTCGCTGTCCTTTTCGAAAGGCCCACCGCCGCCAATCGGCAAGAAACCTCCCCCACCTCCCGGATCGAGGAAACCGGCGAGCCTATCGTCACATCCTCCGCATCCTCCACCTATACCCGGGACACAAGCACCACCAGCACCTCCGCTTCCCCCGACAGCGGCGCCCGCTCCCCCACCACCCCCACCACCTCCGCCGTCCGCGGCACCAGCGCCGCCGCCTCCACCCCCCGTATCCGCACCCGCCGTGCCCACAGCACCACCTCCCCCTCCAGCCGCGGCCCCGAGACCCCCCGCCGCGCCAGCGCGCTCGCAACCACCGCCTCCGCCACCAACCCAAGCAGCGCCCACGACCACGTCCTCACCACCCAACATCGCCGTGCAAGCAGCCATGCGCGCCACCGCCAACGCCGCAAGCGGCCGCTCCTCCCCAACCTTCTCCCCACCTCCCCCCCCCTCCACCTCCGCGCCCCCCCAACCCCCCTCCTCCTCTTCCACCCTAACCCGCGAGCCCTCCACGCGCACCCGCACGAACTCCAACCTCCGCTCCATGCTAGACCCGAGCTCCTACACCCTCGCCCCGAACGGCGGCAACAGCAGCAACAGCAACAGCAACAGCAAGAGCCCCTCCCCGTCCCCGGGCGGTCCCCGCGAGCGTTACATAGTACAGGATAGCCGGTGGCGCTTCAAGGACGAGGCCGAGTTCCCCAAACCCCGCCATTTCCACGGAGGCCCGCGGAAGTACCGTGCCGGGCGCGGCAGCAGCGTTCCGCTTGATCTTGGCGCGCTTTAGGGTCGTGGGTTAAGAACGAGTAGGGGAGCTGGGGCTGCGGTTGGAGCTGTTGCTCGGGTGAGGGGGGTTATTGAGGGGATGGGGATGGGGACGGGGACGGGGATGGGGGTCGTGTGGGAAGGGTATGGTGATGATGATGAGAATGAGAACGACGGGAGGCAAGGAGAAAGGGAAAGTTTGAGTTTGAGTTTAGGAAATGAAGGGGGGAGGGAAGAGAGGGTTAAGAATGGCGTGAGGGTGAGGAGGAGAGATAGTTGGAGGATGAAGGAGAGGGATAGGTTGTTGAATATTCGTCGGTGATGAAGTTTCGTTCGAGTTTCGAGGTTGGTTCGCCCTATTTACGTACGTACGTACGCTCCACGCTCTTCTACGTCTGTACGCAAGTTCCGCCTCTACGATAGAATACCCATTAGAAATGCACACATTTTCCCGTCAATACCAATTAGTGTTTCGTAAGTTGTCCTTACGCTCCTTCTTACTGCTCTCTCCGTCATTTCACAGACCTCATCTTACAGTAGTTATAGAAACCCACCATGTTCACAGGCACACAGATCACGAGTCAAGATTATGTAAAAGCCATTACCATTGACATACAGCTTTCAGACTATCAGACTATCAGTATGGATCTAGTCCAGCTCCACTACCTAGGTTACTCGCGTAATGCTCGGGACGGCAAGAAGCAAGAAAAGTAGAAAAGCATAGCCCAATATGTCATTCACCCGACTAACAAAGGTATCTATCTAGGCTATAATGCAACTCTATTACGAGAGGAAGTCGAAAATGTCGAGACGGACCCTATCAAAACCCATACGTCGATCGTACTTATAGGTTTAATATCGAAGTCAAGCCAAGCGTTGTCGATGATGACATGAGAACCGAAGCTTCTGGGCGAATTTCCGCGGAAATTACCATATAGATTCGAATCGAAAGCTCGCGGTGCTGCCCGTCTGCGAATGTCTGGTAGAGCCGACATGAGGCATACCATGGATCACGATATCCTGGTTATTATCACCCCAGTAACCCACTCCATCGATGTTCTTGATTACTTCGATGGTAGAGTGGATGAGTTCATCGAACGCTCCGGCTTCTTGAAGTCCCTTCGGAGACCAATCAACTTCTTCGCCTAATTCAAGGTTGCGGTTTTGCTGAAGCGCTTCGATGACCTTCTTCGACTGCAATGAAGCCTCGTACCAGATTCCCAGGTCGCCGTTTTGGTTGATTTTGGGACGCTGCAGCCACTGGAGAGTGGTTTGGCCTTTTTCCTCGTCATATACTTGATTGGTCGGTTCCATATCATGAACTTCGCAGATCTCCATTACATCCGATGTGTTGGGCTTGTCGTAGGATGCAATATTGCGAATTCGAAACGTCAATAATTCAACTTCATAAGCGGCCTTGAAAGTGAAACCGACGATGGGAACTCCACTTGGTTGAGGTCTGTTACGCAGAGTCAGTCAATGCGAAGGATAGTCTTATGAAAACATTTTACTCACTCGATCCACATGCTGCGGATGACGTCTTGTGCGAATTTATCAAAGTCTTCACCCAAATCTTCATACTTGTTTATAGTGACTTTGAAATCCCATGATCTTTTGGGACAGTGAACAAATATTGCACACGGTTCTACCAGAAACGGTCGGACCTGGTAGGTAAAATCACTTCCGTCAACTTCGATGACGAAGTAGCATTCCGTATTGTTCTTAGTCGCGGCACAGCAAAAGATCTGGTAGACCGTACGACGATTGTTACTGCACCACACCCTGTTGCCGAGTTTATCCGTCCTGAGTGCCATGTAGTTGGCGTCAGATCCCTCTGCGGTGAGGATATTGGTGGACATAAGGTCTCCATGACAAGGATGGTGCTTGTCTAGGACTTCTTTGATATTTTGAAGTGGCTCACCCTTGCCCTGGTTCTGTACATAAACAGGGCTAAATTTCGTGATGCAGAATCTTCCGATCTCAGCCTTCAGAGATACGTTGCCGGGATACACCTCCAGTGAGCTCATCATACGTGCAATCTTCTGGCTCATAGCTGCAACTAATTCAAGAGCTGAATCCCTAGGCACCACTGCATTACCTCTAGTAGGTCGAGCACTAGCCTGTTGTTTCATGGTACTGTGTGCGGTTTTGTCTTGGGTATCGCGAGCCTGGGCGCCGTCGTTCTGAACTCTGTGAGCGCTGTTACCACTTCTAGTACGAGGCAGGTTTCGTCGCAAACGGTGCATATTCCACGTTTCGGCAAAGGGGTCGACGGGCATCGCAGGGGGTTGAGCTGGTAGAGGTTGAGTTTCTGCAGTTTCGGACTTTGTCGTATCCATCATTTCATCAATACCAGCCTGAAGTTGCTTCAATCTCTGCTCGTGATCGGACTCATCTGGGTCCACATCTATAGAGCGACCCCCGCGCGCTTCAGTCGCTCCTTCTGATGTTTGAGTAGTCGCGCTTGTCTGACTACCACGTGCCTTGTATCTCATATGCGGTGGGATCCAACCAGAAGAAGTAGGGTCAGAGACGATAGTAGAGTTATCTACCTGGCCTTGACAGCCTTGTTGGGGAATTTCTGTGAAGTGCGATGGCGTTAGGTCTGGTATGTGGCATGCAGCACCGTTTGAGCCCATGCTCGGCTCCTTAGGAGGAGGTTGTCGTTTGAGAGTAGGTCCTTGAGCGTCGTGTAAGCCATGGCCGCCACGGCCACCACGGTAACCACGACCACCACGACCACCACGGTTACCACGGTTGCCACGATTGCCATAATTGCCGCGATTACCACGGCCACGGTTGCTATGACCACGATTGCCACGACTACCACGTCCACGTTGGTCCGTCTGGAAGTTGTTCTGTCTTCCATCAACCCCTCGGATTTTTTCGATGTTTCCTCTGCCGCCGCTAGAAGTGGTTCCATGATTACCATATGAATTGTTCATTTCCTGAGCTATTTCCTGACCCGAATCTGATAGAATAGGAAGAGTTTGGCCGATTTGTCGAGGTGCTCTGTTCTGCTGCTCGTGAGCATTCTCTTGTTGCTGTGAGGGTTTGACATTTTCCGGCAAAGTTGGGACCAATTGGCTAATATAAAGAGGAAGCAGCTTTCTCCTCTGCTCATCAATCTGCTCTTGATCTAGATCACGTTCGCCGCTATTGCCATTGTCCTTTTTCGAGTCATCAGTGCTAATACCCGAGTCCGGATACACGATGTCCGCGTCATCACCATGGGGTAACATCTGACCCGGTGTAGGAAGCTTGTTGATCCATGAGGTAACGAGCGGGTTGGGGTCATATGGGAGTGAGGGAATTGCATCAGGGAACGCTTTTTTGGATGTATACTTCCACGTCGACTCCGACGAGAAGGCACTGTATGGCATATTTCGGGCCTTAGGGTGGATTGCTGGACTGATGCCAGTTCCTTTGAGAATTGGTGTGTGATCATCGCCCACTAGACTAACGACTGCTCCCCTTTCGAAAAGGCGTCCATAGGATGCCTTGTCATCTCCAAGTGGGCGGAACATCCGGTCTAGGAAGAAATTCTTCAAAGTGACCTTGGCCCCGTGAACCACGTGCGTGAACTTCGCAAGACTATCCTGTTCACTTTCTGCGTAGATAAAGCTCTCGCAGCGATTATCAGCCTCAGAGGGGATTGCCTAAAAATGTTAGATGATCTCTGTTGGCCACAGATATGTACAATACCATTAAACTTACAGCGTACTTAGCGAGCGTCGTCAGTTTACGCACAGCCATTAATAGCTGGCCTTCTGACTCGGCCCCGATGTACATATATCGGCCATCGCCGCTAATGGCCATTGTGCACCCGGTGAGCTCTCGAAGCTTCACAAATTGTTTAGCAGTTAAAAGCCCCGATATTAAAACACCCTTATGCATCAGGGTGTCAGGCACCACCCACGCCATCCGGTAGGCGGAGCCTCGGATATCCGAAGGTGCTAGCGCCATCACGGATTTCTTCTTCTCGGCCTGAGAAGAAGTCTTGCGCCATTGTTCAGGCGCGATAGCTCGCTTGGGAGTAGCCTTTAAGATGGTTAGACGCTGCCCCAGACAAAGCTATCGAAATGGCACTTACCGAGTCTCCGTTGAGCTCACGTCGGACAATTCCGTCCATTAGTGTTTGGCATTTTGCCATAACACTATCCTCCTCAGAGGCTAGGCATCGGATATTGACGGTAGAGAGGTCAGAGTTGTAGGTCATCTGGACTCCCTATGACCAAGTTAGCAAATAGAAATGTAGATCGACCAAAACGGAAGTAGGATAGTATCAATTTCAAATAGGAACTTACCTCCATTTCTTTCTGGAGTCCATCACACAACTCCTTGAGTCCCTCTGATTGGAGCACCCAGTTGGATGTTAGAGCGAAATGGGAGTGTTCGTCGGCGGCCACGGCCGCTGCCTGGGCCTCCTGGTGGAATTTGGTAATCGCAGCTGCCCATCCAGGGAACTGACTACGCACCTTTTCAATCACCCGCGGGTTGCCCCCGTCCGGGTGTTGAATTGTAGACACCCTAGATGTCATCACTACTATCTGGGAAAATGTTAGTTTTTGACAAAGCTTTTTATGGTGATATAAACTCGATATAAATAGGGAAATGCGAGGAAGACGAAGGAATGAAATAAATTTTGTTTGACATCAAGATCAACTCGCCTTGGTATAGTGTCAAGGAGACAATAGCCCACTCAGGTTTACACAGTGCTAATCACTATGTAAGTGATTTACAATAAACCTTTTGGGGGGGCTTTAAGATGGGCAAAATAAAGGCAATATATGAAGTAGCCCGAATGCTAACCAGCGACTCTTAGGTACTAAACCAAGTAAAAGAAAAAAAAGAGGTAATGGAGGATGGGGTGTTCAACTTATTGGAGATTGAAAGGTAGGCGAGGCAGCGTTTATGTGAATTTATTAGGCGATCCACTGGAACGACCTTGTTGTCTACCAATAAGAATAGATCAAAGCAAAGCTTTGAATATTACTCCAATCAAGATGATCCAATTAAACCAAATGATGGTGATAGAAGGGATGAAAGGTTAAATGCAAATGGGGAGCTAGTTGTGATTGTTGGGGAGGTTGGGGAGAGAAGTGGAATAGGGAAGATGGGATGGAAGAATGGTTTTTGTTTATTTATAAAGTTGTGTGGATGAAAAGTAGAAAGGAAAGATGGAACCTACCAGAGGAGGGGAGAAAAGAGGAGAGCAAGGATATGTTTCCAGTAAAAGTAGTTCAAGAGGGGGCGTGTATAACTAGAAGACGGATCAAATATCAAAACGGTGATGGTCGTGATGGAGAAGTAGCTTGGTAGAGATCAACGACACACAAACGTATTGACAGAATTGCGAACTCGAAGCACTGTTTGCAACGTTATGGCTTGAGAGGGGAAGAGAGGCGACTATGTGATGTTAAGGAGGCTGGGTTAGAAAGGTTGAAAAGGTTAGAAATTTGACGGCAAGAGGATAATCTATATGTGAAGGTGTCGTATAAAATCAGCCCTGATTGTTTTTGCCGGGCGGTGAGATATCCATATGGATAGGAGAGAGCGTGATGCAGTGCGATATGGTGTGATGTAGTGTAGTATAGTATAGTGCCTGCTAGGTACTGGGTATGTAGTAGGTACCGGGCAGTAACTCTCCTTCAATGTTCTTTATAAGAGTGCGTTTATACCTATGTAGTACCTAGTAGCTACAGGTACGAACGTGAGGTTTAGCGTGTATTCGGCGGAAGGATAGAGGCAACGAGGCATTCCTAGTAGGTGTCCTTTAATCCATGTTACTGGAATTGATATGTGAGAGGTCAAGTAAGCAGAGAAATACCTAATGGAAGAATGATAGGTATATAACTACTAGTTGTGTACCCAATGAGTGAATCATTGCACATACATACCTTGATACTTATCATGTAGGGTTTACGTACATTTACATGGGCGTGCCTGCTAGTTACTTGAAGTTTGAATTTTATGAGCAATTTCTTTAGTTTAGGACATCACGGTTGGAAAGAGGCTTGGAGGCCCTTCCCGCCGTTCATATGCCAACTTCTGTAGTAACATGGCCGTCCTAGCAGGTACGAGAATATTATAATTGTAGTTAGTAACGTTTTAGGTACTAGTGGGGGAACTTCCTTAAAGTTAAGCATATTTCCCCTCAATTCTGCTGGAAGTTACTACCCATCGCCAATCACATTCATGTCGCTACCTGGTAGCTACGTACCAAGAGAAGGTAGATCAGGCACACCATGGACATGTACGTGTACGTTGACAAATGAGGGTGGCACCACCCAAGCAGAAGGTTGGTGGGTGCCTGCCTCAAACGGATATATGTAAGAACATTGAAACTACCTAGTACATGTCAGGTAAATATGTACATACCTAGTTACGAAGAAAGATCCCGTTGATGATTTACCTGGCATTTTCTTTTTCCGTCTTCATTTGATAATACCTACGGACTGTCAACACTTGTGTGGGATGAGGATGTAAATATCACATATATCTAGGCCGAACTATCAAGCCACCACATACAGGTAGATCTGCTAGTTTGAAGAACGCTCATGCTCACTGCTTGGATGTAAAAAGTGTTGATATACGTACCAGACATTAGGTACCTACTAGGTAGGACCTACCTAGTAGATTGCCTAGTACCTACCTGTATAGAGGAGAAACATTGAAGTAATACCTAATAGGAGTGACGAATAGTCTTAGAATCAGCCTCAAATCCAACGGGAGGATGCCTAGGTAGCTATGGTATTCAAGATCGAGACAGGTGATTGGTATTAAAGGGGTTGTTGGAATATCCGAAGAATATCCGAAATAGGGGGTAAGTTTTCTGGTACAAGTGGTCGATGGTCTCAAGGAAGAAAGGCAACTGGCGGGTCAGGCTTAGCAGTTTTATATGTAAAGTGTGTTTGAGACTCTATCTTATATATTATTGTGAATGCTCTGCTTTGAGACGCTAATGCCATTTACAAGATGCACGTGCTATGTCCTGATGAATGTTCGGACAAACATGCTTGATAAATTGGAATTAACACGGAGACAAACTCAGGCATAATAACCTAAAAAAGAACAAATATATTTTGATCTAACGTTATGGTCTAATATTTCTTATAACCGTGTGAGACATTATTTGGTCATAGGGAAGGAAAGGTGCTCCAGCACCTTCACACAGTAGATAGTAATTCCACTTAGGAAAGCATGGAAATCCCTAAAAGCCCGCAGAGAATTTTAAGATAAGGGGGAGTTCAGTCAAAATAATACCTAGCGGGCTTGAAATAATAGGACGGCTTCGATAATTGAAGTTGTGTCTGGAAGAAAACGAATGTGTCCTTGTACTTCATGCCTGATATTTCGGCAGGAAAATCATTTGTAATCAGATTCAAAAGATCAAGGTAATTTTCACCTGTATACGGGCTAACATCTACCTATACAGCACACAAAGACCGTATCATAGCACTTCGCAGCAAATATAATATACATCAATGGGTAATTTAGAACGTCTATATGTTCGAGAAGTCGAGGAAGAGGCAGGAATAGGTCGCTGTTCAATATAATTATCACTGGTAACTCAATTTAGAATCAAAACAGAAATAAGGTATCGAGGAACTGATCAACGAAACAAATTTTTCTATAAGTTGGTAACCCGGGTATATGCAACATAAAAGAGTATGAGAAGGGAGGGTCGTGAATGGAAGTATTCGTACATGTCTTGCCATGCCAACCGAGGGTCTTTTTCAGGGCCCCCTTAACCAACAATGTACCTTGAAGTAATAATGCCACGACTTGTAGTGAGCTCTGTTTCAGACCATATCGAATCCCATTCGCCGCAACGCCAGCCCAATTGTCATGACATATCCAAACCGGAGCTCTTTTTGAGCGCCTTTTCCTAATCTGCTCCTAGCCACTCTATTCGATTAAGCGCCAGGATCGGGTTGTGAAATCGGTAGAAGAAGGGATCGCTGTAACTGCCACAAGGGGCAAGAAACGATCCAATGTAATTAGGCGATGATCTCTTCGTAGAGTCTTTCCGATAAGCTCGAAGGCACATCACATTTAATTTGAGAAGTGGGGAAGGAGTATTGCGACTTTGGAACCATTGTTCCTATGGGGCACGATATAGAGAAGTGAAATTGGCCCGAGAAAAAGCTGTAAGCCTGTGCGGTCCAAGATGCGCTCATATCGTTTGGGTGACAAAAGAGAAGTGCAGCTGGTCAGCTAATCCATCATTGGGCATCCTTCACATTCTTCTTTACGTTGAGTGCCCATCTGAGTTGACCAAGTACTTGTCTCGCTTCTTCAAGTGACTTCTGCTGTTCGTTTTCTCTCTCGCGGCCCTTCGTTTTGATGTCCGCCAACGCTTGTTCCTGTTCGCGCTTATAAGCCTCAAATTGCCGGGCGATTTCGTCCTTTTGCCTTTGGAGATCTCGGATGTTTCCGTCTTGCTGGTCGCATAAATCGCGGAGAACGTTGATTTTTTCATCGTCCGTCCTACGTTCCTGGACTAGTAACTTGATTTTGTCGTCGAGGCGTGCCATCGCACGCTTGATTTCGCCGCCTTGATCTTTCCAGTGCGATGATATGGCGTTGTATCGACCGTCCATCAACGCTGCGTGCATGTTAGCCTCCTCTATCTGAACCTTGGTGTCGCGCCGGCTCTTCTCCACTTCTTCGCGCCATATGCGCTCGCGTTCTTGGGCATCTGCTGTTCTTTTTTTCTCCAATTCCACTGCTGATTGTAGGTGTTCTACCTGGCGCTCCTTGCGACTAAGCAGGGTCTTAGTTACGTTAGCTTCTAGCAACCGAGTCTCATAGTCGGCGACCATGCGCTCCATCTTATCCTCGATCAACTTTGCGGCTTGCCTCGCCTCCTCAGCTTTCAGTCGCTCGATCTGGATATCTCGCTTTAGTGCTTCGTTATCGGATACTAATTTGTTGATGACTCGACCCGTCTTCCCTAGACCGGCTTTGCCTACAGCGCCGTCCCATTGTGGAGAGCTATCGAGAGCTCTGTTTGAACGATCGTCAAGCATGCCCGTCTCAGGGACTTGTAGGGATAACGCTGGCTCGTCTGTCATATCTATCTCTCCAGAAGCCGCATCACTCGTGGATATATACGAACTTCCGTTTTGCGATATTGGCAATGGCGGCGATAGACCAGGCGACTGCGGTTTTAACCTGACGGTAGATGTGCTGTGCGTTGGTTGTTGAGAGTGGTACGAGGTGCCGCTGACATTACTATTGATGGAACTTGAGAAACCGCTGTTTCGTGCGGATGGTGAATCTAACGAAGAGACGTCCGAGGGTTCCTCGAAGCTGGGGACGGTTCGAATAGTGGAGGTTATCTTGTTGCCGTTTGGTGAGAAGCTAAGATTGACATAGGGGCTAGGCTTGGATTCGGGGGTTGTGCTGTAGGTATTCATTGTGTTTTTCGGATCGTAGGAAGCATATGGCGGCTTTGTTCTCGGGCTAGCATCTGATGATGTAGCATATAAGTACGCAGGTTCTATAAAGACAGATTAACTAAGATTCGATCAGAATCGGCGACCAAACAGCATGGAGCATTCGCTTTGTCTAGGGCAGTCGAAATGGACAAGACAGAGACAAAGTCATGTCTGTCTCTTATTCAGGAGTCAGGAGATTGTTGTAAAACACAAGGAAGCCTGGAGGTTGCAATGGTAGACTTAGACATGAACTAGAGTATACTCACGGGTTTCAACGTCCTGCTGGAGAGGAACTGAAGATTCGCGACTGGGCGTAGGGCGTGGTCGAGGTTTCTGTAATCGACTGGGCATCTCTCATTTCCGTCTTCTCGAATGATTTAGGTCGTGGTGTGGGCCTCTGGTACAGATTACCGTCTCTTACGTAGTGTCCGTGTTTAGGTCTGTGTGTGATTGATTGGCGGACAATGTGTGCTTTTTAGATTCTGGTCGTCTGGTTTTTTGGTCTGATCCAAAGGGTCCGTAGATTTCAATGTCAAGTTAATTGAGCAGGGCCACTATCTGGTAGGTAATAGGTATGTCATTTACTGAGGTGCGGCGCAATTGTCGGCAATTGTCATAGATATAAGGTATTTTTAGGCTACGATTTGATTCGCTTAAAGTAAGATAAGTAAGAAAAAACAACGCCGAAAAAGGCCAAGGTAATTGAAGTCTGAGTCTGAGTCTGAGTCTGAGTCTGAGTCTGGGTCCGAGCCTAGAGGATTTCTGATTTCTGAGTTCTGATTTCTCTGATTATTTGACGATTTGCCTGAGTGTCGGCGTGTTTGCGTATGTTGTATTCTGTATGTACGAATGTAGTACCTAGTAGGAAAACCCAAGTTGGTATTAGGCTTCGATTCAAGAAGATATGCCCATGTTTATGGGATGATGCGACTGGGTGGAATAACAGGCCTCTCCGGATGTTGTTTGTCGATGTCCCTGGAGATTTCCAGTGTACGGGTCCCTGTTTACGATGGTCGCTATCGACAAGGCCTTACTAAGTACTAGTGTCACAGTATCAAATAAAAGACCCGCACAGACTATTGTGGCTGATATCCACCATAAAACCCTGCAAACCCTTACACAAACCCCTGGTACCCCGCTAAAAGCCACGTCTCTGGACCAGTCAGCTAAATTTGACAGCGCCTGTACCCACCGGTGAGGCTAGTGAGGACCCCTGATCCATGAAACGGTACTACACTGTGGGTACATAGTAGGTCGCGTTTTAATAACCTGGATCTCTTTCCATCAATTCAAGATTCAACATCGATGTCCTGGCAACCACCGCGCACCGAACGAATCTTCTTGTCGTCATCGTAACTTCCTAGAATTGAGATTGAAATTATGAACAGAATCCCTTCTGCTAAAAAAAGCTTTAAAAGTTCAGTCCAAAGGTACTCAAAACCAATTAAGCGCATAAATGACCTCGGGATTATATTGGATCTTTTTAGACTGCATAAAGGGGAACAAGTCGCATAGCCCTGGAGATTCTCGAGTCCCAGTTCCAGATTTCCATTGCGCGGTACCTAATCTCCAAGGAGCGCCAGTCATCTTCCTTAATATCCCCCGCCGTCCACCAACCTAATTTCTTCTTCTTGTACCTATAACATCCACAACATCGATTTACATGATATCATCCATTGGATGTTGTCATCATAATAAACAATGCTATTTTCTATCCAATCTCTCCAAAAAAAATCTATAGGTCGATCTGACATAATTGTTGGGTCCCCCCTCGACGCGTCCTATTCAATTGTTTTTTCAAAACCGCTGCGCGTGTCGGCGATGGTAGGGTGGACGTGTAAAGTGGTTGCCGACCTAGCGCTAACCCTGGAATTCGAAGATGAGGGCCCCATGGATCCGACATTCAATTTTGGTTGCTCTGTATTTCGTAGTCATCAGCTGAGCACCTAGTAACCTAGTTCATCTTACTCACGAACGTGTTGCTTGTTGCCTGTTCTGTTATACGATTCTAAATTTTGTTCTCTGCAGGGTTTTCGATCCACGTACGATGGCGATTACGTGGTTGGCGAGCCGATCGATTATTCTCTTTATAGGTGCCTTCGGGGATAACGTCTAATATAGTGAATATTACCGGTACCGCCGAAAGATTAGTATTACACGACACTGATGACGATATTATCATAGCAATATTATTGATGTCTATCAGATGTCGACTTTAGAATACTAGAAAATAAACCTATTGGTCAACTGCTAATAGGCATCTAGATAGTTGATTATAAGTGTACTGGTCTTCTTTGACGAGTTCAATTTTGCTAGAGTCAACCACATTCAACTCGATAAGACATCTCCGATAGTGTCAACATGGTGACGCTCTCTCCACTTGATAAGCTCATGCCTCGAGGCTATGTTCGCCAGATGCTCTGTTTTCCTTCAACGCACGCTCAGCTTGTTCACGTACTCAAGTCGGGTTTGGCTGGACTTATAGCTGATGTCCCTGACCTACTCGCCGGCATCGTCACTAGCCAAGATCGGAAACATGTTTCCCTCGGTGAATCCTATCAAAATCTTGAGGATATCTACTCGGAGCAAGACTTCTCAGGCGTGATCGACTACGCCCTCATAAAACAGCAGCATTTCCCGCCTTCAGCATTCACTGTCCCTGGAATCATACCTCCTGATACTCAACCACCATTTCCAAACCCAGCGCCTGTATTTCGAGCGAGGCTGTCATTAGTTAAGGGAGGCTTCATCCTGTGCGTTGCAGTTCACCATTGCACGACTGACATCACTGGATTCGGGGTCTTGCTCAAAATATGGGCCTCGCATTGTCGGACAGGCGCGTCCTCAACCATTGGATTCAGTCCAACTTGGCTAGATCATGAGGCCCTATTCAAGCGGTCCGGCGCTCTTAGTACGCAAACTACATCTTCCATCCCTGACCTGCTTCACATCAAGAGTCCCGATGAATTGGCCAAACTCGCCAGTTTAATGCCACAATCCCACGATCTCACGACGGGCATATTTTTCTTCTCCCAGAAATCTCTGCAAACATTGAAACATGCAGTGAACCAATATATCGCTTCACGGGATACTGGAGCTTGGGTCTCCTCCAGTGATATCCTTACAGCGCTACTTTGGAGCGCTGTGGTGTCAGCCGAATTGGACTCATCAGATGATATAAAGGGTAATCATACGATAGGCTTTCCCGTGAACTTTCGTTCGCGATTTAACCCACCTTTGCTTCCTGACTATGTAGGCGCAGCCTTCCTCATGACTGCTGCCACAACTTTGCGACGTGATCTCATTTCTCTCTCATCCCATATTGATTCCACGAGCGGTGCCGAACCACCAGATCCGGCCTCTGTTTCAACGTTAGCAGGAATTGCATCTGGGATTCGTGCTTCTATACACCGCATTGACGAGGAAGGCGTTAGAAATGTGTTGTTGTATTTGGATGCCGTGTCTGACAATCACCCGCCGATTACACTAGGACCACGTCATGACGGCGTATCTATCGTTTCGTGGGCCGATCAGGACATATACGGGTTGGACTGGGGCGACATTGTGGGAATATGTGATGCTGTCAGACTACCGAAGTTGATGTACAAGAGATACCCCATTGTCCTTCCGAGGATACCAGCCAACACCGACAGTGACGAGGAAGGTCTGGAGGTGATTGTCAGTTTCGATAAACAAGTCTTCGAAAAATTTCAAAAGAGTTGGTCCATTAAACAATTTTCAATTCTCCGGTGTTGTTCCTAGTTACCGATGAAGCATCTACCGAGGGCGGTTCTTAGACAAGGTTACAGCAAGAGATAGCTATACAGTTCATATCTTTATATAGACGTCCTTATGCCGACATCATTTGTGGGCTGTGCGTCACAACGAACCAATGACTTCACCTGTGACAAAAGTGAATTCTGAGAGGACTCCGTCTATTGACAATATCCCCAATTAACGAATATATTGGCCACTCGATGAGTTTCATGCTGATATCACAGGAAGAATTTTCCGAGAAGATGAGAGTTGGGCCGCTGAAAACTCCAAAACAGATTATACGTACCCAGCTTCGATGCGAGCGCTAGGTAACTTGTGAACTATGAAGCTGGAGACAACCTATCTGACAGTGCTTACCGGAATATTTAGTCGGTAGCTGTCATGGCCGAGGAGTTGAGCAAAATTGATATTGTCGTGGCCAACTTTACGCCATTTAACTTGTTTACCATGGTATAAAAGTTTGTTTTGCCTAGCAAGTGTTGCTACAGGGTTCCTATAGATAGCAATCCAGCTTCGTTACCTCACTAACGAGACCAATTCTTCATACTCGCCACTGTTCTTCAGCATTCCCCAGAAGGTACCCTCTCTATCCACTAACTCCGCAGGTGAGCCGGTCCTATAAACACGTCAGTAAACAGTCAGAAGAAACACGCTAATCACCGTAGAGGGTAACTTACTCTAAGACCTTTCCTTCCTCCATCACTATCACTTGGTCGTAATCTATTATCGTACGCAGGCGATGCGCAATCGTTATTATTGTAGAGCCGGCAAACTCAGAGCGGATTAGTTGCTGCATCCGCACGTCTGTCTCGTGGTCCACAGAAGCCGTTGCCTCGTCCAAGATGACGACCTTAGAGCGCCGACACATGGCCCGCGCAAGTCCGAGAATCTGTCTCTGGCCATTGCTGAAGTTCTTACCGCCGCTCGCGACTGGGCTGTGTACCGAGAACCCTGGCGATGTCGTTTGGCCGTCGGCATTGCGTGTTTGGATTAAGTTGCATGCCGAGAGGACGGATTGGAGCTCGGTTTCGTCGAGGTTGTTCTCGGGGTCCAGATTTGACTGGATGTCACCGGAGAAAATGACGGCATCTTGAGGCACAAAGCTAATGCTTTCTCGCAGACGCTTCAAGGGGATATTGCTCACGTCAATACCATCGATCGTGATACCTCCCGAAACCACATGCGTTGACCGTAGTATCGAGCGCGTGATAGTGCTTTTCCCACTGCCAGTGCGCCCAATAATAGCCACTCTCTGCCCCGGCTTCGCACAAAACGACACATCCTTCAGAATGTCCTGCCCCTCTTCCGAATACCTAGCCGTCACACCCCTGAACTCCAAATTTCCTGTCGTAGGCCAAGCCGCAGGCACCTTCGCCCCCTTCCTCTCCTCCTCCCCCTTCTCCGCCTCGGGTTCTATCTCCGCGTACTCCGACACCCTCTGGAACGAATTGAGTTCAATCTCCAACTCATTCATATTCCTTACCAGCGTCAATATCGTCTGACTAAGCCCGATCGCATTGGTGAGGGAAAAGCCAACAAGGCCAGGGGCCCCGGACTTCCAGTAAGCGATGCAGCCGGCGGTAACGGCGATGGTGGCGGCGCAGAAGTCGGAGCGGATGGAGACCCAGCGGTTAGTGTTGAACTGGGCCTCGAGCGCGCGCATGTACACGGCGAGCTTGTCGGCGAGCGCGGCCTGGAAGACGGCGTCGAGGGGCGCGCGCGCGCGGATCACGGCCAGCCCGCCCGTCGTGTCGCCGAAGTGCGCGAACACGGGCGACATCTTGACCGCGCACAGCCGCTTGATGGAGATCTGCGCCCGCGCGTACACTTCGCCCGTCGCGAACCCGAGTATGCAGAACACGCCCGCCGGAACCGCGAAGATCGGCATGATGGAGGCGATTGAGGCGAGGCGTAGCGCGAGTCGGATCCCGTTGTCCAGGCTCATGCGCAGCCAGTCGACGAGCGCTGAGTCCAGCGATTGGATGTCCACGCCGAAGCGGTTGATGATGCGCCCGATGGGCGTGTTGTCGTACCAGGAGATAGGGGCACCGAGGATTGCCGTCACGAGACGCTCGTGCATTTTCTTGGCTGCTTTCCACCCGCCGCGTTGGTAGATGTAGTTATTCAGGAACTGGAGGGATATGAATGCGGTGACCGTGCCGATGTAGACAAGGAGGTAGGGGATCGCTTTGGAGGGGTAGTCGTCCCGGGCCGAGAGCCCGGTCCATATGGATAGCCAGAACGTGATCGAGAAGTAGGCGAGTTGGACTAGGATGGTGTTGATAATTGTGAGGATCGCGGCCGGGTAACCTCCGAAAAGGAGCATGTATCGAACAACTATCCACATTGTTAGAGACGCTGTTTCAACACGATGTAACTGGAAACTTACTAAATGAACGAGGAACACGTCCCGAAGCCCTCTTTTCGTCAACTTCCACCTTGATCGAATTTTCCTCAGGGAGTTCTATGTCTGTAAATTCATCGTGTGTAACGACTATCCCCGGCTGAGGGCTCGCAGTGGATTGCGAACTACTATCAGCTTCGATTTCCTCGGAATGAGTTACCCAAGAAGACTTAACGAAGCCACATGGACGCCCAGGGTTTATCTTCGTATATGATACTTGTGCCTGAGCCAGCGAGACAAGAACCTCGGCGTCATCGATGGCGGTGGAGAAGTGTGTGACGAGAATTACAGTGCGGTCGCTTAATAGCCCACTACGGAAACATCGCTCGTAAACTCTCAGAGTAGTATGCGCGTCTAGTGCTGAGAAGATATCATCGAGGAGAAGTGTTGACGAAGGCGAGTATAAGGCTCTCGCTAGCGATATCCGTTGTTTCTGGCCTCCTGACAAGCTGGATCCTTGTTCGCCGACATGAGTCAAATCGCCTAACGGTAATTGTGATATATCCTCAATTAGGTCGCAAGCGTATAAAATCTGCTTATACCGACGTTCGTCATAAGGGGTAAAGAATAGAATATTCTGGCGGATAGTGTTGTTCTGGAGCCACGCTGTTTGGGGCACATAGGATACATCTGGTGGACAAGAAGCTGTTCCACTTTCAAGACTCGTCTCTCCTAATAGCGATAACAACAAAGAAGTCTTTCCGCTGCCAGTCGATCCCGTCACAATATTAAGCGCTTTTTCGCGAAACGAAATAGAGAGGTCGCGGAGTCGGAAACTAGAGGACGAGCTCAGGCGGAAAGTCGCATTTTTGAATTCAGGAGGACCAGTTGGGTGTCGCTTCATCTCCACCGCTGAATCGAAGAATTTGTCGACTCGCTGTATCGATTCGTGAGCCTGCGCCACCCATTGAGCAACCTTCGAGAGCCACACAAACTGTGCGCGTAAAGTTTCTGTAAGGGCCAGCGCCGTGAAAGCCGTCGGGGCTCGTAGCGGCGTGTCTGTAAAGAGCACAAGCGATGTGAACATAGCTAGAAGACTGACAAGGGAAAGCATGTCGCCGGTCATAGCAATGAGCATAGAAGTTATATTGCGTTTCCAAATTCGTTGCTGCTCGGTAGCTCGGATAGCGTTGATCGTCTTAGATGCCACATCTTCCCAGGCGAAGAATTTCAAGGTTCGGATCGAGTGTAGATATTCGGAAATTTTGGAAAGTCTAGAGTCGGTTGTCTGCATCACGAACCGGTGTAACCGTGATTGCCGTCCGGAAAATAGGGCGGGAAGAGGACTCAGGGATAGGAGGACGCCGACACCAATTAGTGATGGCCATCCTAGAAGCTGGTACAGGAATGTCATAGCAATCGTGGCTGATATCGTACTCGCCGTCAGGGCGTAGAAAATGTCGGTCGCATTAGAAATCGCGTCGGCATCGTATGACAACAAGCTTTCCATCTTAGCAGAATGCGCCCGCATACCGTTTGTCGAAACATCGCCAGATTCGTCAGTACTCTTGTCCTGATTCTTCGGGTCAGCCTGTCCCTGTAAACTGTCCTCTACATGAGACCACATCATTGTTTGGTAAATCTCCTGAATCATGGTTGCTTTAACTCGGACAAGCAGTCTTGTGCCCATGAAAATAGACCTTTGGTAGCAAATAGAACGAGCCATAGGTCCTATGAATAGGAATGCAATCCACACAAACGGATGCAAAACGGCGGTGCTCTCAACCGGATTCTCCAAGTAAGCCAGCAGATTGTACATAGCCAATGGCGCGAGATATTCGGCCATGGCAGTCGAAACCGCCCAAACCAGTATCGTCTTGATATCATCCCAGAATGCAATGCAAAGAGTCCGAAGAGTTCTTCCTCCTTTGAGACGAGCCTCGCTCATACGATGCAGCCATGTCGTCGGCTCATCATACGTCGGCAACGGAGGAAGATCGTCGATGGATAAATCCCGAAAGAAGCCCCTGACGGTGAGATACGTAAGCCACCCATAAGACATATAATAGGAGTACCATGAGCAAGTCTCCTCGGGAGAATACTTCTCGTTCATTTCCTCCAATACCGGACTTTCGACGTTGCGCTCTTTGCTTCGCACCTCCCGGGGAGTGATGAAGGAGATTATGAGCGTGACTGCCAAGCAAGCGAGCTTACCACACTCAATACCCGAGGGCCTTCTGTCCGAGCCAATGATCGCAACTGGCAACAGCAATTTGATAGCCTCTGCAAAGGTAATTGCTGCTGTCAATAGATTTGTGTGCTGAATTAGAAGAGGGCCAAAAATGTTTGATTTTGAGGCGAATTGGATGATTCCAAGGAGGAGCACGTAGCCCAGCACCGCTGGTTCCGCCCAAACTCCATTTTGAGATGCAGACACAAATGCCAAAGAAAGTGCTGCAGAAAACACAAGTGCTTGTGTAATAGAGTATTTCAACGGCGTATGTAATCTACTCGTCGTTTTGGATAATTTTACAAAGGCATTGGATTTGTTTTTGCGGCCGAACAATCCATCCGATAGGAGAAGGGAAGCCAGTAGGGAAAGGAGGGATAGAACAGCAAATGCAAGATACAGGTACCCAGCCGCTATAAAATCTGACAGGTTTATAACGCGGTGTAACCAAATCTCCCTTTAAGACAGTTAGATATTTACAGGTAAGTATGCGAATTTGGTTGTTATATAATTACATACCTCCTTGACAGGTCTTCCGAGAGGATCCGGAAGTCGATTGGGATGTGCAACCCATTTTCAGAGGTCAATGGGTGCTGAAGAAGACTGTGATCCATGTTCATCTTCTGAGCCGTCTGGCACGCTCGATCATGTCAGTCGATGAGCGCGGAGGCGAACTTTTCTGCGACTCCAATGGCCGGGTTCTTTGCGTCTGGTCTTGAGCCATCTATAAGAGACCAAATTATACGGCCGTGTCGAGTACATTATTATTCCTGGCATGGTGCTAAAAAAGCCATGCTTCTTTCGAAATAAGGCAAAATAGCTCTAGCTCTAGCTCTTAGCCAAACAGCCGCAAGGGAAAAATAGTAGCCGTAGTCGTCCCACAAGGCGTAGCCTTCGTCGGTACGCCGCATTATTGGCCGTGGCGCCCCGGAGGGTGATGGCGATTCCACTAAAGATGCGAGGAATTTCCTGATTAGGAAACTTTGGAGCCGATACAGGGGCCGTTACGGCGTAAAAACCGGGCACACAATCACAAACGTAATTCATTCCTTAATTCTTTTGCAACTCTTCAAGGTCATTTGAAGGGTCAGAATACCCAAACCAGGTTCCTTTCTACTATTACGTACATATCCTGATGCTCGGGTAGATTGCCGCTCCCTAAAGTGAGGAGGAGGTCCCGGAAAGATGCAAGATCGGAAGACAAGTTCCATAATTTTGGTCACTGGCATTTCCGCGGTATCTGCAGCATGCAGCCGTCTTCTAATGCAGGTAGGTACATATTACTAGGTTGTGTTTGTGGCGAGGTAATATTGGACGTTCTATGCCCAGGTAGTATTCTTGTCTTGGTGAAGGCTACATATTTGGCCATTTCTAGTCACTTGATTTCTATCAAATCAGATCATTGTCATACAAAATCTCAATAGCATTTATAATTCACTACCTAATTGACCAAATTTATTCTTCCTTCCAGCTGTCGAAGTTGCGAATCAAGTCTATCAAAATCCAAAAGTTAGCATAGATACCGTAATTTCACAAGTGGGGAATATCTTACCGTAGTATAATCTCATGCCCTCCAAATGAGCAGTGATTCCCATTCTCTCATCAATTCCATGTTGGTTTAGCCTTGTCCCATTCCTTGAAGGGGTAAATCTGTAGATGTTTTTGGTTAAGTCCCAGTAATTCACCGTGTCGGTATTCCCTGTCATAACATTCCCAACGGGGACGACCGTTTTACCCTGCGCGCTTTCCGTTGTCTCAAATACATATCGAATAGTGCCACTAAAGATGGACCATACATCATTGTCAGTTGGCGACGTCGGGGATGGATGGATGATCTGCAGGGAGCGCGCCCTGAGAATACTAGACGTAGCAATGTCTACCCCGGTATCCCGAGAGGTTGAGGTATTGAAACCCTCAAATTCGAATCCATACTTTTGTGCTACAGGTGTTAGCACGTCTTGGATGTGCTGGTTGATGTAATCGACCGAATCATGCAGTGCTACTCTATGGTTCATCTGTAACTCGATGTTTTCGGGTAAGGCGTTGACTTTGACACCACCAGTGATTACATCGATGGCCTGGCTTGTTTTCACCAGCCATTGATCGTTTGTTTCTTCATCGGCGATCTTCTTTGCAATTTCTTTTTCGTTTCCGCTGAGGAGCTCATCAAGTAGCCATGGTTGGACGTCATTCGGAGAGTATTTCGCCCTGCATTCTAAGACTCTTCGGAAGGGATTCAATTGCGTCAGTTGCGGCGTATATGGATTGCTTTCCAATGCCACAATTGCATCTGCCATGATACCAATGCCTGTGTGTTTCGGGGGTCTTGAGCTATGTCCGCCATTGACCTCGAGGGTTAGTTGGATATCGTAATAGCCTTTCTCCCCTACACTCGGATAAGCATAAATGGTATCGTCTCCCTGGCTCTGGATACCCATCCCACCCTCGTCCAGGATGAATAAGAATGAGTCGTGTCCCCATTCCTGAATCAGAGATTGGTTCAAAGAAGCTGCCCCTCTGAGACCACCAGTTTCTTCGTCGAACCCGAAAGCTAAAACAATAGTGCGATGCGGTACAAATGATTGTGCAAGTAGATTCTCAATGGTTGAAAGGATTCCAATGACGACGCTCTTGCAGTCGGCTGCTCCTCGACCCCACACAAAAGTGCCGTCGAAATGTCCTTCGAATGGTGGGTAAGTCCAACGAGAAGCTGTGCCGGCAGGGACGACGTCTTGGTGTCCCGTTAACAGGATAGGCTTCAGTGAGGGATCTGTGCCCTTTAAAGTATATTGAAGACCGTAACGATTGACCTTGCGAAGTTCTAGTTGCGAATGCCTAAAGCCCGTAGATCAGAATATAGAAATGGCAATAATCTAGATTGAGATTGAACGAAGCTATATTGGTAAATCTCAAGAGACAATGATGAAACTAGGTACTTACACGAGAGGAAACAATTTCTCCAAGACTTTGTGAAACTCGTCAAACGTTTCCCAGCGGGGATCGACGTCGACATCGCCATTGTCATCGAAACTCTCGGTCGGTACGCGTACAGCTGCTGAAAGTCGTTCCACGGCTAATTGAAACTCTCCGGAGTCTGTCAAATGTTCACTTGGTTTAAGGCCGTCGTCTCGGGGGGTAGTGACATTTGGCAGGGGGCACCACTTCTCCGGGTCTCTGCGATATAGCCGGCCGCTCGGTGCCGATTTTAAGCAGTGGACGGCCCGCGAACGCAATGAGGGGCTAATGTAGAATGGTATCAAACAAAGGAAAACCAGCGAACAGAGCAAAAAGTTTCTGCGCCTGTTGCATGGTCGTCTTTGCTCGAAGGGACTCGAGGGAGTATTTCCTTGATGTTTCTCCATGTTTGCACACTATGGAGAGACTCAGGACTTCGAATTCTCGAGTAAATACCTAGATATCTCGCTACCTAGTAATAGTGACAGCATTAGTGGTACTATTTTATTGACAGACGAATAGGTCATCAAGGTACGGAGATGTCAAGTCACACATGTCACCCGCTACTCGGACGGTCGATAGACTTGCCTAATTCGGAATAAACCTAGCCGAGTAGATAACTTATAACTCGGCTGCTTTACCATTACCACCGCAAAGATTCAAGAAACGAATCGGCAGATGATCATCATTGGAAAAAAATCTTGTGTTATCATGGTTACATTGGTTTCATGGCCTTGTTTTCCCAGCATCCCAGAAATTCAAAACTCCGTTACGCATAACCCGGTCAAATAATAAACAACCCTGTATCTTGCTTCATGACATCGATATAGTCAACCCTGATTCCTTGGGCGCTCTGAAGCTTGATAACTTTCTCGAGTAACATCCTCGTCTTTTGGAAGTTGGCTCCCCATACCTCGGCCTCCGTGAGTGTCTTCACCACCCAATCTTGGTATGCTAAATCCATAGTTTCGATACCTGCTAGAAACAAAATGCGCGGCCAAATATTCTGTGGAGATGGCGATCGATTTCGGCTGACCCAAGAAGCCAGACGAACGATATTAGCTGCCGCGACTTCGGCCGATATGAGCCTATCCGGAATATTTGTTGCCAAGTGAGCGGGTATCAACCTATGGAAGCTTATCACAACACTATAAAAAGTTGCTAAGAGTAATAAGCAGTTGAAACGTCTTGTCGTGATCCTACTAGTAAGAGAGCGTGACGGGTTGGTAAGTGAATCTATGATCGGGGCAACAGAAGGATCGTTCTCGAATCGTTCATAAATCATTATAAGACCTGACTGTACGTTTGACCATATTGCCCCAGATCCGGCGGCTGATCTACGGTGCGATTGTACGATTCGGCTCTCCATATAGTCGAGTTCTAAGGAAAGACGCAAGGAGGGCTTTAAGTCCTCCGTGTTGGTGGGTAAGTTGGGATACGCTGCATCAATGAAATCGTAGTCAGCAGCAAACGCCTCGAGATTTTGCAAGAGACGCCCTGTGCCCCCAATACGTGACGCCCGACTATCATATGCGCCTAGCCAGACCAACATACGGGAGCCGATATGGCCGAGCGGAGTTGCCTCTCCCCCGGCCTTTTGATGCCGCCGGTGGGCTTCAACCAGGTCGGCGGCAAATTCCAAGTGCCGACAGAAGGATTCGATGCCGTGGGCTGCGAGAAGCTCATACTGCAGGGCGAACCAGATTGTCACAATTGAAAGCTCGAAATGGATAGCGACGTTCTGATCCTGGTGTGTCAAAGTGACGGCATGTGTGTACCGTTGTTCGGCTTTCCGGATGAGTTCGGGGTCAGACCTGTTTTGGCCAAGGTGTAATGCCGTCCAAGCCATCAAGGCATCGTATAAAGGCGCATAAAATAGTGCCATATTGCTGAAAATGTAGCTATAAATATTATCATCTCCAGAACAACGTATTTTAGCGTAACTTGTCATTACGTTCAGATAATGCTGGATAAGTCTGTGATCGTCGGAACCAATGATCACAGTAGCATCCTGAGTGTACGAACTCGACTCGGGGATGTCGTTCCGGATGGACTCCGAATCCTGGGAGGCATCTCCGGGTGTATGGGGTGATAACCAGTCTTCTCCCATCAAATCGAAACTCATATTAGGATCAAAGAAGGCAGGTACGTAGCCGGGACCTATTTGAGGCTCATATACATGCATTTGTGACGTAAGAGCAAATGCGTTAGGGTCTGCGATGACGGGTGAAGTGCTCGGTTGCGGTGAATGTCCGGTCAGGACCTGGGCGGGGATGGGGAGGGGCGAGGAGTGTGCAGGATGTACGGGATGTGGATGTGGATGTGGATGTGAAGGTAGATGTGGATGTGACATGGTAGCGGTAGTAGAGTTATCTGGGATAAGTTTGCTTTGCTGTTCATCAGAACTTGGCTCTACTACGTCTTGTGGTACTTCGCAATTGTTATGCTCGGTCTCCTGGGAGACAGTTTGCGAGGGCTGTGGAGGCAGTGACGACGGTGATGATTGTGAGGGCTGTAAGGGCTGCGAGGGCCGCGAGGGCTGCGAGGGCTGTGGAGGACTCCCTGGCAATAGAGCCCGGGATTGTGACGAACTACTCCTAACCTCATCTGGCTCCGGTTCTGGTTCTGCTCTGGTATAGCGCGAACTGACAAAACGTACACGATATCGGAGAGTCTCAGCGGAATTGGCGGCACGAGCTGGCTCATAGGAACACGTGAGCCCTAGACGCGTACAGGCATTGCAAATAGGTTTCGTCTCATCACACCGAACCTTGCGCCGACGACACGAAGAACAGCCAGTCTTCGATCTTACCGGCCGACTTCGATTCATGTGTAAAAATGGTTAAATGATGTATAATAGATTCGGGTGGTATAATGATATTATTAAGATGATAGTTGTATTAGGAATGGCTCGTTAGCAATTGGTGATTGGGGATGGAGACGGGAGGGAACAGCGGGAACAGCATCCAAGATGACCAAAAGGGAAGCGAGAAGAACCATCAGAACCCTGAAAGCCCTGAAAACCCTGAAAAAAGAAGACCCGAGACCCAGAAGAGAGGGACCAAGGAAAAAGCTAGGAAAGACCCAGGAGATGGGACAAATAGATCGATCAAGATATCGAAAGTGCCCCTGGGAACAACTGTGGAGTCTGCGGAGAAGGAGGGGACCGAGTACCCCGAAAGATATCCATAAGAGTCCACAGAGTCCACAGAGTCCACACAATGCTCGATAATAGGCTCTGGCGAGTCACGACCCAGATCAATTGACGGTCCTAGCAACTTCCCAGATAGCTGAAGCATGGGTCTACGTAGTACATATACCTAGTAGCTACTAGCTAGTAGGTATACAGCATACTATGTAGTAGGGGCACCAAGGCACCAAGAGACTGATAAGAAACAGGGGTACCACGTGAGTGTTGGCTTCTCGCCATTTCCCCTTCTATATTAGGTAGGCCCCTCGGAAAACTCGGAAGAGGAAAAGAGGCAAGAGTATTACTGGTACCCGTACTCAGTGAAATGGCACACTAACAATATTATCGATAGCTACCTATTAGTTAGAAGATAAGGTAGGATTCTGTGAGAGCTAAACCGAAAACTAAACCCGAATAGTTCCAAGTTCCAACAACCTGACTTTAAAAGCTGCTGTTGGAGATAAGACGCACTGCGCAACTGCCCGGGGGGTTGAATAAAAAGATGGAAGGCGACACGATGCAACCACGACACCCTCGACAACTCTCGACAACTTCGACAACTCTCATTTCTCACTCCTCTGTGAGCTTGGACAACTTGGACAATGAGTTCGGAGTCCAACATGGAGAAGCACGATGAGAAAAGCACGGCTACGTCCGTCCAAGAGGGGAGGCAAGACGACGTTGACAAGGCCTACGAGTTCGCGAAGCAGCACGCCGTAGGACCCCTGACCGAAGAAGACAACAAGCGCGTCTTGCGCAAAATCGATCGTAACCTCTTACCATTGGTATGAACCCAACCACCATTAACCCCCCCCCCCCCCTAAGACTGTCATGAATAAGCATCCATACTAATGTAATTGGATATGATAGATGATCATCACATATACTCTCAATTTTATGGATAAAAATGCCTTGTCATATTCTGCCAATTTTGGTCTTCTCACAGACAACGTGAGTCCAGCGCCACCAAGCTGTTGAGCAACCCCTTGCCCCCCTTTCCCCCTATGGCGCTAATCAATTACTCCTTAATAGCACCTGGTCGGAAACCAGTATAGCTGGGCTTCCGGCTCTGTCTTCTACTTGGCCTACATGGTTTCTCAACCTATTGTGGCTCGCTTAATCGTTCGCTTCCCCATCGGCCGCTTCGTCGCCGTTGCGACTATGCTCTGGGGAGCCGTGTTGATGACTACGGCTGCATCCCGCTCTTTCGCTAGTCTGATGACCATTCGAGCCATTCTGGGATGTATGGAATCTTGCATTAACCCAGCCTTCATCGTCATCTCATCTCAATGGTGGACGCGTGAAGAACAGCCATTGCGAATTTCTTACTGGTACCTTGGCAACTCCATCGGCCAGGTCTGTGGTGGTCTTCTCGGCTACGGTATAGCTCATATTACCAACCACAATGTCCCTAACTGGGCTTGGTTCTTCTTGATCTTCGGGGCCTTCACCATATGCTATGGCGCCTTCTTGTTCTACTACCTCCCCGACTCCCCGTTGAATGCCCGCTGGCTTTCAGACCAAGACCGAGCTATGGCAATTGAACGTGTCCGAAGCAATCGTACAGGTGTTGAGAACCACGTGTGGAAATGGTCCCAATTCAAGGAGTGCGTGCTTGATGTCCAGTGCTGGATCCTTGTCGCTACCTTTTTCCTCGATGACATTCCCGCCGGCGGAGTTGGCTCTTTCGGCAGTATCGTTGTTAAAGGGTTCGGTTACAGCGCGCTCTACTCAACCCTTCTCCTAGTGCCCCTAGGTGTGATACAAGCTATCTGCATTCTTTTCGGTGGCTTCATGACTAGGCGTTTCCAAAACATCCGTACGTGGATGGTTGCTGGTATGTACCCGACAAAGATACGTCCCCGAAATGCCCCTTTTCTAATTATATACTAGGTTGTCAAATTCCTGCTCTGATTGGTGCCGTTCTACTCTACACTTTACCCCGAGAGAATAAGCGTGGATTGCTTGGTTCCTACTACATCGTCCAAACTCACGGTATAGTGGGCACTCTCACCATGTCCTTGGTCACCAGTAACTTCGCCGGATACACCAAGAAAGCTACCGCATCATCTATGATGTACATTGCGTTCTGTGTTGGACAGGTCGTCGCCCCTCAGCTTTTCCTCTCGAATGAGGCACCGGCGTATAAGACTGCCTTCCTGGCTGCCTTCGTCTGCTTTGCCTTATGTATCCTGTTCATCATTGCTCTGCGATTCTACCTCATCTGGGAGAACAAGAGACGCGATCGTCTAGCTGCCGCGGAAGGCGAAACTAGCCACTCTGACGACGAGTTTCTTGATCTCACTGATAAAGAACAGAAGCTTGTATTCCGCTACGTTCTCTAGAAGGTATGATATCTACCGGAAATATTATTGTGGATATAGAAATGGAGATCACTATCATTTCATCTCCGTAAATGTGGAGGATTGGATACTTAAGGCAAGGTTATTGGCATGAAAATTTTCAAGGGTTATTGTTTGTAGGTAATTATGAGATAGGGGATGCGTGATGATTACGAAAATATCGGTTATATTCGATGAACCAACCAAGTTATTTATTTGCCTTGTCTTTCCATTAACCCCGTCCATGCCTAGCCCACACCACCAAGTCGCGTTTTCCACAATTATAGCTATGTAAACTCCACTTATAACATGCGAGTGAGATAAAGAATGTCGAAAGCAACCAACACTCATCCCCGTGAGGAGACGGTGGTATCACGGAGTAATGCATATCATTAAGCGAGCCACGGCACGCCCGCCCAACTAGTCATGGCCCGCCGAACCCCAGACGATCCAGAGCCCCGGGTCGTCCTACCCAAAACCTGCCTATAGGGGTTTTCCGATACGCTCGGCGCATATACTTCCTATTCGGGAAAACCTTTGGCGAGTGTTATCTCTACAGTCTACCTATCTCCGACGACCATCATGCGCTACAGGTATGTGTAAAGACCTTACCTATCTGAAATTTGAAATAGGTTACTAGACTCTTGTTCAAATTTTATTCCCGTGCTATATGCACCATAGAATGGGTATATCATAGATGAGAGTCGGGTCGTCGTAGCGTAGAGTATCAAGGTCATCTCCAGCTCTCGGGATAGCATTCCGATAGCATTCCGCAACCATGGAGAAGGTAGAGTCGCGGGAGTCGCCTCGTCGCCGTCGTCAGCATCGCAATGAGGGCGCAAGCATTCTCGGCGTAAAGAAAGATATCATTCTAGCCGTCCTTGTTGCTGTCATCACGACTTTCTTCCTCTCTAGCCAATGGCATGCACTACCCCCTTATCATGAACACCATCATGCCAAGAACCGACTCAACGCAGCGGATCTGGAATACGGTCTGGAGCAATGTGCGTTGAACCAACAACGTCCCATCGTGGACCCCAACCTAGCAACCTCCCGCCTAGCCAGCAGGGCCAGCTCAAGTAAACGCACCATCTTACACAACGCCACCCTCATCAACGGCGACGGCGCAGTGACACACGAAGCCGTGATCGAGATCCAGGATGGTATCTTCACTTCCGTCGCCACCTCCCTGTCGTCCTTAGCCCCAGCCGTAGCCGGGGACGAGGTACTCGACCTCCGAGGCCGCGTCGTGACGCCGGGGCTCGTGGACATGCACTCGCACGCCGGCGTGCGCGAGACGCCGCAGCTCTGGGCCACGGAGGACGTGACCGAGATCTCCGCACCCGTGACGCCGTGGGCCCGCGCCATCGACGCGTTCAAGCCGCACGACGGCGCCATCCCCGTCATCGCGAGCGGCGGCGTCACGACTTCTCTCGTGCTGACCGGCGCCAAGAACCTGATCTCGGGCGAGGGCCTGCTGGTGAAGATGAAGCGCGCGGATTCCGTGAAGGGCATGCTGCTGAGCGACGTGGGCGGGGGAAAGGGGAAGCCGCAGCGTTACCTGAAGATGGCTATGGGCGAGAACCAGAAGCGCCAGTTCCAGGACGTGGCGGGGGGCCCGTCGACGCGGCTCGGGGAGTCGTACTGGTTCCGCAAGGCGTACGACACCGCGTCTCGGCTAAAGCACGAGCAAGACCGCTGGTGCGAAGCCGCGTCGACGACGCACGGGCAAGCCACGCTCGCGGTTCCGTACCCGCGGTCGCTCGAGTGGCAGACGCTGGTGGACGTGCTGCGCGGGGACCTGCGCGTCAACGTGCACGGGTACGAGACGGAGGACATCCTAGCGATGTTGGACCACGCGGACGAGTTCGGCTTCAACATCACCGCGCTGCACCACGCGCTGCACGCCGACCTCGTCGCGGACCAGCTCAAGGCGCGCGGCATCGCCGTCGTCGGCTTCTCCGACTCCTGGGGCGACAAGAAGGAGCTCTACAACGTCAGCTCCTACCTCCCCGCCCGCGTCGCGCGCGCCGGCATCCCCTTCGTCCTCACCCGCGACCACCCCGCCGAGCACGGCCAGTGGCTCATCTACGAGGCGCAGATCGCGCACCACTTCGGCCTCGGCGCCGACGACGCCGTAAAGTCCATCATCGGACACCCGGCGCGGCTTCTCGGCTTGGATAACAGGCTCGGGTTCGTCAGGCCCGGGTACGATGCCGATCTCGTGGTGTGGGATCGCCATCTTTTGCAGGTTGGGGCTACGCCGCTGCAGGTATATATCGATGGGCAGAGCGTTGCGCGCGCTTCGGAGAGCTTGTGGAAGACTTCGGAGGATTTTGTGAGGGAGGCGCCGCCGTCGAGGTCTGATGAGGTTCCGAAAAGTACTTGTAAAGCAGGCCAACCTGATATCGTCGTTCGTGGGCTCAAGACGAGTTTCATTGGCGAGGATGGGATGCGCAGCGAACAGCCCGAAACAGGGAATGTCACTGTTGTGGTACGGGAAGGTCGTATTGTGTGTGTTGGCGGAAGCAATTGCGAGAATTCGGCAAAACAAGCAATGGAAGACAATATCCCCTCAATTGACCTGCAGGATGGTTATATGCTTCCCGTAAGTACAAAAAACCCTCCCTGACGGCAGTTTTGATGTCTAACAAAAAGTTTCTACTTTAGGGTCTTACGGTTGTCACTCGCCAGCACGGTTTGACTGAGATGCGGCAAGAACCATCGACGACGGATGGTGCATCGGCAGGCGAGGACTATGCAAACCCCTTATCAAGCAGATTTGGAATCAAGTTTGACGGAATACATGTCGGTAGAGCCTACCGCAGCGGTGTTACTCGAATTGTGACGCCCCCCTTGACGACTGGTTTCTTCCACGGGATCAGCACCTTGTTTCGTTCAGGGGCTAAGAATGGTATGGATGTCACTGCTTTCGCATCACTTTTATGATAGGAAGGAGAAAACTAACTGCTTCTAGTGCTTGATGATGGTGCAATCGCTGAGCCAAATGCCGCGCTTCATTTCACCATCGGACACGATGCGAAGTGTAAGTCTCCGTAACAATCTCCTTAATACTCAACCATAAAGCAAAAGCTGACTTGATCACCAGCGCCGCAAACACCATCCATAACATCGCAGATCAGCAAATTGCACGACCTACTCACCGTGAACAAGTACCTCCACCCCATCTACGAAAGTGCGGCGAAGGGTGAGATCGCAGTTGTTGTCCACACACACAACAAAGATGTGATCGCGCACATGGTAGCCCTGAAGCAAGAGACCGGTGCTCACATCGTCATCATTGGGGGCTCAGAAGCGCACCTCGTAGCCTCCGAGCTCGCCGCGGCCTCCGTGCCCGTCATCGTCGCGCCCTTCTGGGGATGCGAGCCCCTCTTCTGGGACGCGCGGAACTGCCTCCCAGGCCCACCTCTAACCGACCGCCTCGGTCCGCAAGTGTTGCTTGATGCGGGCGTCAAGGTCGGCATCTCAAACTGGGAAGAAACGAACAACCACATCCGGAACAGCATCTGGGAGGCTAGTTGGGTTGCCGGTCCAGGAAACCGGAGCCTGGCGCTTGACCTCGTGTCCAAGAACATCGAGGATATCCTGCAACTTCCGCGCAGCAGGGATTTTGTGGTGTACGAAGGAGATCCGTTTAACTTTGGAGCGCGCGTCGCGCTGATATTCGAGGAGGGCAAGGTGAGAAGTTGTTATCCGGAGGTTGATGAGTTGGGAGTATAAGTAGTATAGATCATAATAATTGTATCAATATAAATGACAGAACCTTAGGCCATAACAGCGTTTTACTCCATGGATAGCACTATATCTGTATCACTAAAGCCCCGTAAATATAGCCGGACTTAGTGCCTTGTAGCGCCTCCGGGCTCTCTTACGGCGAACAACGGTTCAGCGATAGCTCAGCAATGGCTTGGCAACAGTCAACACAGTATCTCAAGATTACGCTGAGAGAGCAAGTAATTGATGCAACTTGGCTTAGATTGAATTGTTCTAAATGGGGAATTGAATGATATGAATTACATCAAATTTGCATTAGTAGACAACAGTAATGAGGCGATCTTACTGAGCTGTTACCAAGCCGTCGCCCAACTGTTGCTGATCTGTTGTCAAATACACTAGGTACAATACATTTTTAGTTCCGGTAAAAGATTACTCGCTATAAAATGCGCTAAAACGCCTCCAGGCTGTGGCTTTAACGCATTGAGACCACTAAGTCCTCCCTGTAATTACCGGGAAATTAGAGGTGGTAGCCCTAACAATGTCGCCGGGTGTATTCCAGTGATAACCTCTGCCACTATTTCATGGCACTATAATTGCCCAAGTCCCTACTACTTAGATAGATCCTACATTTTTACCAATTGAACAAACTAACCATGCCTTTTCAACAGACAACCAAAAGACGACTACGTCTTCTTTTGAATGAAGCTTGCCTAATCCCCACAGCTTGTTGCCTTTCCTCCGAGAAAACTGCCCTTTTAGGAAACAGGGTCCACCTATTCCTCCGGTTCTGCGTGAAAAACCTCCGGGTTGGTCGGGCCTCGCCATCTCGGTAAGGGCTCAGATCATTTCTTCTCGATATTTAAGCTCAAAACAACTAAATGCAGAGGTACATATGTATGGTTATATTAATTCTTAAGTTTTTGTTCCCCCAAGTTCGCATTAAAGGCTAGACATGATGGATCTGGAGGTCACGGTACGTGACTACATCATGTTAGTAATCGCTTCACAATGTCTTATTCATCAATCATTATGTAATGCATCTTCGCTGAGTCAAAAGTTACGTAACCCATAAATCTGCTGAGTAACCCAAGCCGTGTGACTTAAGAGAGTCTGGACAGTGCAGCGCCTATCTCCGAGGGCTGAGATCCCTAGACCATAGCGACCATCCCTTTGCACTTTAGCGGATGGATCGCTATTGGTCTAAAATTGCAGTGAGAGAAACACAGTTAAATTTACAGCCATCGCTGATCTAGTCAATTCCTCTGCAGGCATTGAACTAAATGTGCAAGTATCTATCCCTAAATGTTAACATATGCATCGAAGATATATAATGGAAATCTTTCACGATTTTCACGCCATAGTAAAAAATTAGCTGATTGTAAGTTAAAAGGCTTCGCCCATTCAAAATGCTTGTGCAAGCTTCAAAAGCCTTACCTAATACGATGGCGGGAGGGGCAGCAGCATGACTAAGCTCATACCCCTTGCTTACATAAGTCAATCGTCGAGTCACTTCGTCACTTATCAACAAACCAAACCCGCAAAGCAGGAAAGAAAGGAGTATATTAAACATGGGTTAAAAGAAGAGAAAAAGAGAAAAAAGAGAAAAACATCCTTATCACTACATCTCTGAATGCGCATCCTAGCAAGCACTCAGCACCGCCATTTCCGGCCCTTCCCTCTATTCATGATGCGTCCCAAATCTCGAGATCGGTTTGGTGGCCGAGACGAGGGGTTCAGATTGAGGAAGGTGAAATAAATTTTCAGTTTCTGTCGCCGTCCTAGTAGTAAGACTAGACCGGTCGGGGTTTTTGCGACAAGACACATATTTGCCGTACTTGGTACTGTGTTGTTGAGGTTGAGCCTAAGGCAGGAGGACTAGGTACGGAATTTTCCAGCGAGGCCTCTCAAGTTGTAGTTGTGTGCATGTTTTAAGATCTTTCTAGATGAAATCTCGATCTAGGTGGGCGATTGGGTTCAGCATTGTAAATGCCGTTCAATAGTAGTTTTGGTTCCGCCGAGAAGTTGAGCCCTGGTTCTGGGCAGGGTAATATGAAAACCCGCCTGGTGGGCGTTGAGACCGGTTCTGCTGGATTGTCGGATCCAAATCGTGGTGGAAGTCTTGAATGTCAATTTCTTGGTTTTGTTGCATGACTCGATTCTCATTTGACGTAAAGTACTGGTAACCCTGGTCCTGCTGGAAGCTCGAGTTCGCACTCTGTGCATATTGTTGGCTACCCGAGGCCTGCTGAACTGCTTGGATTTGAATCTGTAAAACTTGCAGATAATCTAGGTTCTGCTGATCCATCGAGTTGGATGATTGTGCATAATTCTGGTTATTTGAGGTTTCCTAAACCATCGAGTCCGAATTTGATGCAAAGGTTTCATAACCCTGGTCATTCTGAATGCCTTGGTTTGGGTATTGTGTAAAGTTGCCATAACTCTGGTTATCCTGAGTACCCTGATTCAAGTTTGATGCAAAATTTCCATAACTCTGGTTATCTTGAGTATCCTGATTCAAGTTTGATGGAAAATTTCCATGATTCTGGTTATCCTGGGTACCTTGGTTCGAATCTGATACAAAACTTTCGTGGCTCTGGTTATTCTGAATATCTTGGTTTGGATACTGTGTATAGTTTCCATAATTCTGATTATTCAGATTGTCTTGGTTCAGGTACTGTGTAGGGTTTCTATGAGTATGAGTACCTTGGTTCGAATTCGATGCAAGGTTTTGATAACTCTGATTAGTCTGAATGCCCTGGTTTGGGTATTGTGTGTGATTTCCACGACTCTGGTTACTCTGAATTCCCTGGTTCGGGTTTTGTGTGTGGTTTCCACGAATCTGGTTGTTCCGGATGCCCTGGTTCGGGTATTGGGTAAAGCTTCCACGAGTCTGGTTATTCTGAGTGCCTTGGTTTGGGTATTGTGTAGAAATTTCATGACTCTGGGTATCCTGGATACCTTGGTTCGCGTTTTGGGCATAGTTTCCACGACTTTGATTGTTCTGGGTGTTTGATTTCGAATATGATACAGGATTTCCATAAGTCTGGTTGTTATCTTGCATTCCTGGATTCGAATATCGCGCAGGTACATTGCTTCTGCGAGGAGCGTAATTCGATGTTAACTTCGAGTCCTGTGTAAAGGCTTGGTTGTTAGCATGACCGGAGGTCGCATTCGAAGGTCTAGCATTCATGGTCGCGCGTGGGTGATGCTCGGCTACGCCACGATTCTGAGCTGGAGGGTTATCGGCTTTCCAGTCAGTCTCATTTTCACCTGGGGCTTCTCCAAAGTGTTAGTACTACTTCTACATTGTGTCCTCATTGGGGATTAAGCAGCTGACCTTGGGCATTTGAGTTCTCTTGACTCGTCTTTCTAAGCAGACTAGGCCTGCCCCTTACTCGCTTTGGCTGCGTGTCTGTGTTTGAGACATGAGTTTGCTTTCTTTTTGTAGACCTATTCGGTCGAAATGGCGGATCATTGTTCTGGTGGTGATCCGGGACTGTCGATGCTTCCTGTACGCCATCCTCTTCGTCGTCCAGGATTATTCCACGCACCATATCATGAGGCACTTTCCTGGTACTTGCCAGGTAGAGCTGCCGAGAGGATCTTCGTTTGACACTGAACGCAAAGGCGCCCTTGTTGTGATGTTTGGTTGTTCTTTCAACACCCCCAGTACGCGAAGACGAATAATGAGTAACTTCCATCTTTCCTTGGAAGCTGATGAGGAAGATATCCTCGGGTCCCATTTTCCCTATATAAGGAAACTTGGTTCGGACATTGGCATCAGGTGGGAGAATGAAGTATTCTCCACCAACACCCAAGCGACCATCTTTTTTCTCGTTACCGCTCGGGGCTGAGTGGCGTCGCGAATCTTCGTCTCTGTCTTCAAAGTTCATGGGTTTTCCATGAGGGTCTTTGACGTAGTAATCTTCCGGGAGACGGAAGTTCAATGAGTATTCAGCATCCTCTCCCTGAGCCGTCGACTCAAGTTGCTTCTTTAGCTCAGGTGGTGCATTAGAGGTCGAATCAAGTACAGATTTCAGAGCACCTTTTGATGAGCAGACACTCCCGAGGACCCCCAAAGTAAGACCAACCACTCGGTCATTTGTCTCGGAGTAGTCAAACGAATGGGTCCGAACTTCGTATCTGACTGTGTCATAGAGAGGTGGAGTATCAATGGGATGCACGATTTCGTACTTGCCACCTTCTGCAATTTTCTTTATACCAGTAGGACTAAGTACGACAGCGCCCTTAGGTATAGTGATAGTGTCAATGATAAAGCTCGATGCCCGTGTGGTGGGCCGCTTGTGTTGTGACACTCTAAAGCCAATGGAGATAGAGTCTGGACCTGGTTCGTTGGCTATATGCTGACGTCCGCCGGATGAAGTGGACTGAGCCATCGTACTTGGTTTGTCTTCCGCACGAGGTAGAGTGTGTTGGAATTCGGGTGAGAATCTACATAACCGGGTAATATGCTCACTGAGCGGTGGCTTGACATCGACGAAGTCAATGTCTAGAGGCCAATCCTCATCCCGATCAGCAAAATATCCACCCCATTTCGATACGGCGTCAATGTATTCATGATGTCCGTTGTATCTGAGGAAACTTATTCCGTAGTTAACGTCTCTCTTTTTGACTAGGTAGACGAGTTGATGCTTTTCTTGTCGGTGACGAGCAATAAAACCGAAAACCTCTTCATTGGAAAGTAGGAGATCTTTGTGAGCCCGTGCAAATGAACCCACAGCCTTGGTGACTTCTTTAAGGATAATTGCTTGCACAGAATAGTCTTTTCGCGTGTCAGTCTTTCTTATCTTTGATACCTAACTCCCATATAACTAGGATACTTACCGACGAGCGACCAACACGGTGGGAGGCGGGCTCTTTGAGATTCGATCTCGGCATTTTTATTCGCATCGGAGAGATCAGAACCGCGACCGTTGAACACTCCCGACTCATTAGCCAAACCATTGCCCTGAACGACTTGTGCATCAGTCTGCGTGGTGGACATGCTGCGCTGACGGAACACAAGAGGGATGGAGGAAGCTGGGTTCAGGCTTTGTGCGGGTTGTCCAGGTTGTGCGGGTGGCATATAGGTAGAGGTGGGTGAGTTAGAGGTAGACATTTTTAATCTAGACGATGCTACGCATCAATCGACCATGCGGAACTCCACCTATGGGTGAGATCGTGCTGTGAGAGGTAACGTTGTGGTAGAGCGTTGAGGAAAGTGGACAAGGAAAGTGAACAGTAGAATTGAAATGGAGAATAGGATGAAAGATGCAGGGAGCGTAGTCAGTGTTGATGGAAAAGTAGTGTGAAGGCAGCACTTGAAAAATGCGTGCTGGAAAGTATTGTCAAGAATCAGCGTGCAGGTTTTTGTTGTTCAAGTGAAGAAAAAAGTTTAAGAAGAAAAGGTGAACAGGTAAGGACGTAGAAAAAAAAAATCTACGGATGGTTGTTGTCGAACAAGCTATATTAGACGAGGCAGGCACCCAGACGAGAATGGCAGTACCTAGTGCGAGTTCACCCTATGAAAATAAATCACGTCCAAGCTACCTCCCTAGTACCTACAATACATGGTACCTACAAAATAAATACATAAGTAAGTACCTACCATATCAGACATATGGACATATGGATGTATTGGTGAATCTGGTGATGCTGATTAGTCATCTTGACTTCGTATAAGATGATTGGTCCCCTTATCTAACCACCTCCGTGAGCACATATCATGTCCCCATCATCCATCATCTCATGCCATGCCATGTATTGATGATGCAGGTGTGTATAGATGTATACAGTAATGAATTGATGAGGATCTGGGCGAAATCGACCCACTGGGTTACATACGTGGTACATAATGGGCAAGTACAGTCATTGGATGATGAGAAGTATTATGTAGCATTTTCTTGTAGGCTACAAGGCTGAGGCTCCTTCCTAGATAGATGATTGCCTATTATGTAGTGACATTAGGTACCTATTTGGCTCGTTGCCGTTACCTAGGTACCCAGGTACGAACTTCTACGAGGCGACAAGCTTCGCTACATACTATCCACAGATGTGCGTCCTGGATATCCGGATACTTGGAGGGCACTTGGGAATGAATAGCTAGGTACCTAAAAGCATTTCACTCGATTAATTGGCACTTGCCAACATTATAATGTTCCATTATCCATCCACTTTAGATCAATAATAAATAGTACCTTTGAATGACCCGAACCATCCATGTAACCTAGAAATGAATAGTCAAGTCACCTTAGATCTCCTACCAGCATTCATAGAGTCTGTATATAGCTGCATGTATGCATTCATCTTGCCCAGCTAATTCACTACTTTTCTAAAAGCCAGGTAGGCGATGCCCAAAAACTGGAATCTAGGACACGTTACAGAGTAGTAATCTTACAGACACAACCACAAATGCTCACCTTAGACAGGGTGTATATAGCAAAGTCCTCTTCCTAGAAAAGATCTAATGTTCGAAGATGAAGATAGTAGTTTTGTTACAATATTTTTAGCACCGGTTTCCTCTGCTTCTCCTAGCTATGTATCATAATTGAAGCTCTAACATGGCACATGGTGTGATTGACTGGCATTTGAATATGAATATCCGAGGACATAGAAAAAAACCAACCTTGGAGCAGTTCAACATGCCAAAGTATCAATCTATATGGCTGAACATACTCGAAACACATCTCACTAGTACATTCAACTAGATTCTTCTTATATCTACTAGGTTACCTAGGTAATTATGCGGGCGAAGAATTCAGCATGGATGTCTCCAACCAGTCCTATCCATGGATGATACCAGTTAGCCAAGCGCTCGGTCACAGCAACTATATGCCAAAGTTCCCAGTATATCCACGAGAGCACCACTTCAATAGACCTGCTATAATCAATAAAGTCTCACAGGAAGCAATCGTTGCTATTCGAATGAAAGCCAAAATTACCAGGGCGTAGAGAAGAGAAAGAAGCAATTTAAATTTAATCACCACACCCTTCTCCTATTAGCTATCTAAGGTAAAAAAAAAACAAGAAAAGACAGGGGTATTTGCCATCCAGTTGAACGCCCTTGCTGATCCCATAACCATCATGGCTCGGTTGTATAATCTAGTCAAGCATGCAATACCTTGCCTATCAACCCAATCGACTCCTGGATGCTTGCTTAAAACCCGCCGTAAAACCCGTATGACGCCTTTTCCTAAGTTGCTCGAAGCCTGATCATGACCCAGGAGGACGGTTCTTAGCGTCGATGAAGGGAACGAATGATCGGCGTCCTAAGAAGCGGTCGTAGTCTGATTCTGTGCCGGCGTCAGTTCCCCCCATTTCTTCATCTTGGTCATTCGTGTCGTCGAAACGTCGCTTCTTTTGAGACTTGATCACTCCGCCATCTAGCTGGTTTGTAACGGTGGTGAGTTCATGCTGATGCACCACGCGTTGTGCGGAAAGAATGCCCTCGTAAGATTGGAGGACCTGCTTCAGATCGTCGGCGATACTAACGCAGAAACGCTTGAAATGGACGAACTGGCAAGCTTCGACCATGCTCAATCCGAAGACAGACATCAGGTAGGCGACGACGACGCCAGCGGAGCGATCATTTCCCGTCTCGCAGAAAACGAGGACTTTTCCTCGTTTAAACCCCTCCTGAGTGATCATCATCTTGCCATCCTCCACCTGCATCTTGGTGTCGTCTATACGTTGCTCGTGGAATACGCTGAGCATGTGGTTGTTGATGGTCCGGACGACAGAAGGGAAAGCACAAATCAACTCGTTATACCCGGAGACATCGACATACTCAGACTGGATGCCGAGTTCTTGAGCGACCCTATCGGTGGCCATGAGGCGTGCCTCGGCCATTTTAGAATCTCGCGCAGCCAGTAGCATTGTGATTCCGGTTTTCTGTAGCCACTCGCGGTCTCGGGCGATATTGGAGGGGCCGAGGTAAAGGAAGTCGGTGATAGGCTGTGCGGCACGACGGTACTCGTATGCCCAATTGAAGGCTGAGTCATAGGCCAGCTGCTCCTTGTGGTTCTGAGTGATGATCTTGAGGTCGTCTGCGCTAAGCGAGGTCGGGTCGACCTTCTCGTAACTCGGCACAACTGCGATGTGATCGTCCGAGTTCTGAAGATTGGGTACCGGAATCAAAATTGAAGGGGGACTCGGGGCTCGGGAGGAATAAGGAGCAGTGGGAAGGACGCCATGTCGAGCAGACGTCGAGAATTCCATTGCCATCGCAGGCAAGTGACCGTCCTCTTACTCCGAGAGCTCGGCTTTAGGTGCGGTCTGGGTATGATTGATGATACAATTGTGAGTATGACTGTCGAGTAAATGGTATGTCGGTCGCGTAGGTGCTAATGTCAGAAAAGTTTAAATTAATAACAGTCACAATTGAATGCGGTAGTTGAGTAGTAATCGAGAAGTGAAACGTCAAAAAAGACTCAACGTATCGTATGAACTATGAACAGTGCAATTATGATCCGGTGAGAATTGGGATGTTACCCCCACTGAGTGGGGACCTAGAAAGTTTATAATTTAGGCAGCTCCTGCCTATCAGCTTCCATAATGGAAGCTCCTTAGCTCCTCCTCAGCTACTTCCTTGGGGCGCTCACAGCGGGGCTGTAGCTGCCTTCGGGGCTTCAGCTCGTCAATGCAATTGCACTGTTAGTACTTCGTAGAATAGCCCTGTTTAAGGCAGGCGCTTCTCCCAAATGTCAGCCCTATGCATTTATTTTCGAGGCAGGTACCTATGTTTGATAGGTACCTAGATACATGCATAGTATCGAGGTATAAAAAAAACAATCGCTCTGTATTGTTTTGTAAGGGTCAATAACTTCTACTAACACTAGGCGGAACGATGCTTTGTCTGAAAAAAAAAGGAAAAAAAGAGCATCGTCTGTTAGCTTCATTGTGTTAAAACGACCACAATTTTGGCGAAATTGGTATCTTATAGGTTATAAATCAACCCCAAACGACACTCTCATAATTGTAAGCGGAGAAAAAGACGGAAATAAAAACATTTTCTATCAATTAGAGGATCAAAATATGACTAGCAAGTACGTAGGATCCATCAGCATCTTAGTAACCGTTACGAAACCTCGCTCTCGCCGATACTGCTCTCCTTAGCGAGCGGTGACGTGAATTCCGGCGTAACAGACCGCGAGTCGACACCTGGCCTCTTCGATCGAGAGCCAGTTGAAAGATGCTTCTTCCGTCTCTTCTCCGAGGTAAGCGAGGTCACGCTACCTCTCCTACTTCGTCCACCCTCCTCGGATTCTACCGGAGGTGTCGGGCTTCGGGATGATCCGGCTGAGTTGCTAGCCCGCCGAACACTACCACTTCTGGTACGTTTACCCTCCTTTCCGATCGCCGCAGGTCGGTGATGCAATTTCTCTGCATCGCCTGCTGCTGAGGCGTGCAAATGTGACTTTTCCTCTATCTTTGGCTGTCCCGGTAACCACCAAAGCCAACCATTCTGCTGCTTCGCAAGTTGTCTATCGCGTATTTTCAATTTTGACCGTAACAGCGCCCTGCGCTCGTTTTCCCTTTCCCAATACTCGCTTCTGTAGATTTCCCAATTTTCCCGAAAGTTAGGCGAGAACGGCTTGGGCCATAAAAGAAGTTTCACGTAGTCGCCTCCAGGAGATAGATCCTCCTCGTGCCCACCCTTTTCTTCGTCTGTACTGACAAACGGAAGTTGCGGGTGTTCGCTGTGGGTAAGGTTCAACTCTCGGTCGACTTCGCGTAGTATCGAAGGCTCGACGAAACGATATTGGCCGGCCCTGCTAGAGAATGCGCCATAGGTGAAGAAGAAGCCGATTAGCGAGACAAGCTCAACCCACCATGATCTTTTTATGACGACCAGCTTGCAGTTGAATCCGCGCAAACCCCTGTTACATATACTAAACCAACGTCGCGGCCATCGGATGCCTCTCTCCCATATACCGGTTGCCCAGACCAGTATGCCCGTGACGATGCCACTTATGAAGCACACCTTCTCCGTCATGTCAACTACCCAGTATACCGATCCGCCGACACCGCTGCCATCTTCCCGCGGCGCAAAGAATAGGGCATACCCAAAGCCTGCCAGCCAGAGACATAGAAGACTTAAGAAGAATGTGTGTTTGCGCCGTCGGGCTCGGAGTTCGAGGTACTGGGAGCGTAGCGAGGCTTCGAGGATCAGCATGTTGAGGTAGATCATGGAAGGAGAACTCGGCGTATGCTTCAAAGGGTCGCCGGGCTTGGCTACACCGATGGGGCTCGTTCCCATCGGAGGAGATTTGATCTCCTGGCCGGGCTGAGGGGCGCCCTTGACGATGGAGTCGATGCTATCAGCCATGGTTATCGTGTTTCGGCGGTCGGTGTGGTTGCTACAAACGGATCAGATGAGGCAACGTGGGACGTAGGCCCGCATCGACGTTACTCCAAAGCTATCGGGGCATTTAGAAGTAGAGTTTTAGGGATTTCGTAAGTGTTTGTGTCGGTAGAAGGTCAAATTCCTTAGGTCGGTGTAATGAAACGAACGATTAAGTGCATCGCATCATTATTTTTTGGAGCTGAAGAGTACCTAACTAGACTGCTGGTCCCCACCATCGGCTCCAGGGGGCGGAAGCTTACATAAGTAAATATGGTCATAGCTCCGAGTAGGTATCCAAGTACCTAAGTATCTACATGTAAGTATGTAGGTACTTACTTTATGTTGTACTACCATATGCATAACCTGTACCTAATGCATCACAATGCATCAACTGGTAACATCCACAGGACGGTCAGGACTCCTCTAGTCAATCTGTTGGATAATATTTACTAAAACTCAAGCATCTATTCACGACTACTCTTACTAGAGGAAAATTTGATCCAATGCGGAACCACCCGAATCTTAGCTTCGTGGGTTTAAAACCACATGATCTTTGCAGCCTCAGAAGCTTGATGCAATAACTGCAGGAATGTTGGTGCCCTATGCCCTAGAATGAGTGGTTTCTTTTTTCCCGCGTCGAAGGGTGCATATATGCTGACGTATGGCGATGACGATCTTTGCGAGAACGAAGTATTCCTGTTCTGTACTACCTACTAGATTCATAACCGGTCTAGTAGTCTTCTTGTTCGGGTTGTTTTATCGTCTCATCTCATCTCGTCTTACAGTCGTATCTAAATGTGTATCCGGGTGTGTAAGTGTGGTTCGATTCAATCTTCGCTTGGTATATTTAAACCTGTCCTGCCCCCAGCCCTTGAAGTCATTATTTTCTCTTTCCATACACCAGACATCCAACTTCCCTTAAACCATTAAGCTCGAAATACGATTTATAGCTGATCACTCGCTTCACGTTATCATGGATCCACGTAAGCCTGCTACAGAATATCGAACCACCAACCGTGGCTCTGGAAATCACAAGAGCAACGTCCCTACATCTGTCAAGTCAGGTTTCACCAAACCTGCCACAAATACGACCACTCGCGAGGTTGCCTACCCCGACGTCTTACCTGGTGGGTTTCAACCGGGAAAGAAAACCATGCTCTTCTAATAGATCCTCCGAGGGTATGGTTGAGTCTATCAGCAAACCCAAGGATTCCTATTTCCGACTCATTCTGCTAGGAATGTATAATATTTCCAAGAGTGTCAGAAATCTCTCTCGGTGCCATGAATATTTTTCTTCGACCGCTTCATATCATCGTTTAAAATGGATCGAGAACGAGCATTCGTTGAACACGATATATCTCCGTGGACAATGAACAAATCCGATCGAAATTTTCATGTTGGTCCCCTTCCCACTCATTTAGGGTCACCAAAAATTCCAATTGGCGAAATATGAGGAGCATGAACCCTTTTAAGCGCCCGCTCGGCTCGGTCAGAACAGGACTTGTTCGCGATGGTCATCTCCTCACCTCAAGCCCCGCTTGTACGGACCTACTATGGCGTGGGGGCATACATGGACATATCCACACCGGTCGAAAAACGATTGCAAAATGAGTGGATGCCTACCGCGGGATATCCCGTTCCCCGCCTACTCTTCACGCCCTTTGTCCGGGATTCTAGCAGTTGGGCGAGCCATCATGATGGAGGGTAGTGCTTATTACACCTGGATATGTTTTTGGTCTTCCACGACCATGAAATTGACCACAAGGCCTAAATCTTAATGATGAGTAGTTAGGTGCCCACCTAGAAATCCTTGGCGTTCTTGAAAGAGCTATGCGTCCTTAGCAGAACACATGGTGGCGCTTATCATTAGGGTACTTGGCATACACCAATATCAAGGAGCCTAAAAAATTCATCTTTGTCTTCAACTCGTTGATTCTCAATGAGATAAAAAGTCATGGGTGAAACCTGGGAGGACAGTCTCAACGTGATCGCCTTGGGCGTAAGGAAGTACTCATAGGAAATGGAATATAGAAAGTTGATGGCTTGCCAACCTTCGAGGATACTAGAATGAAGCCATAATCAGCAATGGTCTAAAAGGTCCACGGGAGATGAAATATTCACGAATCACTCAACTCCGAACTCTCAGAAACTGTCCAGAAATACGAGATGACTATCTAACTGATAGGTAGCACAACATCCTCAGTGATATATATCTCTAGTAGTCTTGTGAAAGGAGGTCATCCCAAGGTCTTATCAACACGACTCTCCAATGAACAGGTAACACGGAAACCGGATAATTCATGCAGCGTCAGCTTGATAGAGATTGTTTCCCAAATTAGGACTAGGCGAAGAAGAAACGAGTACATGACATATGCAGATCAGATGTGGGCTATAAATATTACCGTATGTCATTTGAAAGGTTGTAATAACCGAAATGTGGTTGGATGAACGTGGTTTCGGAACATGGGCCTGTAAATGGCTCGTAATTCCGTAACGGAGTTTAGTTATCGTGGCTCGTAATTCCGGTGTTGTACGAAGTACATGATGTAGTAGACAGGGATAAGTTGTACATAGTAGTAGTACTAGGATGCACCTTTGTGAGAGGATCAATTGACTCAACAAAAGCCCTCTATGTATGTGTATTGACCTTTTTATTTGAAATCTTAAACCAAGTTTTCAGTGTTTAAGTTGTCTTTTATAAGAGATTTAGCAAGACAATAACTTTAATTATAATAGATCATAGTGAATTATTCAGTATTGGAAGAGAAATACCCATGCCAACAGGTAGGTAATAATACGTAACATTCAACCTCAGGAAAGCACGACGCTTGGCACCTAAATATTAATGCCTACGTCACTCACCTCGGTCCTCAGCTGAGTGGCAGGAGTGGGTCGGGGCGGGTGGATGTAAAAGCCGAAGGTGCTTGGAGATCTGTCTAAACTCGCCGGTCCATTGTTTCGGGTCAGAGATTTGTCCGGCTTTCCTTATTTTCCTTCCCCTGAACCCAGAACCATGTTTCTTGACTCGATCAATCTTCAACCAATCTAATTAGAGAAGCATTGGAAAACGCTAGAATTCCTTCCCTACCTCCGTATCCGGTTAACAATCGCAGGTAGTATTGAATACCTAGTAGCTTTGGGAACTGAGCCACAACTGATTCGAACGGTTAAGGAAATCTGTCCCTGCATGGCAATACTTCACAATAGTTTGTTCCGTTGACCGTTGACAAAACCGTGCATGCATTCGGAACATCGGTCTTCCGCACTCTTCTGTCATCATTTGACTGCCTAGGCTGATACGTGGAACGGTGCAGTACGGTACCGTAGTCGTTATCACCATTCACAGCCTACTTTGCCAATGTCTCGGACTTTGCCCCCCTTAACCCGTAATCCTTTATAAGGCAAGGCGTGGCCGGCTTTGCCACTCCTCCGGAATGCTCAAAAGTCCAACTTCCGTCGTCATCCAGTCCAGGAAACTTGTCAGCACTGTTGCACGGATACAACACGCTGATAATAATATCAATCCTCCACAGAAGAATAACTCCTCTACAGAAGAACCTGTCCCCTTACCGTCCAGTATACCTATTGGGATACCACCGCGATCTGCGCGACGACGACGACCAATGTTAGCCCCGAGGAGAGCCAAAGAACAAGCGACAGACGGAAAGTCCGCTGCTAATCCGCCCAGTATGGGAATGTTCCCTCTAGGCTACAAGGAGGCCGTATACCAATGGGTATGTATCACCACCTTGCCAACCGTCAGCCATTATTTTAGCAACATAGTCACCATTTTGGGGGGTTATTTATTCTAACTAGATCTCAGTGGAATAGCGTCACTCCCACGATAGCTGAACGTAACGTGATATCATGCATTCCATACCTCCGAGAAGCCGTTGCGTTATCCACCAGCTCGAGCGCAGATGTGCCATCTGCAGAGCATCCTGGCGAGACTCGAACATCAGCGAAGATCGATCCCTACGGACCAAGAGTATGGAAGTCCACCATGGTTGCATTGTCGGGAAAGAATAGAGCTTTGAACGAATTCTCTGTCGAGCGTGTCGGAGAACCAGTCGACGATACACTAGTAATGCTTCACGGATATGGAGCCGGATTAGGGTTTTACTACAAGAATTTCGAAAACTTGAGTCGTTCTCAGGGTTGGAAATTGTACGCCTTGGACTGGTTAGGAATGGGAAACTCCAGCAGGCCACCATTCAAGATCTGCGCGAAAGATCAGGCAACAAAGATCACAGAGGCGGAGAATTGGTTTATAGATGCGCTTGAGGAGTGGCGAAAAATCCGAAAGATTGAGAAGTTCACTCTTCTCGGCCATTCTTTAGGTGGATATCTAGGCGTCTCATATGCGCTCAAATACCCAGGTCATCTAAACAAATTAATCCTCGCGTCTCCAGTCGGAGTACCTGAAGATCCCTACGCTGTCAATGCCGATATGCCAGAACCTTCGGAGTCGACATTCCAGGACGAATTCACCGCGGACCAACAAGCCACAACCGAAAGACATGGCAACAGGACTCCTAATGGAAGCATAAAGGAACAAGAACCGAAGAAGCGGCCGTATCCTTCATGGTTAGTCTGGCTATGGGATGCTAACGTATCGCCATTTAGCATTGTTCGATTGGCTGGACCATTAGGACCACGATTCACTTCGGGTTGGACCTCTCGCCGATTTAATCACCTGACACCAGACGAAAAGCAGACTCTTCACGATTACGCATACTCCATCTTTAAGCAGAGGGGAAGCGGCGAATATGCGCTGCCCTATCTCCTCGCTCCTGGCGCGCATGCCAGGCGTCCCATCATCAATAGAATCCACCGTGTTGGCAGATCAGTTATCACCCCCGAAACTGAATCTTCCCCTGCCGTAAAGGAAATGGGGTATCCAATCGTCTTCATGTATGGTGAGAACGATTGGATGGATGTAGCGGGTGGCCTAGCAGCGGAGGAGAAGCTGAAGCAGACTAAGGTCAAGATATTATTAAACGGCACCGAAGAGGAGAAGCGAAAGGATAACGGCAGTGCGAAGGTCATTATCGTCAGCAAGGCGGGTCACCACTTATACCTTGACAATCCAAATGAATTCAACGACTATATCCGCAAGGAGTTGGAAGAGACTCGACAGCGGACGTTAGAAGAGAAGGGATCATCCTAAGCACGACTTAAGGACTTCCAAGATTTTGAGATGTTTTGTTTGAACTGCATTGCTTGGCGTTCTGGTTGGATCTTAGATTAAAGGACTTGGTGATGCCAGCATGATACAAACGACCAGGGACAACATGCTCCCATTGCGCCTTGTTTACCAACTATGGGATACCATTGCTTATATGCATATCCATGGATGTATCTGCATGTATATCTCTAATAAAGGAAACCAGACTCCTAGAGTCGATACCTATGATGTTGTATATAATGCTACGTATTATTAACACATAGACTTTCATCCGATGTCTCTTATCGGTATAGGATAGATACACAGTACGTAATGAAATGAAGATATTAATATTTACCTGTCCTGCCACAGTGCATAACTATAACTATGTATCGTTATGATGCCCTATTCAAGGCATGTCTTCAAATCATGTGACTTTTGTACCACAACTTTTGTACCGCAATGTTGATGTGCACAGAATGGTAAGAACGAGACTCTACATGCGCCGCTGCACCGCTGCGCCCACTTCTAACCTATGTATGTTTCCTCCTTCCTTCCTTATTTTCCTCTGCCTTTTTTCCTTCCTTCTTTCTTTCTTTCTTCCCTCACTACTCTTCTCCACAAACTCGTCCATGAATGCTACCCGCATTTAGCTTCATAAAAAGGTTAGTACCCGCCTTATCGCCGATGATCCGTCCCCTACTCACAACTCTCATCAGCAAATCTCCTTGGCGACCAAAAAAAAGCAAGAAAAAAAAAGTCTAATCGTCTCCAAGATGTCATTCCACAGCTTGCCTTACGAGTTGCGTAGCATGATCTGGGAACTTTCGCTCCCGGAGGATACGCAAGAAGTATGCATCCCCTGGCCCTTGCAGGAGGAAGAACCAGCCGAGATCCCGGGACCGGGCTTGATACCGCGACGGAAGTTCCTCAACCCCTTCCTCGTGGACACGGCCTTCCCGGTCCTCATGCACATCTGCCACGAATCGCGCGAGTTCGCCAAGTCCCACGTGCGTTTCCGCTACTCGCTCGTCGCGGGGTGTCCAGTCCCGTTCCGCGAGTTCAACCCTGAGCTGGACATCATGTACTATTGCCGAGTTCGCCCGCCCAACGGCCGAGACGACGGGAAGTGGGGCGACTTCCCCGACGGCCTGAAGCATCTGGCCGTGGACTTGCACACGCTCCGCGACGGCCGCGACTTCTACCAGGTCTTCCTTAATCACTATCACGTGCAGACCATCACCTGCGTGCTGCCGGAGCCGGGATCCATCGTCCTGACCTCGGCGCGCTTCCGCCCTCCGTTCCGACGCTGCCGCCTGGTGCCGGTGGTACAGCGCAACGACGGCTCGCAGAGCCACTTCATCCACGTCGACGGCGGCACGTACAGACGCATGACCAGCATATCGAGTTTCCTCCGCGAAGTGCGCGACCACATCAACACCTGCTTCCTCCAATTCATCGGGGCCGGAGGTCTGATGCGCCAGATCTTCCGGCCGCGGTGGGATGCGGTCAATCAGGAGTACGACTTCGCGCTCCTCCCGCAGTCCTTCGAGGAGTACCGGGGCGGACAGTGGGTTTCGAGTTCTAAGCACATCGTCCGCTTCGACGCCCAGTATGTCCGCTTCCCCGACGAGCTGGTGGCGCTTAGGAGGATCAAGACACACAAGGTCACCGACGCTGAGCGATGGACGCCCCTACGAAATCCGGAGACGTTCCGCGTCAACGATATACAGCAAGACGAGGCGAAGTGGGAGGACGAAGGAGTGAGGGATATCACTGAGGGGATAGATCAGCTGTAGAGGTTTGTCGGTTCTGTGATCTCAACATCTGCGTTGTTTTCTATCTATACCAACTACCCTCATAATTGATAAACCTCAATTTATGCGAATTCCACTACTCCTTTCCACGTACTTAACATGAACCCTCTAATCTTCTAGGAGGTTTTGACTTCTTGCTGAGAAACCCTTTTCTCTTCCCCTTCCCGCACCAACTTTTCTGTGTCAACTCGTCCGTTTATTTCTCATCCGCGCCAACTATTAAGCTCAGGTTGTTCTCCTCATATCTAGTAGATGTGGACCGTCATGGCGTGTTGTATCCAATCTTTCCATACAATGAGTTGGCCAGTCGAGCACTTGAAAGTCAACCTTAATAGTTCAGCTCAAGGATCCGGATGATCCTTATCCTTGACCAACAGGATGGGCTCAGCTGCCCAGTCAGAAAGCCGCCCATTCGCCTCCTTCGTTAGCTCGTACCTTTCCCCGAAGCCCCCGCCGAGCCATTTTCTTGTCCGCGACGTTTTTACGAATCTCAAACTCGCAGGTTACTGGCCCTCTCATTCATCCATGCCCAGTCCCCAATAAATCATACGCTGCGGTCCATAATAGTGTTAGGTATGGCTAGCATTGGACCTTCATTTGTTATTATCGGGAGCCAAGTCCGGATCTTCTCCCTGTCAACTCCGTTGCAGTCCTCGTTGGACGCCGTCTTATGTTGTTTCGCCGCACATTCGGGTCATTTCCTTCTCCTCTGTTGGTAGCTCTCTAGTGGAAATTTAGAGAAGCGTGACTTTCTTCTCATGTAATACCAGAGCTTTTAAGTCATCTCCCAATCTTGTTGCCAGACCGTGGATAGTTTCCTTCTTTAGCCATTACAGTTAGTTGTCGATGGCCAAGGTCGGTCCCTCGGGAATACATTTTGATTGCAGTTCTCAATGCTTTAAAATGGAGAGAGTGCAAATTCTTGCCAAAATGTCTGCTAGAATGTCACACTTGTCGAGTATTCTGTAAGGGCCAGTTGACTGAGCCGACGATCTAAGTTCGTCCTAGATTCCATGCAGGAGGGCCCTAAGTCCGCCTCAGTTGGTCACATACCCGGTCCGACAATGACCAAAAGTTGTCCACTCTCTCCTCATTCAAGTGCTCATTGGAAGAAGGAGCCTTCGATAGCAGAGTCGGGATCCCATTCTGTTTTCACATACTGGATAACCTTCGCCTCTAGTTCGCCGTGCCGGCTAGTTCCGCATCTTCGCTCCCGGGATCTGACATTTGCAAAATAATTGACACGAAGAGTATCTTAACTTAATGAGACGACGATGATTGATTTTATCTTGAAGTTTACCACCCGTTAGGCGAGCATGCTATATATATACCTAGGCTGTTGACCTCGCACCTAACCTACCTAAATTAATGAGCAAGTATGAGAATTTTATTTCTGCCTCACAACAAACACCTCAAACCTTGTGTTGCCTCACCTTCCTCATCTCTACCTAGTATGCTCTAGTTTCAGCCAAACCTACTCACGACTTCCCAATCACATGCACTTATCGCAATACACCTACTATACTTCAAGACTACTTGAGGGCAGATTGCATGGGTAGATCAAGGCGAAAGTTAAGAAAGTTATGTCAAGTACGTCCCCCAATCGGAACATAAGGCCATTTATATGTTAGAACCGCGACCCCGAGTAAAATGGGGAGGCGGGAATAGCCGCAGCTTCACGGTATATCTTAAGCGAACAAATCACACTGACGCTATGCGGTACTGAGTAATCGCAACTATTCAAGTTATGACAGGGGGACGCGATCCCTCTGTCAGAGAAAATTCAATGCCGTAACCGTGAAGCATGGGAACTTATACGCGGATACCTGCTAATATACAGAATTTCAGCATTGGCTTCATCGACGGTGTTGGTAATGTTGAAATTACTGCATTGACAGGGTGGATTTACTCAATGGCAACCGGGTTTTACGCCAGTTAGCTCCGGGATAAAGCATCGAGTACGGGGTTGGGTTGCAGACGGCACAGTTGACCCCCCGAAGACCCCCCGATAATTTGGCTGTGTGATACTTCCAAGAACGCATACCAGTACCGGTCACTCCCCGAGCACTCTCCGATAGGCATCCCGTTAACCCCATGATGACCTCACGGATACGGTGATATATATGTCACGTCTATGAAGTGTATCAAGCCGTGTTACTCTTAAAGTAGTATCGTCTTTGACTGGTGCATCGTTCGCGAATATTCGATCTTTCACAGCCTCGAACGAGACCTCAATGAGCCGGTCCTATAAAAAATGGACACTAGCACGACAGAGAAGGGGTCCGTCGAGACTATGACAACAACTCCTAACCTAGATTCATCGACCCCGAAGCCGGACTCGGAAGGAGATGTTGAAGCGGGATCAGACAATCGTGAACTCAGTGCCAATGAGAAAGATCCGAATATCGTGGACTGGGACGGTCCCAATGACCTAGAAAATCCGATGAACTGGCCTGACAGTAAGAAATGGATCAACATCAGTATCATCTCAGTCATCACCATCGTAACGTAAGTGACATCCATCTCATATTCCTCAAGTTCTGGTGCCGGCTTGTGTTAACACCTCGTAGCCCCCTAGGTTCTTCGATGTTCGCCCCGGGTATCCCTAGCATCATGGAGGAATTTCATTCGACTTCATCTACGATAGCCACGTTTCTTCTCTCGATATATATCCTGGGCTTTGCTTTCGGGCCGCTTCTCGTGGCCCCGCTAAGCGAAATCATCGGCCGCCAGCCCCTTTATGTAGTGGGTAACATAATCTTCGTTCTTTTTACCGTCGGCGCGGCCCTTTCCAACAGCATTGGGATGCTGATGGCGTTTCGGCTACTGATGGGCCTCGCCGGATCCATTCCCATTACTATCGGAAGCGGCACGATCGCAGACATCATGCCAATCGAGAAGCGTGGTAGAGCTATGTCGGTTTGGTCATTAGGCCCTCTCTTGGGTCCTTGTATTGGTCCCATCGCCGGTGGCTACCTGATACAAGCTGCTGGTTGGAGGTGGGTGTACTGGTTGATGGTGATTCTTGTACGTTGTGATTTCAAGGGGTTGCTTCAGTGAAATCATAACAAGCTAACGCGCCTGTAGGCCGGAATTTTCATCCCTATCTCCGTCGTCTTCCTCAGAGAAACTTTTGCTCCTGTCCTGCTCGAGCGTAAGGCCCAGAAGCTCCGCAAAGAAACAGGCAATATGAACTTGCGGAGCAAGCTCTCAGAAGGGCTCGGCCCTATAGATAAAGTGAAAACAGCCATAGTTCGCCCTATGAAATTATTAGTGTTAACACCAATCGTCACCCTCATGTCGCTATATGTCGCAATCACCTATGGGATATTATACCTCCTCATCACTACCTTTTCGTTCGTGTTCACGGATCAGTACGGTTTCAGCGAAGGGGATAACGGCCTGACGTTCCTCCCGGCCGGAATAGGTTTCATAGTTGGCGTTATCGCCTTCGGGCAGATCGTAGATTGGATGGTCAAGCGAAACCAGGCAAAGAACATCGTGCATAAACCCGAACTTCGACTTGTGCCTGCGCTAACGATCCCCTGCGGCCTCACACTTCCCATCGGCTTGTTCATGTACGGCTGGACTATCCAGTATGCGGTGCATTGGATCGTTCCTATGATTGGCGTTCTCATCTTCAGCGCCGGGCTAATGGGAGTAATGGTAGGTTCCATGATGCATGGTCCCAATGTCTTTGTAAAGCTGACAAGGTTGTTACGCAGTTTTGCATACAGAATTACCTCGTCGATACGTACCTCCGCTATGCGGCCTCTGTAACTGCCGCAATGACTGTCCTTCGGTCTCTACTGGGAGCGCTGCTTCCCCTTGGCGGTCTCGAGATGTACAACGCGCTAGGCCTTGGATGGGGCAACAGCTTGCTCGGGTTCATTTCGCTTGCGCTCATCCCAATACCAGCCATTTTCTATGCATTCGGTGAGAGGATACGGGGTAGGTTCAACGTCAAGTTGTGACCATATTTACCTATCTGCATGAGTCATCGTGAAGTGGATAGTTGCACAAAATTGAGGATATAGTAGAATAGGTATAGACGGATACACAGGTATTTTGGAGTGTGTATATAGGAAATATAGATTGAACACATACAATAATCGGTTCACTGGCTCTTCGTCGCTAGGTACCTATGTAAACTGAGGTCCTTACGAAACTCAGTAGGTCAAGAGGTTCATTTCAAGTTACAACAAATGCTCATCCAGACATTTTTTTAGTTAGGTATTTTTTCATTTCATTGGGTAACAGGGTGAATATTTTACGATTTTCGATATTTCGCATCAAGATATCTTATGGGGAAATTTTGAGCTGATTGCTTTACAGTGGAATGACTCATTTTTCGGTATTCGTCATTATGGAGCTCAAATCTCGTGCATCTGCAAGTTAACAAACACGCTTCTAACCAGGCTAGATTTCGCGAATTATGTCATCCGCAACGAAAACTTTTATCTGGGAATCTGACAAGCACTTTTGCAGCGGATATCCGGTGCTGCGGGTAACCTTCATAGCCGGAACGGCTCTGGGGGATACAAGTCTGGAACTTCCCGAGATCCATAAATCTTCCTACATTAACCACTTATATAACGAGAGAAAATTCATCATCCCGTGATTGTACTGATTTTTCATGGATAAAAGCCACCCACTCTGCCACTCGCCTGCCTACATATGTTGAAAATGCTACCCGGACTTAAAAACTGAGCGGTACGTCATCTGGGCTCGAATCGGGATAGAACAATGATGAACTACATAGCTCGGTCTCGGCATTTCGGCCTCAACTCCAATTAAAAATGTCATGGACTGCACGGTGTGAATAAAGTACATAGACAATCGAAATGATTCTACTCGGTATTGCCACTGTCATTGCTATTTACTAGGCCCAAACACGAATTTGCATATGAATTTTCTTTTGGGAAGAGTTTATTATTATAATGTCTAGTGATAAAGAAGACGACGACTCTTCTGAACACTCGCGCGGCAAATCATCTACTATACCGATTCCGGATGCTAATTCACCCGCTACCGCACCTGATTGGGATGTAGACTGTGAATGTCAGCAAATGGAAAAGGATATCGATCATGACGGCCAACACCCGTCGCAGGGCTGCGCAACTGGTCGGGATGATCTAGACGGGCCCTCAAGATCGCTTTCGCGAACGGTGTCTCGTCGGGATAACGTGCTATCACGAGTGCGCTCTAGGCCAAAGGTCCCGCCATTCACCCACCCGCTCGCGAAGGTGAAAACAGGCCAAGAGTACATCGTCGACTTCGACGGGCCGGACGATCCCTATCGTCCCGCGAATTGGCCGTGGCGAAAAAAGGTGTCGACGACGCTCCTGTACGGCTTGGTCACCATGACCGCCACCTGGGCTTCCTCGTCGTACTCCGCGGGCACCGCGGAGGTGGCCGAGTATTTCCACGTCGGCAGGCAGGTCGCGACGCTAGGCACGACTCTGTTCCTGGTGGGCTTCGGCATAGGACCTCTGCTCTGGGCGCCGCTGTCAGAGGTGTACGGCAGGCGAGTGGCGGTGCTCACGCCGATGTTCATCGCGATATGTTTCTCGTTCGGGGCCGCGACGGCCAAGGACTTTCAGACGCTCATGCTGATGCGGTTCTGGGGGGCGTTCTTTGCTTAGGCGCCGGTCACGAATACCGGCGGCGTGCTTGGGGATTTGTTCACACCGGCCTATAGGGGGATCGCGATGGCCGGGTATGCGATGGCTGTCGTGGGCGGACCTACCGTGGGACCCATCGTGTCGGCTGCCGTTGTGGCACAGCCGTATCTCGGATGGCGATGGACTGAATACACTACTGGAATACTACAAGCTTTCGTCTTGTTCTTCGCAATCATCTTCATCGACGAGACGTACCCGCCGAGACTTCTCGTCGTTAAAGCACGACGACTGAGGTTCGAGACGGGTAACTGGGCGCTGCACGCGAAGTTCGAGGAGTGGGATGTGAGCATCGTGGAGCTCGCAAGAAAGTTCCTTCTCCGTCCCATCCAGTTGCTTTGCACACCGATCTGCTTCCTCGTCGCTCTATACGCCAGTTTCTGCTACGGAATTCTCTACATGCAGCTCGGGACAATCCCCATCATCTTCGGGGAAGTCAGGGGGTGGTCGATCTTGCCATCCGAACTTCCCTTCCTCGCTATCCTCATCGGAGCGTTCACCGGCGCAGCCATAAACGTAGCCAACCAGATTAACTACAACAAGGCTTACCACGCAGCCGGCGATAGAGCTGTCCCCGAGAAGAGGCTGCCCCCGATGATGCTAGGATCCGTGCTCTTCGCAGGAGGCCAATTCATCACCGGCTGGACGGCGGACCCGGCCGTCGCGCACTGGATCGTGCCCGTCATCGGCCTGTACCTCGCCGGCTGCGGCTTCTTCACCATCTTCCAAGCCGCGCTCAACTACCTCGTCGACACGTTCCAGACCTACGCGGCGAGCGCCGTGGCCGCCAACACGTTCCTGCGGAGCTGCTTCGCCGCCGCCTTCCCGCTCATCGTCTCGCCCTTGTACCATAACATCGGGGTCGGGCCCGGGTCCAGCATCTTCGCCGGCTTCGCGTGCTTGCTTATCCCCGTGCCGTATGTGTTCTACTTCTTCGGGAGGAGGATACGGGCTGCTAATAAGTGGAGCAAGGGCAGCGTGGTATGAGGAGTTGCATGCACGTATGCATGGCAGTGGTGATTAGAACATGATGATAACGAAGAGCATAAGTGCACGTGTCATTACTACCTAACTCGTACATATTCAATTATCTAGCAGTTGATAGACATAGCATTCACTAGATACCTAGACATAATGGTACTTCGTATAATTATTCGGCAATCTTGCGTGAGCATTACCCCTTATTCTAAGCCTTGAAGGCAGCAGCCGCAAGAACAGCGGATAAGCACCTAAATTTTCTACGTTTAGGCATTTCAACAGAGAGTAGCTGGGCGGTTAAATACATGTTCGTGGCTGGATGGCTTGCCGCATATTGAGCCATATTAAGCCACCGGAGTAATAGATTTTAGCAATGTCCGGAAGACGCCATCTTGGGTCCCAGTACCCGCCTGCCGGTAGCCGGTGACGAAACCGGGAAACGTCAGGAGGCGCATCTTGCTGGATCGACGATGTGAAACAGGGAACCGGGTAAGATTCTTACGGAGTAAGGCATCGTCATCGCGCCATGAAAACAAGAACACAGTCATATCGCTCGTGCAACAATGGGCTGAGGATAAGTCATTCCAAACTTAGGTACCGAGCCGTCTGCTGCGCAATTGTTGGCGTTGGCCATCCCGTGAGAAGCAAGGGCTTGATAAGCAGTTCCACTCTGGCGTTTATTGAGATGGGGTAAAATGATCATCAACGAGAGTTCTGTAGATCTATAGGTATAACGATGGCAAAGAAAAAAAGCAAAATCAGTGAAAAAATCGGCAAAAAAATATGATTCGAAGTATCTCTTTGGAAGAGATGCATCGGGAATTGAGCCCGATGCGGGGGTCGAACCCGCAACCTTGAGATTAAGAGTCTCACGCTGTGAAAGATGTTAGTATACGGAGTAATCAAATCAGATGATTGAATGACTTTACTAACCTCTACCGATTGAGCTAACCGGGCTGTGATGATTTGCTCACAAACCGGCGGTTATATCGGTGGTGTAGAAAAAGGTAAGCACGGAGCTCCGACGTTGTGCCGGTCGCTCTTGCCCTAACCCCTGACTACTGACTAATCACTAAATACTAGTAAAAGAGGGTTGTCGCTATGGAAATTTTATACGAGGCTAGATGTCACAATTCCTCTTTCATATCTTACAACTACGTAGTACACTTTATGCTTCATGCATTAGCATAGTTGCACATGGCTAGAAGAATCCGCAGAGACCTTCGAATCCTCGGAGCACCAACAGATTTGATGTCTTGACCTATCAGTGCGTGCCATGTAGGAGTATTTTTAGGCCAGCTTAACAAGATTATTCGAGCTTCGAATCATGGAAGCTCCCAAATCATCACCTTCTCTCCTAGAGAAGGCTGTGCTTCGATCCACGTGCTTGCGCAACTCCTGCCAGGCTGCCAGGATAACTAACAAGGCAGGCGATAGACTATTATGGTACCTATGTCCTAGGTTCCATGCTTGAGCCTCCATTCCCTGCAGCCTCAACTTGGGGACTCCATAATACCTATTCTGGTTCCCAGCCTTCTAGCGTCAGCCTTCATGTCTAAATCAAGATAAGTCCTTGGTCCTTTTTGAGTCTGGAGTATGGAGGTTGGAACCTGTAATTGTAGGGGGAAGTATTTTTAAGCTTGTCTGGACTCTGGACTCTGCCGGCATCGCTTGGCGTAGGCACTGCTTATCCAGAAGCGCGATGACTTTTAGAAATGGGAAATCCTCCAGTTACCTATCTGAGGGTGTCTCAGGTGCAGGCTCACATGACCATATGACATAATACCAAGCTCAATCAACTTCCGTTGTTGTCCACTTAGCCTCTAGGAATTAGGATCACGAAATGTTTCTCAGGTACACCTACTAATGAGCGACCAATCAGAATCTTTGTAGCTAATCCGGACCTGAAACATTTAGTACGGAATGTCTTCAATTCTATGGATGGTCCCTGACGCTAGCTATTTTTAATCCAGTCGGATTTTTGTCGTGGGAATTAGTTACGCCATATTTAAATCATCCTACATTTCAATCGTCATTCCTTGAGTTTACGTAGAATCTTGATTCGTCATAGCGATTTTTCGTCTATTCGTAGTATTTGATTACCAGATATTAATATATTCATGCCGAGTCCTGACTGGAGCGACAATGGAATCTAGCGTCGGCCACTTACTATGATCTGGCATTAGAAAGTTGTTCCACCGATGCGTTCAAGGATCGGACTAAGTGCTGACAGTTAATCAAGCAATTAATCGCGGAGTGGGAAGGGGTCCCCCTGAAGTACAGCGCCAACCCGCTTATGACCCCCTGACCCCCTAAAAAATAGAAGACATGCAGCTACTAGTACACTATGGATGTGCTAAGAGTCTTGAACGTTGCTATCACGCAACAAATCCAACGTAGGCTTACCAAATATGCAAGTGATTTATATCGTGATGTTTGTCAAAATGTCGGATATTCCGAGAATTGAAACAACCAGGTGGATTTCGTGAAATCCATCGGCACATAGGAATACCATTTTGACCATTGGTCACCTGGGCACATGTACAACTTGAACGCGCTGGATTGTACGGCGGACCGTTAATCTTTTGAGGCTCGAACTAATTAAAGAATTCCAAGCATCTGCCAACTTCTAGACTCCGGTAAGACCTGATTAGGGTCAAAGCTTCTACACGCGGAAGTTGAGTTTCCTGATTTTATTTCCGTTTCCAGAGCCTCGTGGACCCCTGCCTGACCTTTCAGCTTCTCATAGCGTTAGGTAGTGATTGGTCTTGGTTGTTCTTTCAACGCCATCAATAAGGTTACTTACCGCGCGCTATTGTTGTTCTATCATGAATTGTCTGTGTAATAATGACACAATGCAAAGTCAAAGACTCAATTGAAATCCACCTAACGCTGTACAGTAAGTACATAGTAGTGCAATAGGTTGTCAATTGACTTTCAATTGCCGTCAACCGCTTGAGGCGCTACTATGGATCGGGCAATGCGATAATTGAGATCGATCTTTCTTCCATAGTAGTACTTCGTATGTAAATAGTATTATCTGACAGTCTCAGAAAGGGAAAGTCGAAGTTGAGATTACCTTCTGCTTCGCCTCTCTTGCCTTCTATCTACATCTGTGTACCGCACATCTACCTCTAAGCGAACCCGCCACCCCACGAGTAGCGACGATCATTTACCTAAATTGCCGTTCGCATGCAGCATGTACCTGCAGTATGCAGGAGAATATGCACGAGAACGCACAACAGGCAGAGAGGCAGAGAGGTTGTGTACCAAGAAATAATTCTCCAATTCATCACTCTTTCACCTCTTCCACTCTCTCTTGCCCACATCCGCTCTCCCTCTATTAAGCCACATGCGCACAAGAGCGCCTACCAAACATCTTGCTCGCTTCTCAGGCAGTTCTCAGGTACCGGCAGGGGAATTAAAATTGCATATGTCCTAAATGGGACGTGACAAGGTCTCCAACGCGGAATGTTGCTGAGTGGTTGGCAAGATACGCAGGGGTCAAAGATAATGACCAGCCAGTAAGACGGCGTCTTTCAAGCCATATGGGCCATATGGACCTGAAGAGAACCATCCACGACCAACCAAGGGAACAACCGGGGAAACTTACGCGCTACCACGCAGTACTATGTCCATCAAATGTCTGTCAACTTTCGAGCGCCTGCAGCCTGCAGGAGGGAAAAAAGTACTAGGAAAAGTAGGAGTCACAGAGTTGTCCATGCTCCTTAACATCCTTGATCCTTTAAATGGCCTAATAATGGGTGTAAAAGACCGATTGCGACGCTACCTAGTCGTAGTCTGAGCCGCCATACCCCTTTCGATGCATCCCACAACCCAGTCTAGACGAGTTCTGGTGCTTTTCACTCTTTCTCTACCTACCTTAACCAGCTTACCAGCTTACCTGCTCTCTCTTTTCTTGGTTGTCGACGGTTGATATCCTAGGATTCTGTTAGGTCGTCCAAGTTGCCATTCTCTATTGCCAGTGAAACATTGCTACCATTACTGCCTCGTCTGGGAGACCGAAGTCAATAATCTCTTGGCCTGGGTTGTAACCTCTCCACACATTCCGACTACACTACCTAGTCAAACTACCCCCAAGTAACTACTAGTTATGAGTGCCAGGTGATAAGACAAGGGAGTAGATCAAGCACCATGTCTATGCCGAACCATGAAAGCTTGCAAGACCTGCCAGACCTGCCAGACTTGCAAGACTACTCGCACCGGCCCTCCACGGCCAACTCTGAGACTTCCCATGCCTCATCTGATCTGCCTTTCCCTCAGCAGCAGTCGTTTCCTTCCTTCACAGACCAATCGCATTCCTTAGAAACAGTTCCCGAATCGCCGGTCTCAATAAACACGAGAGGTCTTGTCATCGATAGTTCTGCCGTCATATCGCCGCCCGCTAGGTCTATACGTCGGAAGCCAGTCTCATCCACCGCGTCGCCAGTTGCTGCTAGATATTCCTCCGGAGAGTACTTAGCTCGCGCAAACGGATTGGCCAAGCCAGACCAACGGTATTCCCGCTCCTTCTCGGTGGATAGCCCTACCGTTTACGAGTTTCCTCGTCCTCCGCTATCTAAGATCGGTTTGGAATCGCCTGACGATTTCGTGTTGATTCAGGGAAGGAGGGAGTGAGTCAGCGTCTCATTAATTAATCTACAATCCAACGCGAATTATTTAAATCCAACATATGCTAATTACTTCTCGAATTTAACCAGAAAAACTCCTGCGCCTCGTCATCCTTTGGCTACTGCTGACACCATCCCGGCTGTCATAGCGGGTGAAGCCAAACGTCCCAGTTCTCGGGCTGACAACCCTGACGCACCTCAAACGCACCACACCACTGACCTGTCGCAACACTACGAGCAGTCCACCTATGACGATCTTTTCAGCGACGAAGAGGAGGATCCACTGAACGACCAAATCTTTGACGGATATCACTCAGATTCGTCCGATAATAGTAATTATAATAACTCGCATACTATGTCGTTGCATATCTCCCGGAAACCCACACTACCACAACTGAATCTCAAGCCAGCCGATTCAACATCTGATAATTACGAAGTGAAAACCCCAAACACTGACAAGCCGTTACCTAAATCGCCAAACTCTTCAAAGCTAGGAAACTTCTTTGGCTGGAATTCGCCTTCTAACACAGAGGCATCTGACAAAGGGTTTTCGCCTCTTCCTTCGCCCTTCCACTTCTCAAAGACAACTAGCGTTACCGATGCATCCCCAGTCACAACAGTCGGACCACAATCACCACTTGACGCCCCCAAGGCACCGCCGTACGGATCACCAAGTTCAAGAGAATACTGCGAATCTTATTTGGCAACCCCAGAGTCAGCCACATATTCACCCCACCACCAAATCGAAGAAATGGAAGATGAGCTAAAGGCCATCTCGGCCGAATTGGCTGCGTCAATTCGGCGCGAGATGGACCTAGAAGATCTAGTTGACAGACTACAAACAGAGAGGGACAACCCCACGACGACAGCAAACAAGAGGACCAGCGACTACTTCTCGGATTCGGGATACAGCTCGGCCAAATTGAGCGAATATGATCAGTCGAGGGAAGAGATCGAGAAGATCCAGAGGAGGTCGGAGCAGGAGAAAGCCCAGATCAGACTTGAGTTGACCAATAAATTACAGGATGAAAGGTCTAGAAGGTCGCAACTTGACGAGCAAATCAAGGAGCTCTCGGCAAAGGCATCCCAAATCGACCTCGAGAAAGTGAATAACGTCGATGCTACTGGTCGCATCAAGGAATTAGAAAGCACCTGTGAGACTCTACGGCGTAAGCTGACTGAGGAACGCCAGGTCAAGGATAACTTCGAGGACTTGCTTACTGCGCTCAAGGATGAGCTTCAGAATGCGTCGAACGAACGCGACAACCTTCGAGATGAAATTGTCCCCAGCCTGAGGGCGCGTGTTGAAGGACTAGAGGCACAAGCTGTGGAACTTGAAAAGATGAACTATGAATCGTCTAAACTGCAGCAGGAGCTTCAAACTCTGAAAATTGAAAACACGTCACTTAAACAGATACAGGCTAATTCGATGGGTACGATTTCGGAAGAAACTGGATTCGCTGGATCGCGATTGTCTCGATCTAATTCTCTCACTGGCCCGCCGTCGTCCTTTAGACTGCAGCGTCCGCCTTCCGGTATAACAAGATCTAAGACAGTCAAGACACCGACTCCTATTGAATCCCGAGAGCAACTGTCGGAGCGACTCAAGGATGTTGAGGAGCAGCGAGATGCCCTGCACAGAGCTCTCAAGAACCTCTTGGAAAGACAAGATCATCAAAACCGCGAAAACCAGAAGAAGATCAAGGCTCTAGAGATAGAGCGCGAACGACTTCTTACCGAATCCCCACAGAAAGCCGGTTTCCAGAGGGAGATTTCTAACCTGCGAAACGAAATCAATGTCTTGCGCCGACGAGCTGAGGAAGCGCTCGAGCAGAAGTGGCAAGTTGAGAAGGGACTTAGTGGCCTTAAGATGGATCTCGACCGAGCTGAGCAAGAGATAGCGGAGCTTCGGGCCTTGCTTAACGAGAAGGATATCCTAATCCCACCTTCTCTGGCACGCCAGAGCAACGGCAGCGACAGATTAGCCGTACCGGTGACATCTGAGTCTTTGACGGTGGCTTATGCGGACCTCCAGAAGGCTTATGCTGAGTCTCTTGAGCGCATCAAGAACTTAGAAGCCAACAGTTCTCGGGACGAGCTCACCAAGCATGCGATGGAGAAGCTCGAGCAAACCCTTTCTAACACGATCTCGGAGCGCGATCTTCTCCGCCAAGAGTCAACATCGTACAGGGAGCAACTTGACGCTCTCAAGGCTGGCGAGCGTGTCTACCTTGAGTCCGAAAAGGCCCTCGCTGACGAACTAAGCGAGTCCGCCCGTCGCGTGGAGGAGTTAGCCGTCCAAGTCCGACAGCAGCTCAACATTAACCAGACCCTACGCCAGCGCATTGCCGATACTGTAGCGCGCGGCGAGGCCGAGCAGAAGTCCAACAAGGACCGCATCACCTCGATGCAGGCACACCTCCGAAGCCTGGAGGAGAAGCTAGAGGCAGCGCAAAACGCTTCCGAGGACCGAATCGTGCGCCACGAGGAAGAGATTTCCACCCTCAGGGCTAGCCACAACGACCAGTTAAAGCGAATGCGCGACGGTCTCCGTTCCCCTCGTGCATTCCCTCCCAAATCTCCCATGTCTCCCTTATTCTCGGTCGCAGGCGCTCGTTCGCCCCGCCTTGACGTCACCCGTTCGGGTCCAGCCATGAACGTGTCCGAGGAGTCACAAATCGACAACCTCCGCGCTCGTATTGCCGAACTCGAGAACGCTCTCAGCGACGCCGATGGCGAGATGCAACAGGTCGTCGGGCGCATGAACAGTGCGCAGATTGAGGTGCTGCAGCTCCAAGAAGAGCGCGAGGCAGCCGTCAACCAGACGCGCAAGCTGGAGAAGGCGCTGCAAGCCGAGAAGGTTAAGGCCTTCGAGGAACGATTCAAGAGTTTACAGAATTAAACGGCTTTCCGATCGTTTTCTTTAGAGTAGTAGACACGTCTTGCATTTTTATCATCACGATTCCCACGACAATATCATCAGCATCGACACTTACTCTCTCACACATACATACCTAGTGCCTAGTACATACATAGTACACACAGGTTACCTTTCTATCCGCGCTTGATTTGGCATTTACAGGATTGTTTGGCATCCCCGTCCACGACACGCACCTTGCTAGCGCAGCACGTCTGTCTGGATTCGGAATTCGGCGTTGGTATCAAAAGAAATTATTTTGGTGCTTTTGTTCTTGCTTTGGCTTTTTGTTCTCGGTTACCTATCTTTACCATTCTACCCTTCGCACTTACAACATATTGTATATTTACATACAAAGTGCCAGGCCTTGATCTTTGGTCTTTTTGTATAATGTTTGTTGAACACTACTACCATCATGTACCTTCTACGCAGACTAGCCAGGCTGTATGTTGCTCTTCTTTTACCTGCATAGTACGCTCTTCTGCCTGTATTTTACGCGGTTGATTGTAGGGGGAGAGAAAGAGGGTTTTATGTGCAGAGTTGGTAGATGAGCCCGTGGAGGAGATGCTTAGGTAGCTAGTATTATAACCCCGGGGTCTCGAAACCCGAAGTTTTGTTGATAATAAAATATTCATCAACGGTATATCCTGGCTCGACTGCGTTTTCGTGACAGTAGTATCTATGTAGACTGTCGAGGTTTGATAGTGAAATTTTGGGGTAGCTATTTCTAAATATAAACATCATGATCTTAGTGTTTGGAATCTGGGGATCCGTGACAATAGATCAGTCAAAAGATATCGCCAGGCCCCTTTTCAAGCAGTATGTCTGGTAAAAAGGTTGGAAACTGCAGTTAAAACTTTTCCGTTACACTTACGTCCCTTTTAAGAATCCTATCTAGGACCCCATATGCAGTTTAGCTACGCTACGAAAATCACCATCCTCGCTGAGCTGTTACACAGCACCCTCCTGTTAGCAACATGACCTACAGAAGATCGTCGTCCCAACCACAACTTGGCATCTCAACACTGTAAGGCTAGGTAGCTGGAGAAGTTATTGGGCGATCATAGAATTGGCCGATCCCAGATCCGTAGTTGGGGGCACCTATCTTCTTGCTTACGTGCGTAGAGCAGCGTTTGTTAACACCTAGGATCTTACAACCAGTGTCTATCATATGATTATTCGATGATTCTTAAAATACACAACGCTGTACACAACGCTGTAACATAGCTTGATAGACCAATCAAGCCGTCTTCTCAAGCTATACGCAGTCACCCGCTTATCACCCGTCTACTCGGGATCCACCATCGCGTAAGTAGAACTAGAAGGGATTCCTGTAAGACGACAATCGGTCAGTGATTCCGGGGAAGGTGGCGGCGTTGTGCTACCACATCCGTCAGGTTGGACGCCATCGAGCCATTATCCGATTGTTTCATTAATGACTGGGCTGAGTTCGCGAGGCGTGGGTTATCATGCAGGTTGAGTACTAATCAATACCAATGTCTCGAGGAGGCGTGTAACAAGAATAATAAGTCCTACCAAAAAACCGTTATATAAGTCGTCGTTGTTTCCTCTGTACGCTCATTAAGGGATATTGCTTCTCATCGATCTCAAATAAGTCAACAAAATCTCACACATCACAAGTATATCGCTCAACTCGTCTTAATTCAACCATACTCTAACCAGTATCGATCTCCTCACCACCATGCGTCACCAAATCGCCCTCCTCGCCGTTGCCGGTCTGGTACCCAACGCCCTCGCCCAATCATCCTCCATGGACATGTCAATGTCGATGCCGATGTCCGGCTCGATGTCGATGTCGATGTCGATGCCAACTAGCACAATCTCCATCCCATGCCTAGCCCCCGCCGGCGTGGTCCTCGGCACCGCCTTCCCGTCCCCCTCCAACGACGCCCTCAGCAGCTTCATCAACGACGCCACGAGCGACAACATCACCGCGTTCGCGAGCTCCCCCTGCGCCGCCGCTACCTCCCTCGCCTCCGCCATCCCGTCTTCCCTGCGCCCCGCCGCCGCTTCCTACCAGTCCCAGCTCGCTAGCTACGTGGCCGCTAACGCCGCCGACGTGAGTGATGTGTATCGCGAGTGCGCGGCGCTGGCGCCGACGGCGACGGTGAGCGGGGTTGGGTTTAGCCCGAGGAATATCACTGAGGCGGTTAATTTGCTCACCGCGCTCGCGGATACGGGGTGTGTGAAGCTGGCGGATGCCACGGCGTCGGGTGTGAGTGCGAGTGCGAGTGCGACGGCGAGCGAGAGTAGTAGTAGGAATGCGGCGGCGGGGGCGAGGCCGACGGGCGTTGCTGTGAGCGCGGTCGCGGCGGTGGGGGTTTTGGGGGCTGTTGCGTTGCTCTAGTTTGTGATTGTGTTGTGAGGATTGGGTTGGGTTGGGTTGGGTTAAAAGGGGTGGACGGGATTAGGGGAAGAACATCTCCATTCGCTGGATGCGGTGCGCTCGCTGCTGTATCACGTAGCCTCAGGAGTCGGTGCTGGTTGGCTTCTCGTCAATTTTCGTTGATCGAATTTATTGGCCATCATGTGTTGAGGACCCGAGGTATCGTCGTGTAAAGAGACTTCCGCGAACTCGTCTCGTTGAACTTTGATTGACATTGTGACTGTCGGCCCGTCCCGTTGCTTAGGTGTTGTTCCCGTCATTGTGAAGTTTAACTCGAAGGGACCATGATCATCAGATAGTATTACATCATGCATAGTATGTTCAAGATGAGCAAACCCAACCACTGAATCCCTAAAGTCCTTTTAGTCAACAACAATCTCATTCCGTATTTCTAATGCAATTAATATATCCCAGAGTCGTTAGGCCTTGCAGCCGGTTGATACGACGTCTCCGTCTTTCCTCTACCCCCATATAGTGACCCGTTTATACAATGAGGATATCGCTCGACCCCTTAACGCCTAGCAGTGCAATGATGCTAAACCATGCAATACCATGATACCGTATGGGACCAGCCAATAGACAGTCTTTTTCTCAAATGGCACAGTATATACAATTCCAGTCATAACTCGTAGCTCGTACCTCATGTCGTAGGAGGAAAAACAGGAGTTTATTCCCCTGCTTGCTTCACGTTGGGAGGTGGTGTTAAAGTCTGGCCATGCTCTGATGTGAATTTGGTCATCATCGGGTCGGCGCTGATCCTCGACGATCTCATAGATGAAATAGGCGAAGGGACGAAATCGCTCGAAGGCCTTGGTTCCGGCCAGGTAGGCTTCTCGCTCGGTGGCGATGCCATACGGTCGCGGGAGACAATGCGTATTATCTTTGCCCAGTTGACCGCGATGTAGATTAACAGGGCCGTCACTACCAGCACCACGACAACACAGACGACGATGGCTACGACGAGGGTCTTGGCGAAGTCGGCCATCTCGTTTAAAGGGATCCTCGGACTCTATGCTTTTAGAGCTTGTAGATCAAAGGGGTGGATATGAGAGAGGGCGGTGTGAGACTAGGGAGGCAAGTAACCAAGCCGGCGCTTGAGCTAGTCTATTTAATATTTGGCCGTCCGAAGTGTTGATAGGAAGTAGTTTTCCATAGCAGTGCAAAGTCACGGAAAGTGGCAGGAAGCGGAAAAAGTGATAGAGAGATGACCTTATACTGATACTGAGCGATTTTATCTATAACGTCACGAACCGCAGTAAGACATGGGTGTGTGAGAATGTGTGTGTGTTAGTAGAGTGAGAGTGTAAGTGAGTACTTCGCTCTCTCCGAGTGTCCGACGATAGCGGACAAAGCCATCGAAGGCGCTCGAAAACGTGCTGCCAACATCACGCTAGATACTTATAAATCGGGGTTGGAAGGGCTTGGGAAGCTCTGGATGTGCTGGATGTGGCTCTTGGGATTGCCGGATTTTCCGGACTATCCCAGAACCAGCCCACTAGATTTAATGGTTTTGTATGGTTTGTATGTTTTGTATGGTTCTAGATGGCCAGATGGCTTTGTCAAACCCAGACTGACTAGAAGCAGCCAAGAACAAGTCCAAAAACCGACGGGCGGTAGAGGTCGGGTCCGCACTGATGAAATTTTATTTGTACATAGTAGATCCGAGCATCCGGTGCATGTTTCGTCATCCCTTAAGCCCTTAGGTCCCCTTAGGTGCTGCTGAGTAGTACCCTCCTAAAAGTCTTGAGAGCTTGAATTCAGCCGCATTAGAAGACGTCAGCCGTGTACAACTGTACGTAAACTGCTACAAATGGGTATAAAATCTGCGGTGTGGCTTTCGACTTGACCATTTCCGGCTTGGCGCACGGCGGGATGCTATCATCGACCCTCCTCTCATAGGTATGTACTGATAATCCTATCGACGCCTTATGATTCAAGGCACTCTTTTCCAAGCATCTTCCAAGGATGAGAGACCCTGAAATCCCCTGAATCCCCTAAATCCCCTTATCATTATTAATATCATCGATACCCATCAATATTCAACGCACATACAATCAGTAGCCGGTCAGATAGCCGTAATCGAAGGTAACATGGCCCATCTACGACGTCTGCGGCGTGCAAACATGCATGCATTTGCATTTGTTACCCACCCGGTACCCAACTCCTCGGATGTATGTAATTAGCTCAGCGCACCAAATCAGGCAGTCAGGCCAGGCCGGACCTTAAAACTGACCTGATTGGCCCACTTGACTAGAGCTGCCTGACTGGGGTCAGTCAGGCAGTCAGATTCGTCAGGCCTCCAGGAAATGTGGGCCACATAATAGGCTTGGTGGGTCACTTAATAAGCTTAAATTTGAGGGTGGATATTTGTTGAAATTACTAGGAAAAGTACCTAGGTACTTTCTTAATCAATCAATAAAAATACGTATAAAAGCGGGCTCTACTTGAGAACTTGGCCTGACAGGCCATCAGTCAGGCCGGAAAGGGAAAACTGACCTTACCCAGTCAGGCTAAAGGGTGTGGCCTGGCCTGAGCCTGACTGGCCTGACTGATCAGGCCGCCATTTTGGCCTGCCTGATTTCGTGCGCTGAATTAGCTCGCTCATACCCGACCCCATATTATTCGTACTAGTATTAAGTATGCGCCTCAATTCAATTAAATAGCAAATTGAGACATGTCCTCGATCATAGGTACTTCGGCGTTTCGTCGATTAGAAAATTCAGGCTTGGGCACGAATATTTACAGTGACTATTTCGTACCATAGAATGAAAAGGATCCATGGATATTTTCATACTCATAAAAGTGCGATTTCTACCTCTTCGGACGTAAAAGCCGTACCCTATTCACGATTCCGTAAACGCCGACAGCAACGCGGACGAACAAAGGATTCCAACTTACGACTTTGGGCATCATCACCCTGTGACGTGATAAAAGATGGAGGGGGTCGGTCAGAAATGATTGACAACTCACTCCCTTTAGTCCTGTCTATCGACCGAAACAAGTTTTCCGTGCCGTAGTCACTATCGGTAGAAAAAGACTGCGAAATACTACGAAAATATGAGCTAAGTTCTGAAGGATCGTCACGGATCGTCGATTACGATGCGCTTGCGTGTACCCCGTAAGTGTACACCAGGTACCTAAGCACTTTAAATCCTACGATACTATTACATAAACCGCATTTTTACGATGGAGGATTGAAACGGCTTGTATCGAGATTTCAAACAGGTTAAGACGATTTCCTTACATGTCCCATCGCTTCGATCATGAAAACCCGGTCACCGGTCCAACCTCCTGTAGGCATCTGCACGATCATCCCTAGCGAAGCTTTCCTCCCCGGTGATCTGCAGTTGGTGGCTATTAGTTATTGTCTTCAAATGAGGTAGAACTTAGCCCGTACTAGGCTTGCTTCTACTGTACGTAACGCAGCTTGGCGCGAGCGGTGACCGCTCCAGCTGAAGAAAGGAATATCAATTCCGCAGAGCACTTAGCTAGTTGCATCTCGCAGACACTTGTTATACCTTATCCTACACGTGGCTACGCCTAAAGCTCCGCAGGCGAAGTGCTGCAATGGTATGAAAGATCGGCGAACTTACCCCTCACTATCATTTAGACTATACCTCGAAGGAGAAAGACGCATCGCGACCGGTCCAGCTGAAAGTGTCTATACGTCGAGGATATTAAATGGAGAAGGTTGGGGTGGTTGTTTCTCGTTATCGTTAGGTAAATATCGTGATAAAAGCTGCATTGGTCGACCGCTAGCTATAATGGAAAACAAAACAGCAGATGTTGAAACATGTCTCATGAAAGTATAGAGCCAAGGCAAGGGATCATCATAATACATTGGGAAGACTAAGTACTTAGGGTGTATCTCAAAAGCAATGTCGTAAGCGCACTCAAGTCATCATACCTACTCATTAGTCCTCGTGCTTTCCCTTAACAATAACAGTGGGCAAGTCTCGTATATCTACATGCTCATTATTTGCAAGGTCAATGACCCGGACCGCCTCAACGCCCACAATGCCTTCTTTCAAAGCTAAGAACTTGAGCTCGGCAACGTGACATGCTCCAGGTGCGAGCGGGCCGACTCTGACATCTGCGCTCAGGCACACCACCTCCGCGCTGTCGATGATACTGCTGTGCTGCATAGCATGGAGGACGTTCTCGTCAAGGACCGCATCTGCCACACTCCGGTCTTTGGGTGACTTCAGTTGATGAAATTGGTCATGCGACATCCGAGAAACGGAAGGGGGGCGGTTGACCCGCGATTCGTTTCGTCTTCTCTTCGGGATTGCCACTATCGCTAGCTTCCTCGGTATCGCTGATGGCATCGGGGACCGGTTCACGACAAAGACGTTCCAAACGAACTCATCGCCAGGGAAGATATCCTTATCTGGATATAGAGACGTGAACGTCATGGTTATACCCATATCGGGCACGGCAGTCTCCGTCCGCGTCGCAGCTTCCAGAGAAGGTAAGGAGTCCGGCCGCGCAACGGAAGGCGCTGTCAGGGAGATTGTACTCTCACCCCCTATTGAGAGTTGACTTGGACGATGCATTCGCTGAATAGGCTGCATAGTAGACCCATAGCCCGGGTTCACCGGGATGGTAAAGTCAACCGTAGCAGTCCACGCCATTTTCAAGCGAGGCATGCAGACATCTGGCCGGAGCAGGGCTACCGCAGAGATAGAAATCTTAAGGTCTCGTATGGGATTTTTCGACACGACCTCCGCATCGGCTGGTGAAAGACGGTATAGGAACGTGATGTGATCATGAGCCACACAGGATACCGGGAGCGGCATTCCGGCCTGGCCTGTAAGGTCCTCCACTAGACCATCTACCACAGATATCGATATCTTGTCAAGCATGATCTCGCAGTCAAAGAAGGGTGTAAAGTCAACTTCCAGCATCGCAAGGACGGTCGCCGTAGAAGGGGTCGTGTTAAGGTGAGTAAAGCGCATGCGTGAATGCGCCGCGGGGTATATGCGCAGTGAGAGTTTAGACAAGGACTTTATAGGTTGCAGAACGTCTTCATCGTGGCGGGTAACCGGCGCAACGCGAGATACTCGAAGAGCTGACAGGCGAGGTTTGACGCCATTCATGGCAGGGTCTTCTGCGAATGACCCCAGGAGATTCAGACCAGAGGGCACGCCACTAGGTAGGTATGCATCGCGAGGCCCATCAAGCAGAGATTGAACTACCGGTTTCAGGCCGGCCGTAGCCGCGAAAACAACCGACGGACTCTGTAGTCGCATTCGAGGCCGATTAAGGAATACCGAGTGTTTCCACACAGCAACAGCAAATTGGCGACGCTCCTCTTCGGCTTCCTCGGTTTCCTCGGCTTCTTCGCCCTCCTTAGCTCCCTCCCCATGATCCCCTAAGAATCCAAACAATATTGTAGGATCCTCATTATTGCCTACGGTTCCAGTAGAAATGATTTCCGAAGGCGGTTGGCCATCGCGGTCCGGTGCCGTCGCATTTACAATCAGTGCCTCCAAAGAGATTACCAGGCTTCGCAGGGAGGATCGCAAAAGGTCTGGTTCGACGAAGGGGCATTTGAGAACGAGGTAAATATCAACGGATTCATCTGGGGTCTAACAATGAGCACGGTGAGAAATAGACCTCTTGGAAGAAATAGGGGTATGCTAACCGAAGAAGAGAGATTCCCGTCGCTCTACCGAGCTGAAGGGCTCCTCGGATTTCTCTATACCATCCTTGAATGCTTCCTCGACGCGGAAGTCTGTGGCGAGGGGAATGAAGTATGTGAGACTTGAATCGTCAAGTAAATCGAATGCGGTTTGGGAGGTCGTGTCGAAGGCTGGATCAGACATTTTCCAGGTAATATCCAACACACCACAGGTTAACGAAAGTGTAGGGCACTCGGGTCATTATTCATGACCGCTGTGTGTGTGTGTGTGTGTGGTGGGAGGACCGTATGTGAAAGAGAAAGAGCTGGTACGTTTTGATATCGGGTATGATGAAGAAAGACTTTTGGTAATATGTGAATAGCTTGAATAAAACTTAATGGGAGCTGACGGGGGTGGTCCGGTTTGTGATAAATGCATATCACAGCTTATCAACTAGGCACGGACTATCGCCAATAAAGTTTACTCTTTTAAACAGTATAATCATAAATTGGTACTGTATTAGGTAATTGAAAGTTAACTCATAGGTACTCGCACTTGCCAGGTGCGTGCCGACCTCCTCCGGTCACAGCTGAACCAAAAAATTTCGTCATTTTATTAACTCGATTCACTCAAGCTATTTGTTTCTTCATCAGCGAAGCAACTATTATCTCCCTTCTCCCTTCTCCCTTGATGAAACCCAATTTCCTACCAAGTGTCCTCTTCGCTTCATCGCTCTATTTCACCCTTCTATGGGGGAAGTAGATCTATCAGATAATAAGGTCTCAACAAATTTGTACTTAGCTACAATAGGCGCCGGGAAGCTATCGCCATGATGAACGGAGTCAACAGCCATTTCGGCCAGCCAAATCCCTGGCAAGAATACAAGAGTCCCGATGGACGCGTATACTATTACAATAGTATTACCAAGGCGACACAATGGACTAAGCCGGAGGAAATGATGTCGCCAGCTGAGGTTTGTTACGCGCATTGCTTACATCCCACATCCGTCACTTCAATAAGCTAATCATGCTAACTATCTTCAAAATCTATAGCGCGCTTTGGCGAACCAGCCATGGAAAGAGTATACTGCCGAAGGCGGCCGCAAGTATTGGTACAATACAGAAACCAAACAAAGTTCATGGGAGATGCCCGAGGTTTACAGAAAGGCATTAGGTCAAGAAACCACACCGTCGACACCCTCGTAAGAAATCCTAAAATAATATCACCTATGCCTATGTCTATTGCTAACCCGTATGTAGATCCGCTACACCGTTCACTCCCAATTCGTCGTTTCCGCCGGCTTCGGGCTACGATCATCATCGCGAGTACCGAGAGACCTTTCCCGAGTCGCGTCAGTTGACCCACGGTAGTGATTTACGTGTGCAAGCATTTGTTCCCGCAAGCAACGAACCGGAATATGCGACCCCCGAAGAAGCCGAGGCGGCATTCACGAAGCTGTTACGCCGCAGCGGTGTTCAACCCGACTGGACCTGGGAGCAGACGATGCGAGCTACCATCAAGGATCCCCAATACCGAGCTATCAAAGACCCCAAGGACCGAAAGGCCGCCTTCGAAAAGTATTGCCAAGACATGATAATTCAAGACAAGGAACGTGCCAAAGATAGACTTGCAAAGCTCCGGGCCGATTTTGCCGTCATGTTGAAGAGTCACCCCGAGATTAAACACTATACGCGTTGGAAAACAGCTCGCCCTATCATCGAGGGTGAGACCATTTTCCGCTCAACCAATGACGAAGACGAGCGACGCCAGCTGTTCGAGGATTACATCGTGGAACTTAGGAAAGCTCATGTCGAAGCCCAAGCTAGCCTTCGTAAGAGCGCCATGGATGGTCTTATCGACCTTTTCCCTAAGCTGAACCTTGAACCCTACACCCGATGGTCTGAGGCCCAGAATATTCTGAAGAATACCGCTCCCTTCCAGCATGACGACAAGTATAAAACTCTCAATAACTTTGATATACTCACTGCTTTCCAAAACCATATCAAATCCTTGGAAAGAAGCTTCAACGAAACTCGCCAGAATCAGAGGAATAAGAAACTCCGAGTTGAGCGAAAACGACGAGATGCGTTCATTAACTTACTCCAGGAACTCCGCAGGGCTGGTAAGATCAAGGCAGGAACAAAGTGGAGCCAGGTATATCCCCTCCTGGAAAATGACGATCGATTTAAGTCCGTGTGCGGCCAAGCCGGATCAAGCCCCCTTGATCTGTTCTGGGATGTTGTCGAGGAAGAAGAACGTGCTTTACGTACGACACGAAATGATGTCCTTGATGTGCTGGATGTAAGTCACTGCTCAACCAGCTCGAAATGTCCCAACCAACTTACTAACTCGAAATTCAGGACAATCGTTTTGAGTTCACCCCTAAGACCACCTTTGAGGAGTTCTCTACCATACTCAAAAATGATCGACGCACTGCTAACATTGATGGTGACATACTTACGCTGATATTTGAACGGGTATGTCAAAATTGCCCGTAATTCATCACTTCACACTGCTAACGTCTTAAATAGCTCCAAGAGAAGAAGTCCAAACGCTCGGATGAGGATAGGCACACCGAACGCCAGCAACGAAGGGCTGTCGACGATCTCCGTTCCTATATCAAGCATGTAGACCCGCCGATTTCTGCAGATGACACCTGGGAAAAGGTCCGACCCCGCCTTGCTCGTGCGGCCGAGTTCCAAGCTGTCAAATCCGAAGATGCTCGTCGCGGTGCCTTTGAAAAGGTCCTTCGCCGAGTGAAAGATCGGGAAGATGAGGAAAAGGAACGCCATAAACGTCGCGAACGATCACCTGATCGTGGCACTGATCGTGGTACGTATCGAGATAGAGATAGAGGTGACCGTTCTCACCGCAGTGACCGCACGCGACCGTCTCGCCATAGCCGTAGTCCGGAACCCGACGCATACGAAGCAGACCGTCGCAAGGCCATCGCCGAACGCGAAAAGAACTATCACAAGTCCAGTATGGCTGAGAGTCTATTGTCCGACCGCCGACCGTCGGATTCTTACAGAGAACGCGATGTCCGAGAACGCGACCGTGACCGCGATCGCGAGCGAAATCGAGACCGGGACAGAGACCGGGACAGAGACTTCGCCCCTCGATCTCGTCGTGACGATCCACCCAGTCACTACGAACGAGAAAGACGGGACCGTGAAGAGGAGCGTGAGCGATTGTATCGGCGTCGGGTTGAGCGAGCTCCTGTCGAGGAGCTACCTTACGGCGATGAACGCCCAACCTCCTCTCGCCGCCGTAGGGCTGATGATGATGACGACCTTGAGCGTCGTGACTCTAGAGACTCAAAGGTCAGGCGCCTCAATGGAAAAAAAATTCACCCCAGTCTACTAACACTTACCACAGAGACTAAGAAGAGAGAGAACACCCCGTGAGCGTTCCCCCCATCGTGAGACTCGTCACAAAACTAGGACCCCGCCTGTTGCTCAACCGCCTCCTAAAGAGGATACCGGTGTACACTCGGGAAGCGAGGAGGGTGAGATTGAAGAGGACTAGCAACTTAATCAGGGTACACAGCATTCCACATCACAGCTGAAGACATCCCCCCCCTTACCACAAATCCAAAACACCGCTCTTTCACGTGACATCTTGAACCTTTTACCAGAATCATATAGCATCGATTTGTGCAGAGCTTTTCATGCTTAGGCATGGCCCGGAAGGAGACCAGTCGTCAGAGACAAGTTATCTCCGCATGACACTGGAGGGGATTTGAAAAGTATGTGCGTCAATTTCCGACTACGGTTCTTGGAGTTTAGATGACATGGGACACTTGGATGCAGCTCGGATTTTCCACCCCACCACCGCACACACTCCGCACCTTTGCAACAATAACCACAACGACGCCGCCCACGAAAAAATACATAAGGCCACGTCTTCGCTGTACGTTCCACATATCGCTGTCGACATTTATCTTCATTTTCTCTCCACACATAAAAGAAAAAGCAAGGGTTTTCTTACCATCACGCAGGACTTCTCCGGGGGAACAAATCAGATTCTCAACCTAGGCAATAATAAAAACGTCCGGGAATACGGATCATCGGTGTGTATCATCCATCCATCCCTCCTCCCGCCCTTAGTAGAGAAACGTTTAGTCCCTCCGGTTAGGTAGCTTATTAATTCCATTCTGATATTGTCTGCTTTTTTAACCTGTGTGACATCTCTGCTATGACGCAGCTTAGTGACTTATATGACGTGGGTGGCTTTCACGTGGACAGGTACCAAAGAAAAGCACCTCAACTGGGATTCACTTAATCACATTCAAGCAACTCACGATTACCTGTGCTTCTCCAATTAGTTTTCGTCTCATAAGCAAATCACATCTGATTCATCTATTACTCATATCCAAGTCACAAACACACGTGAAAAGTCATTGCTTGACGAGTAAATTCTCTGTGACCTCAGCCCGCATCATCCCGCAGGCTATCCTATCGTCTAATGTATCTTCCAGGTCTATGTAAGAGCCCCGGAAACCAATCAACCACCGGCCCCGTAACGGCGGAAACCCCATCCGCCCTAAGAAGACATGGGTAAAAACGACAGTCACCCACTTGACCCATTCGTCCCTCAATCTGCAGTAAAAAGTGTTGGTGGTGGTGGTGGTGGTGGTGGCGAGTAGTGGAAATCCATGCTGTGGTACTCTTCCAACGCCGTACTTGATTTTGCTCCAGAAAATTTCCGTTTTTTTTTTTTTACATGCAGGACCAGACAAACAGGGGATAGACTGCCGTTAGCCGTAGTTAGCCGTCCGGCTCGTTGCTTTCATCCCCACCCTCCGCGTCTACGCCGGACGATTCGTGCGCGCCTCCGCTGCCTCGGCACGGACTACGTCGCTTTTGTACGCCTAGAACGCCGGTGCCCGATGCTGGTGGTATATTGTGATTGTGATTACGGTCATCTTTCTGGCCGTTACCCTGTGGAGCGCCCGTTTCAAGAGCTGTCCTCTTCCAAGAAGAACTAACGGTCAAGTTAGCAACGTGATTCGTGAGAACTAAAGATTGGCTTTTTACTTACGTAGTTTCCTGTCAGCTTTTGTTCTTGGTCCAGCTGACTGTTCAGTTTGTTGATACGGGGTCTGTAGTTAGTAGGGTCTCGTCGGAAGGTGACATCCAAGTTCTTCAAGAACGAGTTGCAGCCGGTAAGCAGCGATTCGGGCTTGTTGGCATGTGAATCGATACCAGGCTTTCCATCAAAGACGATAACGCGGTCTGCTAGATAAGTCGCCATGATAAAATCGTGTTCTACGATAAAGGCAGTTTTCTTAGCGTGCATGATGAAACGCTTGATGACGCGAGCAGCAATGATACGTTGCTCTGAATCTAGGTAAGCCGACGGCTCGTCGATCAAGTAGATATCGGCTGGCATGCCGAGGGCCATGACGATAGCGACACGTTGCAATTCACCACCTGACAGATTCTTGACTTCTTGGTCGATGAAATCATCGAGCTTAAGAGGCTTAACAACATCGGTCTGGAATTGCGGGGAGAGGAAAGCTTGCTTAATTCTCTTGAAGAATAGCTGGCGGACTGTACCCTCGAATTTAGGAGTAATGGTCTGAGGCTTCATGCTGATTCTCATCTCGGGAACTTTCTGGGCGCTGTCGGGTTTGAGCGCACCGGCAAGCAGCCTACAGAAAGTTGTCTTTCCCGTACCATTCTCTCCCATCATAACGAGAATCTCAGAGTCGGTGAAGTCTCCTGCCTCGATGCGGAGTCTGAAATTTCCAAGCGTCTTCTCCATTCTAGGGTAACTGAAGGCCCGAGCCTTGTCAGCCTGGAAGTCATCGGTGCCTTCCGAGATGCGGAAAGTCAAAGATTCCTCGCGGAATCGCAAATTCTCAGTGGGGATATGACCATCCAGGAAAATGTTGATACCTTCGCGGACAGAGTGGGGGAGGGTCACAACACCGTAGACAGCAGGTTTTCCGTAGAGGACGCAAATGTAGTCAGAGAGGTAGTCGAGAACTGATAAATCGTGCTCGACTACAATGACGTAGTTGTCCGGACCCAACAGGGAACGAATCATTCGCGCTGCGGCCAAACGTTGCTTAACATCAAGGTAAGAAGACGGCTCGTCAAACATGTAAACGTCGGCTTTCTGGACGCAAACGGCCCCAATAGCAAATCGCTGCAACTCTCCACCAGAAAGGAGATTGACGTCACGGTCTAGAATATGACGGAGTTCCAAGATGTCGATAACCTCGTCCATGTTCCCCATAGCAGATCTATGTTCGAGGAGGAACTTGACGGTCTTGTCGGGGGTTTTGACAGCTCGGGGAAGCTGATCCACATATTGAGGCTTCACAACGGCCTTCAGATCATCTTCAAGAACTTTGGTGAAGTAATCTAGATTTTGATGTTAGCTACTCATCTTCTCTATAAAATCTATCGTGAAATATGACTTACTTTGTAACTCAGAGCCCCTGAAATATTTGATGACATCTTCCCAATCAGGCGGGTTCTCATATTTGCCCAAGTTAGGCTTGAGCTTGCCGCTGAGAATCTTTAATGCTGTACTCTTTCCAATACCGTTGGTGCCAACAAGACCTAGAACTTGACCGGGTCTTGGGGTAGGTAGTCGATGGAGCTTGAAGCTATTTGCGGAGTATCGGTGGGTCACTTGGGTCTCGAGATTGGTAGGCAGATTGATGATGGTAATCGCATCGAAAGGGCATTTCTTGGGGCAGATACCACATCCAATACAGAGACTCTCGGAAATGAATGCGATCTTCGAGTCGGGGTTGACTTCTATGCATAGCTTTCCACTACGAACAACCTACAATTTTTGAGAATTAGCGACTAGGGGCTTAAAGGGGCAAGGGGCAAGGGGCAAGGATAAGGGTAGATTTCGGGATTTGGGAGCAACGAGATTTAAGAATAGATTATAGAAGAAATCAAGTATCATACTGGGCACGACCTCTTGCATTCTTGACGGCATTTCTATTGACGGTCAGTAATTTGCAAGATTTCTCGGACAGTTTCTGGAATTTTACCTTCGGCTTGCACTATTAGATGTATATATTAGTATAGAATTCCACAAGATTAAGACACGGTATATATATTGAGAAACACACCTTGTCATCGTTCACGATGGCGATACTAAAGCAAATAAGTCAGCATATATACCACACAAGAATAAGTTTGCCTCGAGTCAAACAATTACATACCGAGTAAGCTTGGAAGCCATGGTGAGAAAAAAGTATTGGCCGGCTCCGTGAAATGTGTATCCCTGTAAAGAGGAGAAGGAGAAGGAGAAGGGAAAAAAGGGAGGTCACCAAGTAACCTGAGAAGTGATATCTGCGATGCAATGAACAAAACAAATGCAAATGCGCCTTGGGAAAAGTCAAAGTCGAAGTTTTGGTGGGGTATCGAAAATTAGGGTAGACGACAATGAGAATGAGGGGTGATTTATTGGCTTAGTCACCCATCAGCCACTATAAACGTTAAAAATTATGAACTGGTGCACTCCTATTGGTCATATGTGGATGCACTCATGAGACACTAAGCACTGGCCACATGTTCTATTCATTTATGCGAAGTACGAAGTACATACCTTCTAATAAATAGTATTAGTGCTAGTGCTAGTATTATCATCTCTTTCATTTCCTAAACAGCCTCTAAACAGCCTCTATTAAACAACCTCCAAATTTGGAAGCCTCAACTATCAATGTCAGAATCACCTCCGGCCATCTTTGTTTTGGCCCAAGCCTGATCTGATCCCCGACAAGGGGGGATAAGAGACGAGAGACACCTACCAATTCGTTGCGATGGTATTTTCTCATCCCCAATCTGACCGAAGACTACCCTGATACCCATGATCCCAAGTGAATTTGAAAAACTGTCTATATACTACAGCTTGGAGGTAAATTATTGACGTGACAAACAACTTAACTATTCGGACGTTCAACCCTAATAAATCTTGTGGTGACAGCTCCCGCATCATACCAGCTGGGAGAGAGGTCTGTTTATCAGGGTGTCTAGGTCCGATTCCTATCAGCGCTATTGGTATCACCCGGGTAAACCCTCTCTTTCTCTATATACCCAAGGAAAAAAATCATTAGCTGACATAAGATTTCTCGTCAAGAATTTGAGGAAAATATTTACCTAGCTAATTCGAATATGTGGAATAAGAATGAAGCCATCCATAATAGATCTTAACTATTATTGACGGCTAGGAATATTCATTTCTACACTGCGAGCTTCAAAACACTTCCAAGTTTGATCAAACTACCCCCAAATATCCATTCTCTTGTCATTTATTAGTAATAACTTGACGCCTGGTGATAGTACATCTATATTGTATTATGTAACCATATGTAAATACCTAATCTAATACTTTATATAGCTGAGGGTTGTCCAATCAGAGCTGAGTAAAGCTCCGGTGTAGTGTAAAGATCAAAGACCTCAGCACTGGCGCACAGCCACTGTAGGGTGCTTTGTCTTTCACTGCCCAGTGCCCAGTGGTCAACCAACTTTGATCGCTCCTGCTTTTTAAGCACTGTCATCTAATCGCGGTTGACTTTCACTGTGAGAACTTTGTACTACTGATCCGTGGATGATTTTCACGTGACTTCTATACGTTGGTTTCTCAGTGCTGTCATTTCTGCATTTCTGTCTGGTGTAGATACCAGGTATTATTAGTTCGTGAGTCAAGATGCACAGTTCATGTCGACAGATATTTAGTAAAATCTATGTATGCTGTGACTGAATTCAGATTGAAAATGGAAATTTCTTATTAACAAATAACTAGTTGTTGAAAAAAGGTGTCAGTCATCTGGGCGTCCAGGCATTCAAAGTGGGAGGTGTTAGCCGATCCGGCATTTGCCCGGGAAGTGAGGCGCGTGATGCTTGATTTGGAGTTTGTTGGTACACCTGGGCGCATTTGCGGTGCCGGACCGATGGCATGCTTTGGGAGATTACTACCTGTAGTATGTACTGTACACAGTATAATCACTGACGCTGGCGCCTGCACGTGTGTCTAGGGCTATTGTGAAGAAACTTTTGAAACTTTTGCAATCTTGAACTTAAAATACTAACACTGAACATTGACATCGAAAAGCAAAAAGCGTGCACCTAGATCCTAAGGTGGCTACTACTTTGATATTTCGATACTTTGATATTTTGAAGCAACGACTTCCCCAATTCCCTAGGGCCTATCCAGCCTCCAATTATTGAACTCAATAAATATCCACCTCTCTCGCAGTTGCCCGAGCGGTGACCACTGACCACTGAACCACTGAGGCGCCTGACACCTTCTGCCACCGACTCTGTGGCTGCAAGTGGTTTGCGGTTTGCGGCGTGTGGCTTGTATAGGCTTGTGTGCGCACTAGTGCAGAAGAAGACTAGCGCTTTCAAAGCTGGCAAGGTAGGTACCTCCCACCCTCCGTCCACTTTCAATGTTTCCCGACCACCAATTCTTCAGGTCGATTTCCGACAGTTTCTCATAAACCATTCCCATAACACGCAGCATACGGGGCCGTACCCGAGATTCATCAACACCATAAACCTATATCATCTTGATCTTTTTTTTCTCTCTGGATTGCCTCAGTGTATGAGACGTAAGTATTTAGTTTCTGTCCGCGCAAAAATACTGCTGCTGGACATCCCTACCTTCTGCCACTCGCCTGTGTATTTGACATCGAATCCATCTCGAAGATTTGCACACGCGACCTTGTCATCGCTTCTTTCACTGCTATTAAGCTTCTTCGATGCTATTATGCAGATGGAATCCGTTGTTCTCGGGTTGTCCCACGCGTTGAGATCTCTTCACTCATCACGTCTACACCTGTCGCCCGCAATTCCTCCTCCATCATCTATCAGCCTTGCCTTCATCAAACCATCACTTGATATGCGCCAGATCTATTGTCAGACCCATTTCGCGCGTTTTTTACCTGTTTATTGCGTTGTTTTGATCGCTGTTTCTAGCGCTGTCCATTGAGTCTACATGTATAGCCTTTCAACCGAGGAAAAACTTGCTAACCTTGTTGTCACAATAGCGGACTGAGGTGTCCAATATCAATATGTCGAGCTCACCCGAGCCCAACTCTGCCAATGGGCATACGTCGCCCGAGACACGATCAGCCATGAGAATGGACTTTGATGATCGTGCCAGCGAGAGCGACCTTTCAGACGTTAATGATAATACCGCACATCGAGCTTCATCATCCTCTTCATCGCCAATCAATAATCAACCATCCCGAAACACCGAACAAGACCTAGATTCTCAAGGTGGTGCCGAATCAAGCGACAATGACGGGCCAAATAATGCCTCCGAAGACGCTGACTTCGATATAGAAGACAGCCCTGCTCCCTCCCAAAGTGACGCGCACCATGATGAAACCTCCACTTCTAACAGCTCCCGCCGTGCTGCTAAGCGAAAAGTGACCGCTGACGAGGAAGATTATATGCGGGAGAACCCCGAGCTCTATGGATTGCGTAGAAGCGTATGTCATTTCAATTGCTACCACAAAGTCCTGCTAGCTGACCTCTTAATAGTCTCGCCCTACTAAGCAAGCTAAGATCGTAAGTTGATGCTTGCTCTATAAATTGGGTTATATCAGCCGCCCGTGTTACTAACAGCTTCATTAAAAGGTCGAATCTGATGAAGAAGACGAATCTGACTCTGACGTCCATCCCACTAATCGTCGAACGAAAAAGCCTCGCGCGGAGCAGGTTTCGCGACAATGTAAGTCGTATTTGGGGGGGCTTGAATTTAATGGTAATGTTCCTGGACTAATATGATTCAATCTGTAGCTTCTAAACGGGGAACGCCCGCAAGGCAAACGCCCGCCGACGATTCTGACTCCGATACCTACGGCGGAGCTCGTGCTAGAACTCTAATGAAAAAAGCTCGCCGACAACAGTCTCAGCCACAGGCTCTACTATACGCCGAGAAGCGCTGGTCTAACAGACGAGCCGCTCAGCAGATACAAACATACCACGAGAGCGATATCGAGGACGAAGACGAAGACGAGCTCACACCTAATTACTGGGGTGGCGAAGAACTAACCGAAGACACCATGTATATCGAGAAGGTTGTCGGCCATCGCGTTCGAGATGGCGAAGAGTTAATGGCCGACGCAACCAGAGACGATTTTGAGTATAATATTAAATGGCAGGGCAAGTCCTACCTCCACAATACGTGGGATACCTTGGAGACTCTCCGTGGATACCGCGGAGTGCGCAAGCTCGAGAATTACTACAAGAGAACGATCGAGTATGAGATTGATCTCAAGTACGGTGGCGATGATATTCCGCCTGAAACTCGAGAACAATACATGCTTGATAAAGAACGCGAACAAGATGCGTTGGAGGACTATACCAAGGTAGAACGCGTCGTCACCCAACGAAGCGGTGAAGAGGGCAGGGAATACTTTGTGAAGTGGAAAGGCTTGACTTATGAGCATTGCACATGGGAGGAGGCATCCACCATCAGTGCTACTGCTCAAGACAAGATTGAACAATTCATCGACCGACAATCAAGATCCTGGACATCGGATAAAAACGAATCGAATCCCGCGACTCGCAGCAAGTTCATGAAACTTGAGACGCAGCCTGACTATATCAAGGGTGGCGAGCTGAGAGGGTTTCAGCTTACAGGGTTGAACTTCCTATGCCTCAATTGGTGTCGGGCGAACAATGTCATCCTCGCTGATGAAATGGGTCTTGGTAAGACGGTCCAAACCGTCTCATTCCTGAGCTGGCTGCGCAATGCGCGCAAGCAGGAAGGCCCATTCTTGGTCGTTGCACCTCTCAGTGTTATCCCTGCTTGGTGTGATACCTTTAACTTATGGTCCCCGGACCTAAACTATGTCGTCTACCTCGGCAACGCAGATGCCCGAACTACTATACGGGAACATGAGCTCATGTTCAATGGAAATCCCAAGAAACACAAGTTTAACGTGCTTGTTACTTCCTACGAGTATATCTTGATGGATGCTGACTTTCTAAGAAGCATCAAGTGGCAAGCATTGGCTGTTGATGAAGCTCATCGCCTGAAAAACAAGGAATCAAAGTTATATGCTGAGCTCATGAGCTTCGGTGCGCCTTCCAAGGTTCTGATCACTGGCACGCCTATTCAGAATAACCTTGCAGAGTTGTCATCGCTCCTTGATTTCTTGAATCCTGGAAAGGTTCGCATTGACGAAGACCTAGATACGCTTGCTGCGGCAGACGCCCAGGCCAAACTTCAAGAACTTCACGCTGCGATTGCGCCTTACATCTTGCGAAGAACCAAGGAAACTGTCGAGTCCGATCTCCCGCCAAAGACTGAGAAGATTATTCGCGTTGAACTATCAGACGTTCAGCTCGAGTACTATAAAAACATCCTGACAAGAAATTACGCCGCACTTAATGAAGGAAATAACGGCCAAAAGTCATCCTTGTTGAACATCGTCATGGAGCTGAAGAAAGTCAGCAACCATCCGTACATGTTTCCAGGCGCCGAAGAAAAGGTTCTTAATGGTAGCGAACGCCGCGAAGACCAAATCAAAGGTCTCATTGCCAGCAGTGGCAAGATGATGCTACTTGACCAGCTACTTGCAAAGCTAAAGAAGGACAACCATCGTGTTCTGATCTTCAGTCAGATGGTTAAGGTGCTTGACATTCTTGGCGATTATCTTCGATTGCGTGGGTACCAATTTCAGCGACTTGACGGCACTATTGGCGCTGGCCCAAGGCGATTAGCAATCAACCATTTCAACGCCGAAGACAGCGCCGATTTTTGTTTCCTGCTCTCAACAAGGGCTGGTGGGTTGGGTATCAACCTTATGACTGCGGATACTGTCATCATTTTTGACTCCGACTGGAATCCTCAAGCAGATCTACAGGCTATGGCTAGAGCTCATCGAATAGGCCAAAAGAAACCTGTTACCGTGTATCGCCTTGTATCCAAAGAGACTATCGAGGAGGAAGTCCTCGAGCGAGCTCGGAATAAGTTGCTGTTAGAATATCTCGCAATCCAGGCTGGTGTCACGGATGACGGGAAAGCATTCAAAGAGGAGTTCAAGCAGAAAGGTCTCAGGATCGACGAGGCTAAGTCGGCCGATGATATTCAATGGGTATTGAAGATGCGATCCCAAAAGATGTTCGAACAGTCTGGCAATCAGCAAAGATTGGAACAACTCGACATTGACTCTATCCTCGAGAATGCCGAGGTCACAAAGACCAAGGTAGATGACCAGATGAACCTTAGTACTGGTGGCATCGACTGGGATAATTTCATGCAGTACACTGACGTCAAGGTTGACGACCTTGCTCTTGACTGGGACCAAATTATACCGGCAGAGCAGTTGGCAGCGATAAAAGCTGACGAAGAGCAAAAGAAGGAGGAAGAATACCTTGCCAAGGAATTAGAAGCTAGCGCTCCGCGACGAGCTGCGCTGAAAAGCTCAAGACCTAATGGCGACTCCGAAAGAGCTGAACGGATTGCTAAGAAACGAGAGCGGGAACAGCAGAAACAAGAGCGCCTCGAAGAGCAGCGGGCGATGCTATCTGATCCTCGACGACCACTCAATGAGAAAGAAACTCGGAATCTCATCCGCGCCTTCATGCGATATGGCTTCATCGAAGATCGCCCAGAAGAACTATTGCGTGACGCTCGCTTGAGTGATCGCGATCGCGACTTTATCGGCGGATTGCTCCACGATCTCGTCAGAATGTCTCGCGAGGCCGTCGACAAAAACAATGATGAAATAAGAGCCCAAGAACAGCAAACAAAGAAGAAGTTGACGAAGAAAGATATCAAGGCCGTGATGTTCGACTTCGGCGAAGTGAAGAAAATCAATGCAGAGACTATTATTGATCGACCACCGCAATTGCGTCTTCTACGACGCGTCATTAGGGAACTATCGGATTTTCGAACGTTTCGACTCCCGGATGCTACGAAGGCAGCCCATTACAGCTGCGAATGGGGCCCCAGAGAAGACGGAATGCTCCTTGTTGGCATCGATCGATATGGCTTCGGCGCATGGGCTCAAATTCGCGATGATAAAGACCTTGGAATGAATGATAAATTCTTCTTGGAAGAGCATCGTATCGAGAAGAAGCAAGAGCGGGAGCACGGTGATAGCAAAGGTGCCAAAGCCCCTGGAGCTGTCCATCTAGTGCGACGTGCAGAATACCTGTTGTCCGTGCTCATATCTATTCACTCAGATGACATCAATGCTCAAAAGGCTGTCGAGAATCATCATCGGAATAACAAAAAGAGTGGCAATGCGATATCCAATGGCCATCGACGCCCCGAAAAAGGCGGTTCTATATCGGCCTCCCCTGCACCCCCAAGCTTGAAAAAGTCGTCGCATCGGGAAAGGGAACATGATCGTTCTCATTCTCGTGGAGACCACCACCGTTCTCGAAGTAGTCTGGGCGACAGCAGTACTCCTAGACCTGATTCAAAGCGGAAGCACAGCGGTGAGGTCGATGATCGGCGACATAAGCATCGTCGAGTCGAGGAACTCCGTAGATCTGATGCCCAGCGACAAGCAAGCGACGATGATGAGGATGACCACCGGGACGCTCCCGTCATTCAAGCTCTCATGCAGCCGATCTGGAGTCATGTTCTGAAGGTGGAATCCTGCACCAAGACGAACATTCCCGTCGCTAAGGCTAGGGCTAAGGTCCTGAAGTCAGAGATCACCGCTATCGGCGACTTCATCGAAGGCCTTAACAAGACTTCAGCTCTGTCCCTCGAGCAACTAGAGGAGCTGAAGCCAAAATTATGGTATGTTGATGTCAAAAGAATTACGGTGAATAAAACTAACTTTATCATAGGCGCTTCATATCTAAGAGAATCCCTGGCTCTGAGAAGCAATCCGGTAAGCCGGAGAAGGAAAAAGACAATAAGATGACCGGCCCACGTTTGTCCGCACTTTACCAACAATTGAGCGCACAATTGAAGGAAGGGGAGAAAAACGGGGAGGAACAGAAACCCAAGGACACCGGCATGACCATGACCAACGGAGGTTCCCGTAGCGAATCCAGGGACTGAAAAAAACGCTCATCCCTAATCGGTCAGGCACGGTGATGACGAAAATCACTACTAATTGACCGTTTTTATTTTATTGCATCGTATGGCGTCACGGATAGGCATATTAGACAGGCGTGGTTGGAATTGACACAATCATACCCAACAAAAAGCATCTACAGGAGACCCAGGAGTTCCACGGTCGGTGCGGCTAATTCTCTCCCTCTTGTCCATCTGCAGAAGCTCGGTGCAAACGACGATTTGAGCGTTCTAGGGGAGTTGAGAAAGGAGGAGTATGGAGAGGCCAAGACACGCAAACAGAGGCGGGCAGGCATGCTAAAAAAGACCTTTTACTGGGTTCATGTCTCAATAACGTATTGCATAATTGCAGGAGTATCGTGACTTTGCGATAGTTAAATAAGGTAGCTTATTACCTGTGACTGGTACCTAAATAATGGAAATTATTCATGAAATATCTAATCTTGGCTACTTCATTTCTTGACCCTATTCATAATGAGCACGTGACATGGGTTCATGACATTGCTTACCTCTCACCGAGTTCATAGATGTCCATGTTGAGGCAAGGGAATCTGGTTATGGGTACCTAGGTAGTAGGTATGTGGTCGTAGACTTGCCACGTGTCATGAGAGCACTACTGATTTCTACCAGCCACGCGGGTCATCGAATGTCGTTCACGTATCACGTATTGATGGATCATAAGAAGCATATTTTAAAATCATTCGCATATCAACTATTTTCGTCTTTATTTTTACTTGCAAGCATTAATAGGCCCCCATCCCGAGACGAGAGGGACGAAAGGCCTGTAGACTACGCAGCAAGGTGACTGACTGATTCTCTCTGCTTCAACCAGCCATGATATTTGACATCTCTCCTCCATCTCCTTCTCCCGCGTACGCAGTAAGTGGTGTATGTCAAATCTCATATTTTTGCATGCTCGGGCGAAACAAGAGCAGCCGTTCCATTAATAAAAAGATGAAGGATGTAGCTATAGTCCATACAGCTCGTAATTCTAGGTATCGAACGCCGTTGTGCCGTGAATGTTTGCCCTGCCTCCTCTCTGCCCGCCTTAAGAGAGGAGGGAAAGTCCCCAGATGAATGATGATGAATGGAACCGCGTCCGGGAAAAAAAAGACCAATGGATGAATTGAATTCTTTGAAAATCCCCGCCCTGGAATTGAAGTGTAATGGTAACACGCAGATCGCACGTTTCGCTTCCCTTTCGTCTTGTTTCTTTTGCGTGCCGATCGTGCGAGAATGCAATGAAGGAAAAAAAAAAAGGCAAAATGCGCACCCGGAAAACACCGTTATGCTAGACCTAGCTCCCGCCCTTATCTCCGTGGGATATCTGCTCCGAATGATTTTTCCTCTGTGATATTCCTCTCCATGCGATAGATGGGCCTGGTGTAGTATTTGTTGCGTTTATGTACAAGCATTGTATAAAAGTAGGTATATGACGGGGTTCATGGTTCTGAGGTGGTTAATCGATCAGGGATGCGAAGCCTCGAGGCTTGGACGTAGGTGAGATCGTGCCGGGAAGTGAGAGGCGAGCGGATTGCTGCGTAGGAGTGCTGGGCGGCCCGACGTCAATGCCCTTTTGAGGGACGGCGGTATCGTCCCCAACCACCTTGCTTCGGGGGCGCAATGAGAATTCCTCGTGCATTACGGATCGTGGAGATAGAACTGGCTCGGACTCTGAATCAAATTCGCGCTTAGACGGGACCTTGGAGGGAGCTGCTGTAGCTGCCTTGGTCGCCTTGAAAGTCTTATTGATCGTAGCTTTGGGTGGTTTAAGCTCTGCCTTCTTGCTCTGTTTAGGCTTGCGCTGGGCTGGCTTCTTGTTGTCCTTGCGTGCCGCCGCAGTAGCAGCAACAGTAGTAGTGGTAGCAGAGTTGAAGCCAGGGAATGCGAGTTTGCCCTGTTTCGATTGTGACTTGATCTTAATCGTAGGTAAGGCTGCCCGTACCTTGGGACTAGCAGATGGTGTAGGCATGCCTTGAACGTTGTCGACCAATTGCGGCTTGGCTTCGAGAGGTGACGTGTCACGTGATTCATTCTTGACAGAGATGCCTTCGGTCTGTCGGATCTCGACCTCGACTTTGGCATTGCGAACGTGCTCCTCATATCTCTTCTCGTCAACGGCTACGGCTTCGTCAACACTCGCGTCGTAGCGGGGTAAGTGGACCAGGGAAGCGACATCATCGCACTTTCCCTTCACAACCAAATCCCAGCAGTTCTTCAGATCGGCGCCGGTAGGCTCAGGATCCAGATTAATCCAAGCTGTGATGCCATCTTTGCGCTCTCGCGTCACGCGGCACATATCCTTGACCATATTGCGCACACCAGGTATCTTCATGCTAGTACCAACTACGACGATAGCATCGGGTCGGGATCGAATATCGGCTCGCACAACGTTGGCAATCGACTCCTCGTCGGGGTTGTACTCGTTGTAAAGAACCATTCGCGGTCGTAATCGTCCAATGCCGTGACTGCGCTTACCAGCATGAGAGGTACGCACATTGTCTGTTTCCTCACACCCTTTACAAAGAGGAGCTTCCGGTCCTTCGAAAAGCGACGCGTCAAAATCGCTGATTTCGCTACACTTCGAGCATACCATCTTGCCCAAACCACCGTGAAGCTGAATAGTCTTAGGCCACGGGCCCTTGGTGTTTAACGGGACTGTGGTAGAGAGAGGTGGCATAGACGTATCGAGGCCGTCGACATTTTGTGTGTAGAGGCGCAACAAGCGACCTTCTTTAGCCAGCGAAGCGATCAAGTGATGGAACGGTGTAGGCTCCGCATTCCTAGTAAGATGCGACAAGTCCCGAACCATCGTATGGAAAGAGGATGTTGTGGAATCATGCTTGTAAACAGACGCGTCGAATAAGTGCTTCCCAGAACCTTTAAGACCGTGTTCCTTGGGTAAAGTCGCGAATAGACCCTTCGAAGACCGGAAATCGGGAACTAGTAGCATAAAAATCAGCACGCGCGTCTCAATGGGTATTTATACATGAAAACAAAGAAACAAACAGATATGAATACGTACTTCCTGCAGAGACAGAAATTCCGGCGCCAGCGATTACCACAATCTTCTTCTTTTTACGTAGAGCGCCAGTAAGTTGGTCCAGCAACTTCTCATCCTTCTCGCTCTGTTGCGAGGCTGCCTTCAGGTCGAGATATTCGGTAGTACGCGGCTTGCGCTCGACGCGACGTCGCTTAGCGGGGGGCGGGCCATCTGGGTTCACCGTAATCTCATTCTCGACCGATATTCGGTCGGTGGACTTCATTGGCGACGCGCTACCAGGAGATGTTATTGTTGATGGCGGTGAAGGTAATCGGCTTGGATCGTATGAAAGTGAAGTCCTTGGTGATATCGACGGCGATCTAGAGAGAACCGAAAGAGGTGAAGAAGGTGGGTTGGAAGAAGGAGGATCAGAAAGGTCTGACGCCGATGAGAGCGATGAAGTATCCATATCCATGTTGGTGGGTCTTCCGGGATGTGGAAAGAGTAAAATCTCTATAAAGGATAGAGATACTGAGAGATTAAAAAGGTAAGAAGGAAGTCGCCTGTCAATTATATTCCGAAGAGACTATTTCAGTCGAGGCAGGGGCGAATAACCGCCGCGACTGGTTTTACTGTTGTGACTATTCGGAATCGAAATGAGGAAAGAACTAGGCGAAATGCGAAATGCTATACCATCGCGTTATGCCGAAGCCAATGAGCTTAGAGTTACAAACCTATAACACAACTAAAAAAAAAATCATGTGGATTCTCGCGCCGTGTTATCGGCGATAGCGAATCTTCGAATATTGTGCAATTATCACGTTTCTGTTTCGATCAATTCGTTTGCGAAGGGTGTCCGGTCCGGTTCTGAAATGGCGGAGTTGGGAGGTTGTGAAAGATGAAGTGAGATAAGTGAGATGGGAAAACTCGGGGGTCTCCCGGGAGGTTGGAGAAGGGGGTACCCGTCCGGTAACAGACAACGCAGGGCAAATGGGCAATGGCGAACAACAAGGCTCCTCTTCCCTCCTCCTTTTTCGGGTTCGCTTAGTCGGTCAACAACGCAGCACAAGTCAGGCCAAAGTCGACAAAGTTAGGCTGTGTGATGATGACTATGAATAGTCTTAACTTTAAAAGTTCTAGGGCTTGTCCGGTCTATGTACTACCTAGTAGGTACTTCCTCTTGCATGCATATTCTGGAGAATTGAGAACCTTAAAGCACACCTTGAAGTAATATCCGTTGTTTATACGTGTAGTAGGCAGTTGCAGCTTGCTGCTGGTAATTTCTGACCGTCTCCTCTTGCACTAACCCTAATTTGATAGTCTTGCTAAAGAATCGGGAAAAGAAAGAAGCCATTCAAAACAGGTATACCTATTAATTTGTTTCTCTGGCGCCTTTCGGTGTTGGCACGCAAAGTAAATTACAAGTTGAATTTACCTACAGAGTAGTAGTAGCGTCTTTGAACACTGGGCAAGACAATTTGTCCACCAATATGCTGTAATTCTACCATAACCCTGATGCCTAACCTTGTCTCTTAACTTCTCTTGAAAACAAAAGAAAAGGAAGAATAAAACGATTCTTATAATACAACCAAATTATTTTTATATCAATTATCTATTAATAAAATGATTTATTTATGTATTATATAATATTGTGCACAGGTTGAGATTGACCTGAGTTTTTGAATGTAGGTAGGTATGTACATTGTAGGTATTGTAGGACCTAGGTACACGTGTTTAAGAGTGTAGATCAAGATGACCCCTCATATGCAACTGTCTTTGTTTGCTGGGTGCTGCATCCGCCCTCATCGCCCGAATTGGCTTGACTCATCACCAGATACTTTGTTAGATGTAGATGCTGAAACCCGAACAGACTTGTTACCTAGTAGGTCAGAACAAGTTCAGCCAAAGCTAAGAATTATTGGGTACCTACTAGGTATGGAATTGACCCGATTGCGACCGAAGAAAGTAGGAGCACTTTGGCACTTTCAAAGTCTTCAGTACTACAGCATAATAAGTTTTATTTCTCGTTGCTCCGTGGTTACCAGGGATAATCAATGTGGCTCATTCTGACTTTTGAGGCTGAACAAGCCACACTTACCCCAGTTCTCATGAGGTTAAAGTGGAAGATCTTCCTCGCCTGGAAAAAAAAAAGCTCAAAGTCAAGTGGCCATGCATCGGATCTAAGTTTGGCTTCAATACGTAATGCCTGCAGGAGGACCCGCACCCCCCTTACAGCTTCCTTCTATCCTTCCCTGTCAAGGTGGACTTTATTGCAGGCACCAGTTGATTAAGCAAATAACAATAGTACAAGGTGGTAGACTTGGACCCACATGATGAGTAAGAAGATTGAAGGTGAAGGCTGAACTTTGAAGGCTTCATCAACTCGGTTCAGTTCAAACACTCTTCACTATCAAAGATATTTCTTATATTTTACTCATTCAATTGCACACAATTAACACGATGTGAATCCAGTTTCACTCTGAATCAATTGTATATTTTGACTTCGTCCGATAATTCTAATACCAAACAAGGATTAGGTTGTTATAAAAATCCAGCTCATCCATTATTCCTTTGTTCCCGCCTTGAAATTTCCCGCCTTGAAATTCAGGAAGCTCAAGCCTCAGATTGACAAAGCAGACTTTAAGAAGTCGTATACTATCAACGTTCATATAACCTTGGAATTCCAAACACACGCAGTTACTGCCAGTATGACTAAGGACGCTTCATATATCGTCGCTATTTAATCTAAAGTTATTATTGGATACACCAGAATTCAATATCTCACCATCAACTCAACCTCCTAAATGACTTCCGGCAAAATGCCTCTCATTCTAGAGAACCCCATGGGCGGGGATTCGATGCAAGTTGATTTAGAAGATGTCGACGACCTGTTTGGCGATGCTGCAGCCCTCGCTCTACCATCACGGCCAGCCAGCAAGCGATTGCGACAAAGATTAGATGATCTCCGCCAACGCGGTTGCTGCCAGTACGTCCCCACCGCTCTCAATCACCATCGAATTAGTTGCTAACCCGCTGAAAGGGGAATTTCCTGGTCGAAAGGAGGTACTATTGTTTCTATCTCCCCCAATGGTCAGGCATTACAAATACGCCATATTCAGGCCGATGAAAAGGATGCCACATTTTCCTTGAGTAAACCTACCATATGGTCACCTTGGGCATCTCTTCCGGGAGGCCCTCTTGTTCATGTCATTTGGGGGCCTGTCAACTCGGACCTCGCAATTATAGATGCTGCCGGAAGAGTCCTCATAGTGAATTTCAGCGGAAACTTGAACCGCCCGACCGTCTCTCGGACGTGGGACAGTGATTCTGTCGATGATGCTCAGGCTATCGTTGGCACTTATTGGCTACAGAATATACAACCCACGAAGACTAGGGTAATACTTCTATGATTCCATGTTCAATCTGGCTACTCTACCATGTGCTAACCAAGTACCAGGGACCTCCCTACACGCCGTCTTACGCACCAGCTGTCAGGAATGGCAATGGAAACAACTACCACTTTCAGATGACACCCATTCTCAATACTGGCCCATGGCACCCTCATCCCAGCAAATCTGCATTAGTTTCCATCACTACATCGGGAATTTTTAAGCTTTTTTGGGGCCAAAATACTGGGAAAATCGAGGAAACGACTTTGGAACTGGAGAATGTCACAACTGCAGATGATCTAATAACCCACGCCGCAGCCTGTTCAGATAGGAGTAAGTAAAACAAGTACCAGTCTTTCCAGTACATTATCCACTAACAATTATAACAATTATAGCTAATACTTTAATGGTTGGTATGGCGACTGCGTCTAAGCAATTACGAGTGGTTCAGGTTATCGTCAATTGGAACATCCCCAAGGGTGACGGCGCGCAAAATATCCCTGTCGCAAACCAAACGCTTAGTCCAACGCTCATGAAAAGACATGTTGCAATCACCAGCTGGTTCCAACCCAGCTCTAATGACTCGCACCTCGATGCATCTATATCAAAGATTACTCACCTTGAGATGCTCCCTTCTGTACACAATGCGTCAACGAAGGAGTGGTCCCCAGTAATGGTGCTGACAGTACGATCAATTGTACCCGAACAGAACTCCCCTTACGAACAAGAAGTCCAGAGCATCATTGACCGTTGGGAACTCTTGGTGGACCAGCAGCAATCGCTTCATTCTGCATTTGAGAACTCGGGGTCTAAAAGAAGTAGTGCCGGGTCTACGCCACCGGTATGCACTATAATCCATTCCCTAAGTTTCAAACTAATACGTGTCTCAGCATAGTAGCAGGCTTAAGAAATTAGACCCCCTCGTAGTCCACAAGATCGTGGTAGGAATCACTCTGGTTAATTTCGGGAAGATTATCTGCATCGGTTACAGCGACGGCAGCGTGGAATATCGAGACCGTGCCAGCATGGTCGAGTTATATCACGAGCCGAACCTAGATCGGATCAATTCTATCTTCGACGTTGGTTTCTCCCAGAACGGGGAGCCGTCATGTGAGTGCTATTATACAGACTCTATTTAATGATATCTAATGAATGATACAGGTCTTCAAATGGCCCTTTCTCCAACAAACTTCTCTCTAGTCCAAATATGCGAAGATGGCCAGGTGAAGTGGAATCCCATCCATTATACTCTAGCGGATATAGAGTCGATGAACGACAGTATGTACACACACTACTCGAAGTCGCTTCTATAGCTTACACATCTTCTAGGTCAGGTTTCTGCACTTGTTGCGAGCTTTACAATATCAACAGCTCAGGCTGCCACCGTAAACACGAACATTGATGATATTCTAGCAGTAGCTAGAAACTTTGTTAGCAAAGACGGTAAGACATCTCTTTTCATCTCGTTTCAATGATGTGATGCAGTCAACTAATACCAACTCAGCCTTCGCAATCGACTGGGTGAAAACCATGGTACAGATGATGAAGATAACCGTGGATTATACCGAAGATGCTCCTCATGACCATTTGATTAAGAATGGTATCTTGCAGATGTTCTTGAGCATAAGCAACTACCTTGGATGGAGAGGCAACTTTCAACCTCGACTGCCGTGGGGAAAATTGGCCATGGTAGCCCTAAATCTCCGTAATATAGTCATCATGATTACCTTATCGAACAACACCATTACTGTTAAACAAAGCACCATGACTCCTCTTGATGAGCCTGGTAAGCTCCCCCGCCCCTTGCCTCTTCTAAATTAGCATCATGCATACTAACCATCCCTACTCAGATGTTATCAACGCTCTGGCCGGCTGTGTGAAGTGGGCAACTGACTTGCTCTGTTGGCTGTCCGACTCCTTGTTCTGTCTCTTTGACGACGCCAAATTTATGGCTCTTCTGAAGCACACTCAATCAGCACCTATGATGGCATATTTACAATTACAAAACGAGATTGCTTTGCACTTAATTCTATGTTCGGCGACGCGCGGTCTACTTTCTGCTGTATGTCGTCGTATAACGCTTCTCGATACATTCGCCACTAAGGCCATTACTTGGTACGAAACTCGTGGGGGGTCTCATGCTAATAACAACCCGAACGCGACTCTTGATCCACGTGCTGCTGCCCACGCGGCTTTGTACACAGCGTATCAGAAGATACGCCAATATACATCGTCTTCACTCATCAAGGCCGATGAATTCGATAAACTCCTCACTGGTCTAGGTACTGATATACGATCAGCCTACAATACCGCGCTTGCGGTTCTTGGAGAACAACCTGCCAGGACTAACAACCAATCGGCACAAGCAAACGCGGCTAAATTGGATGCATCTCAAGAGGCTATTGCCCGTGGACGTCAACATTGTGAACTCAGTATGCTCCTTCTCCAAGCGCCCCCTCCATTCTTTGTCTCCGTTGTAGACAAGTTTTTCAATAAGGAGCTCAAGGAGTTCCGAGCACGATCCAACGTGTCAAGGCTGTATTTTGCCGATTACTCACTCCTGGAGATCAATGACGGTCCGCGTACATTGGAAAGAAGAAGGAAGCAGGGTACCCGGGTAGATCTCTTCAAGAGAGTAGAGATCTCTAGGAAAACGAGCCGCGCTCTCGGAAACGGCAACACAAGCCCGATAGCCTGGAGAGTATGCGCGCGTTGTTCCAGTGTGATGGAAGACGTTCCCATAGCTTCCAGCAAGCCAGGTTTCATTTTCCTACTCCGCCAACAGTACCTTTGTTGCTGCGGTGGCCGAATGGCCGTCTCGTAGCCGGAAGAGGCCGTGCATAACTAGCAATGATCATTACCACAGACCGAATTTGGCGCCTCCGAATTAGAGGCGTCACTGATGTCTCTTTCAGGGTATAACATGAGATTCTGTGGGGTTGATTTCGTTCCTGGTTCGTCGTTTTGACTGCGGGCGTGTTGGGAAACTTGATTTTCGTATATACAAGCAGGGCGTCGCGTTCAGGTTTATACCAATGATAGTCTATTCATATGAAGATTAGCAATCAATCCTCGCATTGTATGGAAGTTTGTCACTAGTGAAAATCACCTATGTTATACAGATGTCTATAAAAAAAGGAAGGGGTGGGGGAGGAGCGAGTAGACGTGGATCATCCATATCACGTAGGTAATGTTGTGAGACTGCCACAGAGCTAATCAGTAGGTACTCGAGCATCTATGGTGGCCTGGCCCGGACAGATGGCTACGTTTTTAGCTTCGGTATCCCGTGACTGTCGTACATCGGTATCAACGATGGCGGCTGTGGACTGCTCACCCGTCAACGGTCTGAACTTAGTAGGGCGACGCAATCGCTAAGCGGTGACGTCTAGGAGGTAACCATGGCTTGCAGGAGGCATTTTATGTAATCTTACGTTAAATGATCAGATTGGCTTGCCGATTAATCTGGCAGGTCGTACTGGTGGGCGGCACGATTCAAACCCTACGGTCCGTATCCGATGCTGGTTCCGTGCGGTTCCGTGCTTGGAAAAAAAAAGGAGGCTGAAAAGACCTCGAGACGGACGAACGGACTATATACTAACACCTCATTCGTGACATGGTCTATCGTAAGAAGCGCCTAGTAGGTAGTAGTGAATTAGTGACAATCGCGGCTACATCGCCTAGGTCACATGCAAAAAGCACTATCCGACCCGCCTGGTATCTCCCGTTGCTATCACGATCATGATATGGGGAGAGGTGCGTGAATCCTTAAGAGAGAAATTCAATAGCTTTGTGCATATCATATGATGCAAGTGCTGTCTAGCTCGCCAGTATGGTAAGCTGTGTCTAGACCGGAATTTCCACCTAACTGATGAGGTGGCCTGGCCTTTCGCGCATCTAGCAACAAGGCGTTCCCCGAAATGGCAATCCGTAGCATCTCATATACCTATAGGAAATTTGAGCGTGATAGGCATTTGTCAAGGGCAATATACCTACCTACTGTCAGCTACTTGAGCACCTAGGTTTCCGAGGTTGCCCTTCACGAGACTTGTTATAAATAGGCCTTTGTATCCTCATATTATACAAACATACCTAAGACTTAAGTATACCTCTCTCCATACAAGAAACCCACCAGTAATCCTTACCACTATGTACGATTATAACGAAAAGGAGCTTCTTGCGAAGAAGCTCAAAGGCCAGAGGCTTTCCATCCCTGATATGCGTCCGATATTGGCACATTGGCCCCGTGGGAAGAATAAGAATTACGAGGCAATTAAAAAAATGATCGATGAGCGGATCGCTGCGTATGAGGGAACTCCTTCACAAGTCACAGTGAAAAATATATTAACATCTAAAAGGATACCCATGGCAGATGAGGCCCGGGAGGCATACGTGAAACTGGAACCGGCCTTCTTTACCGCATTGTAGGTTTACAATGATACCTAGATTCACTACCTACCTATACAATCAGGGAGAAAGGCTGACATCCAGGAGATGGTGGCCTGAGGCGCCAAAGGATCGATATCGGACCTTAGTCGAATTCGTCATATGGTTTTTCTATTGGGACGACCTCATTGAAGGACTTGCCTCTGATCCCAGTGCCGCCGAAGATCTTCGCAGGGCGACCAAGAACCTCGTACGACAATCGCTCGGTCTGGCGCAGCCGGGAGAAGAAGACGATGTGATACCTTCCAATCCACTAGTTATGAGCTTCAAGGATCTCGCAGGGGCAGTGTGTGCAGACTACGATGAAGGTCATTATTATTCCCTGAACACCCACTCCGTGAATTGATAACCAATGTTTTGGTAAAACTACAGAACAACGGAAGACGCTCTTAGGCCATTTTGAACGATATATCGACGCGACGCGACTCGAGGCGGAGGCGGATTTAAGCGACAAGCTACCTAGCCTGAAAAGATACTGGGAAGTGAGAATACTGACGAGCGGCATGGGCATGCTGCTTGGTTTCGCCGAGTAAGTGACAATTCGCGCATCTTTAGGAATATATGAGTTCTGATGTATAGCAGATACGCGAGTCAGGCCAAGTTACCCTTCCAATTGGTCTCTTCGGCGACATTTGAAAAACTGTGGACGACAACGGTCGTGATCAATTCTATGTACGGCGTCAAGGACAAACACATAAACCAATACCCGAAAGAAAAGGTTACTAACATGATATCTATAGAGTGAACGACTTGATATCGTTTAAGAAGGAAATGGTAATTTGCCTATATAATCTCTTCCTACTGGTGTATGAGTGCACGCGATACTGACACATCATCACTGGCAGAAAGCAGGCAGCGTATTAAGCTCTGTAGCGATACTCTACCAACAAGTCGGCAACCTCGATGCCGCGGTGCAGATGTCGCTCGCTCACCTACGAGTCCTCGTCGACGAGTTCGACCGTGCGGCGGATGCGATAGTTTCTGAAGTTCCCCTGAATCCCGACGAGGTAGACGCCGTATCGAAGATTACCGAAATGATGAAGACGATGAATACTGGAAATCTAGATTGGAGGTTTGTTCAAACCGAAGAGCCCCCCCTCCCCCTTTTTTTTAAAAAAAAACCAAGGTTTACTCACATATACATCAGTCTGCAATCAAAGCGCTATGGCGTCAACGAGTTCATGTCAGATGATGGACATATTGATCTCACCTTGTGATTGCCGAATAATCCGTCATGTGTTTCCTTCCTGTTCAATCGAGGGTATTTTGAATTACGAGATCTTCACGAGAGCCGGGCACCGGTATTATAAATCGAGCAAGATATCGGGTCAATGGATGCGTATTTCTCATCATACCTACAGAGCACACTGGGTAGGGGATGTAAGACATTTGAAATTCAGCTGGGTAAGTGAGGTTAATGAAGTATCACACTGTCGTTCTCGAAATTCCGCGGGGTTTGTAAAGGCAATTTGATCGTGGCTGGCTTAGAAAGAAATATTTATTCGGCTTTCACTTAAAGTTGCCGTCTAAACCGTTCCCAGGTTATTCCTTGATTCTCGGTACTTCTTCATGCACATGTAAATGAACTCACGTATCACTGACCAGATATGGACCAGTGAATATCGTAGAAGCGGACCCTTATTCTCGTACTCCAGATGACATGCCGAATAGCGGTGGCTATAATTCTTCCATCTAAGTACCTAGTATGCTGTAGGTACTATATGTATTACACCATATCGCGCCTTAGAAACCCGGACGAATTCGATGACGCCCTTAATTGCCCTTTGAAAACTCGTTATCTGAGCCATGAGACATGGCTTTCGATGAGTGGGTGTCCAAAGCAAATATTAGATCGCCACCTGCAGCCCGTCAGCTGATTACCCGGGACGGCACTGAAGAGATGATCGCTGATAAGCAGCCAACGGGTATAGTGTCTGAATAAATTTAACCACTGTCAATTAAACAATTAAGGGATTGACAGCCACCACAACGATGAGGGGAAGAAGAGCGGCTGCTACCGCGGGGCCGTACGCCAAAATGGAAGCGTATTCGATATGTACGCCACCCGCATCATCGTTAAGGTTCCCGGCACTCAGAAAGCTTGAGGGGAACCTGGCGCATGCTTGGCAGGACCCTCTCGATACGACGTCAATACTCACTGAGCAGCGTCTCTTTTTCCCGAAAGGAGATGTCTGTGTAGTGCTAGTAGCTAAACTAAGTATCTGGGCACTTGACGCTGTACAATACTACGGCGGGATGGAAATTGGCTGGGGAAGAAGGGAAAAATAAGTGATGCGCATCGTGACAGCGCGACGTCGCAATGCCATGCCGGGCCCTGCATTATCGGGCGTCGTCCTGCGAGGAGGGCTCATAGATGTCATGATAGCAGCGCTCGATGCTTGAGAAAACCTAGACCCTTAAAGTTGAGCTTCGCGCCCGTCTCTGCTGCTCTCGAAATATTATAGCCAGCAACTTGGTCTTGGTCTTGGTCTTGGTCTCTGGGCTCGCCCTTGGATACTCGCTCTTCTTTCTCTCCTCTCCTTGCGCGATATCGAGTCATTGTCATAGTCTAATATTCCATACCTTTCCTCACAATGAAATTCCTCGGGGCCCTCCTTACAGCTCCTCTGGCTGCTTTCGCGGCCCCTATCCTAGAGGTGCGAGGCGAAGCTATACCGGGTAAATGGATCGCTGTGCTTAAGGATAGCGCGACAAAAAACCTCCATGCCACTTTTACCGGCATGTTAGGAGGTGCTGAGCCCAAACACACTTACAAGATAGGTGGTTTTCACGGGTACTCGATATCAGCTTCAGACGACGTGATCAGCTCGATTGCCAACTTGGATGAGGTAAATCTAGAAATCGCATCTCAATTTCTTCCTATACGGAAATTTCGCAGTAAGATAGGGCGTGTCTAGTGTCTAATTGTTTCCCAGGTCGCCTACATTGAACCCGATTTCAAAGTTAGCATCAACACCTTCACGACCCAGAGCTCCGCGCCATGGGGTCTAGCGCGGCTCTCCAGCCGCAAGCCGGGGGCCTCCGAGTACCTTTATGACGAGACGGCCGGCACAGGCACGTTCTCGTACATAATCGACACGGGGATATGCATCGAGCACCCCGAGTTCGAGGGCCGCGCGACGTTCGGCGCGAACTTCGTCGACGGCAACACCAACGACGCGGACGAGAACGGGCACGGCACCCACGTTGCGGGGATCACGGGCTCGCTTACTTACGGCGTGGCTAAGAAGACGCAATTGATCGCCGTGAAGGTCCTTGGCGTGGATGGTTCTGGTGCGATAAGCCAGGTCATCGCCGGGCTGCAGTGGGCGGTTGATGACGCCAAGTCGAAGAACAGTGAGCTCCACACACCCGAGTTATCCCTACCAAGTCTCATAACTAACAACATTCTAAGGAATCGGAAAAGCAGTAGGCAACATATCCCTCGGCGCGCTCAAGCTCCTCTCCTCCTCCCTCAACACCGCCGCCGCCGAAGCCGTGAAAGAGGGGTTCTTCCTCGCGGTCGCAGCGGGCAACGCCAACGTCGACGCCTCCCTCTACTCCCCGGCTTCGGAGCCGACGGTGTGCACGGTAGGCGCGTCCAACATCACGGATGAGCGGGCCTCGTTCTCCAACTACGGGGACCTGATCGACGTGTTCGCGCCGGGCGTCAATATCCTCAGCACGTGGAAAAACGGCAGCACGGCGATAATCTCGGGGACGTCGATGGCCACGCCGCACATCACGGGGTTAGGAGCCTACCTGTTAAGTCTGGAGGGCGTGAGGGACCCGGAGGCTTTGTGCAATCGCATCCAGGAACTCGCGACGCAGGATGTGGTAACGGGGTCGCAGTCCGTGCACAACATCCTCGCGTATAACGGGCAGTAGAACTCTAGGCTTGTCAACTCTTCTCGGTTTAGTTATGACAGGGACACGGCGGATATCGCGAGCATGTATTTTCATATTGGCATGGGTGTACATATCCATGAATGTATTGGATGTATGCAAGAGCATTTAGTGGTTGGTTAGTCAGCGTACCTATTTATATTTATATCCATCATAATTCACTTAGCTGCTTCGTGTTCTCCCTCGGGCACGAGCATGCCGTGTTTCCCTTTGTACGGTGCAGGCTCAGCAGGTTTCCAGCCGCTTCTCTGCAGGAAGTCTGCGTCCTGGAGTTTAAATACTTCGACTTTAAGTGGTCGGCAGCACTTAATCATTTCCTTCTCGCTGTCCTCGCCGAATCCCCATAGTGATAGGTCGCCGCCTGGACATGTACCTTTGCGGCATTAGTAAAGGTATGATTATGTGAAGCAACCAAGTAATAGGGGTTAAATGAACATACTCAAAGCCATCAACACATCCTGCTCAGCCAGAAATTCGATGTAATCTCCCTTCTGAGCTGGGCACGGGTTCATGAAGTACCGGCCTTGCTCGTCGAGCCCCGTGACCTGGAATATGTTGATGACATCGTGCACATCGCTCTCGTTCAAGCCGAAGGGAAGAACAGCTCGTGTCAGGTTCGAGTGGCAGTGGAAATCGTACCCCTTATCTGCCAACACGCTTGATATATACCCATCACAGCGTGTGCCTAGCAAGTCGTGGACACGACCTCCATGCTCATCGACACCATACCACGATAGACTGTCGTCGATGATGGTCACGAGAGGTCTCATGAAAGGCAGGCACGACCACAACTTGTCGTAAGTCGATACGTGGGATGCGTAGAGTTGCTTTGTGCGCGACGCCCAGAACCTCTCGCGAGGGTTATGAGCGTTCCAAATATTCAAGTCGCCTGGAATGCATATTTAGCAACTCACTGCTTTGAACTTATATATAAGACCGGCGAGAGGGTTGGTCTCTACACATACCGACCTGAGGGCCTTCAGGGGTGCTGATTCTGACTATAGACCCTGCAGGAGCCTTCCAAGCTCTTCCGGACCTGATAGGGATCACGAATTCTTCGACGGCAGTTCGCGAGGCCGTCGCAATGGAGGCATATAAATCTTTGTCAACCGTTAACGGAGATCCAGATACTGGAAGATATGCCGGTTTCGGCTTTGGAATCGGCTTCCGGGCCTTAAGGCGTGCTTCAGCGTCCTCCTTGCTCAAAGGCATTGCGTAGATGAGGGTTTATAAGAAATGTCGTTGTCTGAGTTGAAAAATAGTGTTGATAGCACATATATCCTAGAGGCTCATTTCGGACGTATCTGTACCCAGTATTATATAAAATAATTCTGAAGAATGCCGATAATACCCTTAGTGGTGTGAGAGGCATCGTACCTATGGAGCGATGTGGAGTATTATATTCTTGGTAGAGGCCGAACTAGTCAATATTCAAGTCGAACCCCCCCTATAATCCTTCGGACCTCATCGGATATTTCCTACGCTTTACGTACTGAAGCTGTTATCAAATAATGATTTGTCAAACCCGTCAAGATAGTGTCGGTGGTGATAAAAGGCATATATTCTTCACAAAATCGGCGTCATGAATACTTTTTCTTCAAGAAACCGAATACTCCTAATATCCATGGGAATATCCTATCGGCGGAAGGGCTTATTGAGTGCACCTCAGTCCAATCGTGGGGGTATAGGAGGTCATTCGTAAGCCACCGAGATTTTTCTAATACCTACTACTTACTGTAATAGGTACCTCAGTAGGCTAAAAGCGATTGATCGGATATCATCTTGATTCATAGATCATTGGCATAATTGCCAATGCCTTTTTCGATCCTGTTCACCCAACGCCGTCTATCGCGCTTATGGACATCGAAATTGTTGGTAGCAGTGAACGAATTTTCTGCCAGGAAAGTCGGGAAAACAGGGAATACGGAATGTGAATGTAAGAAATGGGAGAGTTGATGTTTGAAAAAAAGACTCTGACGAGTATCCAGGATCTGAAGTTGAGGTGGGGGAACCATGTGCTACCAAAGTAAAGCACGACTCGCTCCGTAGGTACATGGCGATACCTAGGCCCTAGGGGGCCCATGGCAATTGCCATGGGGCGGCTGTACCTGAACTTATTCAACTATCATTGGCTAGCTTTGTGGGGGTCAGCAGGGGTAGCTCTATAGTACATGCAGGGATGCACCATCCATCTATGATCTTAGGACTCTAAATTATACAACCTTGTAAATCGCACCTCCAAGTCCATCATACATTGCACATTTCACAACCTGATAACTGACAACTTTGAAATCTTCTGTCTTGTCAATTCCGCTACCTTGCTACGCTTGACAGTGCTCCGCAAGTCTTACCGTTTTAAACTTTCCCCTGATTCAAAGACAACCTGTACGAATTGCCACAATCGAAGCAACATATCGACAATTACTGCTACGTAACCCCACGAGCGCGGTCGGTTCGACCGATCACCTACCAAGCCATGGCGGACTTCGCTGACCTGCCCAACGAGCTCATCATAGAAATACTCAATGATGTAGCCCTTGTGTCTTACAATAACAAGAACAACCTTCTTGAAATGCGCACGGTTTGCAAGAAATTTGCAGAGATCTTAAAGCCTATTGGCCTAAGAACTCTACAGATGGATTGGACGCGCATGGACAACCACGAAAGACTAGTAAGACAACCGTTAGAACGCCAGCATTTGTTTCGCAATGGACATCTCTGTCGGTCTCTCAACATTGACATGATGATTGCTACGGATGAGGGTATGAATACCTTGCAAGTTTTGGTTGTCTGGTCATTTTTGTTAACATACATGATATCACAGACGTATGCCGCCGCTTAGTAGAATCGTTTGAACCCATTCCCGAGAAGAGGATTTGGGCTGAGATGGCGCAAAGTCGGTACACTATGAATAAGGCAACCTTCACTCCAGAAGACTACCACAAGGAACTTGAGACTATGATCCAGGCTACGCCCAATGCGACGGCACTCAAATTAAGTCTTCCCTACAAATTGATCAATGTGCGGTCAAGTCATGATGCCTCTACCTTCATCCTTGGCAACACGTTCGATCTCCTAGCCAATCGGCCAGAAGATCGCAAAGCATTTGACACATTGGCGTTGGAGAACTTGTCTGAAATGTCTCTCGCACGACTTGTACGTAACCATGAGTTCACCTGTTCCCAAACACCTCAGAAACCACCATTCTTTGATTTAAGCAGTTGGTTTGTCATCTGCTCTCCGAAAAACACCCCAGACCCCTAGTTTCGAAGAAGAAATTGCTAACAGTCGTTATTGCAGTGGAGAAATCCGTTGGACGTGAGAAATATCATGCGCACATTTAGTCACCTACGTCATATGTCTCTATCAATACGACGACAAACATCGGATAGACCGAAGATCGACGTCGCTTTTAGACTATGGGAGGTGATCTGCAAAGCTCGAAAGCTTGAGAGTTTGTGCCTGATTAACGTGGACAAACGTGACAACCCCAAATCTGACAACAAGCTTTATGTCTCACAGCCCCCCGTTCCGGATTATTGGGAATATCACGCATTGCCTGCGATTCACAACTGTAACTGGGAGCCAGATGGAATGCAAATATTCCGCATGCCGGATAAATTCTTACCGAACCTTACATTCCTCGAACTACGAGATGTGAGCGTTAAAGGCCATGCTTTGGGATGGGTGCTCAATGGCCTATCCAACAGTCTCCAGGAGCTCTATCTCGACAATGTGTATATGAAGACTGTGTATCGCAATCGCTGGCCTCCAGGCTTTTACCAGCGCTGTCTCTGGATCGGGTTGCCTGACACCCGACCCTCAGAGGACCAGTGTTGGTTAGCCACATATATACGCCAAATCGGCTTGAAGCTACGGGTGTGTCGGGTTTCCAACCTAAGCTACGACTGTAAGGTGAGCTCAGGTACGAAAGAGCAAGCCGCAGAAGCCGCCAATTATGATCTCTCTGATCCCTGTGGACCCCAATACAATCGCACCCTAGAGCAGCGGTTTGTAGAGGTGGTCATGGGCTACAAGCAACCCCTAGCGCCTCACGGCTTGCCTGTGGTATACTACCCGCAGGAGGAGGCGCAAGATGAATTGGCATTAGCCGACCGTGAGCGCCCCGACGAGATTGCTCCCAAGGTCTGGGATGCATCGCTCTACAAAACCAGAGAGCGGCACTTAACCTCGGCATTGAACGACTCTGTCGACGGTACCTTTTTAAACTACAACCCGTCCACTTTCAAAGTGCTCAATGACTACATCCAAGAAGTAGGAAACGGCTGGAAGGCTCTGCGTGGGATCCAACAACGCTAGAAGCGTAACCCATTCAAGCAACTCCGCCGCCCCGAGGAGCCCTCCTCGAACTGATTCCCGGATAAGGGACGACACAGGATGTTTTTTCTTTTTTTTTTTTTTTTCTTTTTTTTTTTTTTTCACATTCAGAGGATTAGAAGTCGATACCCCAACGACGAATGTTTTCCTTTAAGTTATCGTCACAATCGAGACGTTTACCGGATGATACCCCAACGTGTGCGGAAAGGCCGCATGCTGATTACCCCCCCATATACCCATTTCCCTACACTTAACTCCTCGCACCTATTAACACACTACACTTCCTAACCCCCATAGATATTTACATAGATATTTATTTTCTTCCGTTACCATAGCTACTTGGATACCCCTCAGTGCTTAGGGGCTATGTAGTCTACAATGCAGAAATAATTAGGAGGAAGAGATCGCGTCTCCGGCACGGATTAAGTGCCTTGATTAATTGAGTGCTGATTGGAATTTACCATATTCTAGATTAGATAACTTCGACCTGAGTGCGATGAACGTTCAAATTAGGTGAATAATATTGTACATATAGGAAGTATAGTACCTGACTAATAGTGTCACAACTTTACCTGTGACTTCTGGCTTCACCTAATAAATCAAGTCTCAAATTCACAATTCACATATTATATAAAAATGTAGGGGGAATCATTGATCTCATTCATCAACCTATTCGACATTGCCGAATCTTGTGCAGCTACTACAAATGTACGGAGAAGACAGGGCAACTTTGGGGGAGGGAAAACCATAAGGAGGAAAAGTAGGGGTAACTCGGTCCCATCCGCCGCCCACCACGAGATCGAGATCCCTTCTCGGATTGTCGGGGTCGGCAACTTCCGAGTCGAAGCGCCACCCTCGTCAAGCTCGCTACAAGCAATCCCCCCACCTTCCAAGAACATCAAGATATCCACGGAATTTCCTCCATTGCCCTGTCTGCGAACTCCAACGACAGAAGAAGCGTGTCCGCCCAACGTAAGAACGTCGAAGAAATAGGATTAAGGGGGTATGGGACGGGTTTGTACAGAACAAGAACGAAGCTCAAACCGACCGCGGGGGAAGCCTAGGGGTATTATACGCGCAAAAAGACGCAGAAAGCTTAGTATTCCGCTTCGGTCTCGTCGGGCTCGAAGCTGTCGGCCGCAACCTCCTCGTAGTCCTTCTCGAGAGCCGCGAGATCCTCGCGAGCCTCGGAGAATTCACCTTCCTCCATACCCTCACCGACGTACCAGTGTACGAAGGCGCGCTTGCTGTACATGAGGTCGAACTTGTAGTCCAAGCGAGACCAGGCCTCCGCGATGGCGGTTGTGTTCGACAACATAGACACGGAGCGATCGACGGATGCGAGACCGCCGTCGGACGGGGAGGCGGTAGGGACAGCCATGGGCTTCTGGTAGTTGATACCTAACTTGAAACCAGTCGGACACCACTCAACAAGGTTGAAAGAAGCCTTTGCCTTGAGGGCTGCAATAGCCGCGTTGCAATCACGGGGGACAACATCTCCACGGTAAAGGAGGGCGACGGCCATGTACTTTCCGTTTCGGGGGTCGCAGACAACCATCTGGTTGTTGGGCTCGAAGCCTGAGACACATATTAGCTGCTAGAAATCTTCCTTAATTCCGATTATGACGTACACTGGAAGGTTAAGTCGTGGACCTTAAAGCTCTCATGAGCACTCTTGGCAGCTGAGATGACAGGAGCGTAGCTGATAAGAGGGTAGTGGATACGCGGGTAGGGGACCAAGTTGGTCTGGAACTCGTTCAAGTCGACATTTAAGGCACCGTCAAATCGGAGGGACGAGGTGATAGAGCTGACGACCTGAGCAATCAAACGGTTCAAGTGCTCGTAGCTGGGACGAGGGATATCGAGGTTACGTCTGCAGATATCGTAGACAGCTTCGTTGTCAACCAGGAATGTGCAGTCGGAGTTCTCAATAGTGCTGTGCGTAGAGAGAACGGCGTTGTAGGGCTCGACAACGGCAGTGGAGACCCGAGGAGCCGGGTAGACTGCGAACTCAAGCTTGCACTTCTTTCCGTACTCGGTGGAAAGACGCTCAAGGAGGAGAGCACCGAAACCGGAACCAGTACCACCACCGAACGAGTGGAAGATCAAGAAACCTTGAAGGGAGTTGCAGTTGTCTGCCCGAATTATTAGTTTAGATCACTTATATATATTTCTTTGCTCATGCAGAGGCAATGTCCATCCTTACCTGCAACACGTCGGATTCGGTCGAGGCAGTTGTCCACCATCTCCTTGCCAATGGTGTAGTGACCACGGGCGTAGTTGTTGGCAGCATCTTCCTTTCCGCTGATCAAAAGTTCGGGGTGGAAGAGTTGTCGGTAACCACCAGTTCGGATCTCGTCAATGGGTGAGGGGTCCAAGTCGACGAAGATAGAACGGGGCACATGCTTGCCGGTGCTCGTCTCAGTGAAGAAGGTCTCATAAGAACCGCCATCAAGGACGTCCTTTGCGTTGGGATCGGGGCGACCATCAGCTCCGAGACCGTGCTCGAGAAGGTACCTAAGCGTCGTGGTAAGTCGCAAGTCAGAGGAATTCCGGTATACTGAAGTAGAGTAGTAAGTAGAGCGGTGTAACACTTACAGCTCCCAAGCGCTGTTACCGAGCTGGGTACCAGCCTGGCCCAAGTGAAGGTGGAGGATCTAAGTAAAGCAACGGGTTAGTTGGATATAACTTCGATAAGAATTGCAAGATACGCGAGATGTTGTTTGGAGCACAGATATATCTACAAGATATTTGCTGTAGAATGGTATATTTATAGAATATCGACGCCTCGATACCAATCCTAGTACGTAACCAAGTATTCGAAAGGCGGTGATGGATCTTGATCACAGCTGGACAGATATTGGAGAGCTTCAATGTTTCAACAATGTTTGTATTAACTTACCTCACCCTTCATGATGATGTGATAGTATCGGAACTTGAAAGTTAGAGTTCTGCGACTGGATTCAAGGCCAAGCTAGGAGAGATAAAAAAAAATGGTCGAGACGGATGCGCACAGCGCCGGTTGTTAGAAAGAGTGTGAAAAAGGAGGTGTGGGTTCGAGGTGCAGAAGGTGAAGGTAGGTTTTTGTGTGGAGAAAATGGATATTCAGGTAGAGTGCTGCTGTCCTAGTAACTTCTCTAGACTCTGCTGCTAACTTGTTATTCCGCAGGTGGTCGCATCAATTGACAATGAGGGGCAAGGTTTCAGGGGTTAGCCAATTGATTTGGTCGATTTGGTCGATTTGGGGGGGTGAAATGGAAGGCACAACCAGGGTATAGCTGGCTGGCTAGCAGGCTGGGTGGTAGTTTACGCGATAGTGTTCAGGCTTGTGTAATCTATCCCTTACTGGTTACTATAGAGGGGTAGATCGGGAGGTATATGCCACCTGAATCTCATGTACTTGCTCTTTGTCTTTACGTGGTGGTTATATATGGAAGGTACTTGCAGATCTTGTACCGGAACGAGAATTGAGCAATGGCGCAAATTCAGACAGCTTTCATTTTAATATTATACTGCGTATCCAACCTCTTCACAGTGCACACCGCTCCGTTGAAAACTAAACAAAATACGACAGGGACTCACTGGTCAGGTAGAAAACCCAACTAACCCAGAAAATCAAAGCCAAAGATACATTAATGCAAACTAATTTTTCGACTGTCACCTACCCACTCACTTACATTACGGTTCAATCTTTTTTTTTTTTCATTGGACCGGACGTCGAAATAGACATGAAGAAGCACTATGTCGTGTTATCGGCATATACTATGTAATAGTTGACACAGGATTGATTCAGCTCATTTGCTATTTACATCGCCTAGGCCGCTGGGACCTAAGTAACTTGATAGGTATTAGATACTACAATATCTGTAGATATCTTAAATAGCGGGTATCAGATATATCAATACTAGATAGGTACACTCATGTTCATGTTATTTCTCATGAATGATACAACTATTCGCCCTTCTTCCTCCACTCAGCAGCTCTCCTGGCACCTCGGCCCTTCGTTTTTGGCTTGGCTGGTCCTTTTTTGCCTTTGGTCTTGCCAAATTTTAGATCTTTTGGCTTGCCATCCTTTTCGCTAGCCCTACGACCCTCGAAGACAATCTGTTCAGGTGTCTTGAAGGTTGAGTCGGTTGCTGACTCTCTCCTCTGCCTAGGTTGTCTTCTGTCGCCTTTGAGCTCGTGTCGTTGCCTTGTCGCAGCTGCCCTTCCTAGAAGCTTCCCGGCCCTGCCTACCTGAGATTGTTGTTCAGGAGTCACTTTTGGTAAATATTTTGTGCTCTTCGATTTTTTATCACGGCTATTGGAAACCTCATGTCTTGCCTTCATTGTCCGTTCCATAGCGAGGGCCGTCTTCCTTGGATCTTTAGCGCGGCATACACGCAAGGCCCGCGGTAACATTGGAGGAAATTTCTTGCCGTCCAGTAACAATGCCGACTCGACATGGTTGGTGTCGTAGAATTGCACATATGCAAAACCCTTGCCTACCCGCGTCTTCGGGTCTCTAGGAACACGAACGCTTTCCACTCTGCCGGCGTGCTCACCGAAAGTCCGCCACAGCCCTTCTTCGATGTCCGATGGGACTTTCGTCCGTTTCTTCGTAGTGGTTTCTCCTTCGGCGTTGGTGTTAAGAACAGTTTCGTCGTCTACAAAACCGAGGTTACCTACGAACACACATCTTCGATTATCCACAGCCGCGGGGTGCGCCACACTATCAACCCGCATATGGCGGTCCAGAATGACCGTACCATTCAAAGCTTTAAGTGCAGTTCGTGCGGCTTGCGGTGTTGAGTAGACAACGTAGGCATTGGTGGATTGTGTCGTTGCGGACATAACAGATTTGGTGATGAACGCGGCACGTTTTGGTACGGCGCCAGTAGAATAAGCAGTGGAGCGGAAACGTATCGACTCGATCTTGTGCTTTTCTCCGGTCGAATCCAATTCTGATAACGGGGATGAGAGGTGAGACATCAAAAGCTTCTTGGCTTTAGATGAGGTAATTGCTTCGATCGAGATGTTGCCCAGGAATAGAGTACGGTTTGCCTTTTCAACTTCGACGTCCGCATGATCATCTATCTTTTGTAAAAGAGACTCATGAACTAATGGAGTTTTGTCTTCATCTGAGTCCTTTTCTTTTTCAGGTGTTGCTCCGTTCAAAGCTTGACCGGCTTCTCCCTTGCGACGCTTCTCAGATCGAGCTTCCTTCTCATTGTCTTCGGCAACCTTGCGCATGTACTTGTCCTCCAAGTCATCATGCTCGTCTTTGCGCTTCCTCTTGCGATCCTTTTTCTTAGAATCTGCTAGCACTTCAGCAGACTCTGAGTCCTCAGACGCCTCCTCATCTTCATTATCTGAAGGAATATCGTCGGCTTCAACGTCGTCAATATCCTCGTCTAATTCGCTTAAGGACTCATCATCGGCTTCCTCTTCCGCCTCGACGTCATCGTCGGAGCCTGATTCAGCATCGTCGGGTTTTTGTGAGGAGCTTTTCTCTTTTGGGGGAGGTAGCTCTGAGTATCTCGACTTGGGAGGAACTTGTACAGGGCCGGCCTTAATCGCAGTGAGTTTTTGGTCAGCCTGATCATTGATATATCTGACTTACACTGCTGGTGAACAGAGCATCTAACGTGGGGTCAATGGCCTTCGTTGAAGCTGCCAAATTATATTTTCTAGCTTTGATCAGTATGCGATATCCAGGACCATTAGTTTGTCTTCAAAGTACTTACGGTTTGGCCATATTTCAGTGCCAATTGAGCTTATTCACTCAATACCAATGATGGCGAAGTTATTATTAACATTCAAACATGCGGCGCCAGTCAAAGTTCAGGTACAAGAAAAAAAAAGTTGTTGCTTAAGATTCCATATCTTATCGGAATGCAGACTAAGTGGGTCCGTGGAACGTCAAATCCACTTGGAGGAAATTGGATATCGGATTAAAGTAGATACCGACATTTCCAAAGTGCCAGAACCTTGTGCCAGGGTTCTCTGCCCGGGCATGCCATGGGCACTATACTGCGTAGGTACCTATACCACGCCATCCTTATCGATAAAGGCGCTTTAGTTCGGGCTTCTTTCGAATGCCGTACGTAGCAATTGCTATTGGGGAAGGGACGTTACCTAGGTAGGTGCCGTATGCAGCAGCGGCTGGGGGTCACAATCAGTTCGTCTTGCTTGCGCGCAAACCGAACCAAGCCAAATCCTCCCATTTGATCACCACCAGTTTTTCTTCCTCGACACCTTCGACACCTAACACCTAACACCTAACACCCAACTCAGAAGACACTCGTTTTTTTACTACGACCAGTCCATTAAATAATTGTCTAGGCTATAGCTGTTCTTAAAAAAAGTCTAGCTTTTACTTAATATTATGATCCACTGTCTTCTTATTTACTCCCCTCGACCGTCTCAACTCGTCCAACTTTGAAAACTCCTGACAACTCGTTCCTACGACACCTAACATCTTCCTTCATCGCCGACCAGATACCTTTAACCCTTTTCACCAAGTTGTCACCACAAATAAACACGAAACTTGGAACAATCGCCATTAAGAAATTATGGCAACTGGAGACACGGCGCCCGCGCCGCTTACAATTCCACCCCCACCGATCGAGCCACTATCCGACGACGATGGTTCAAGTCCTCTGAGTGATGTCGAAGACAAAGATGCTGACCCAGATGGCATGCATGGCTTAAACGATGCCACCCCAGATAATCGCGACGAGTACATCAGCTCACCCGACGACCTTTCCGACGCGAATGACACGGAAGCTGAAACTGAGCGTCTCTACGACACGCCCCGAAACCCTACCCGACATAAGAACATCGTCTTAACCCGACATGCCGGCGATCAAAGCTATGAACGTACGTCGAGCAAACTGCGACGGCACATTACGAGATCGGGCGAGGGTAAAGATGAAGATGACACACCTCTCTTTGAGGAGGACATGTCAATAGCTTCTAGTCCACCAGCGCAAGAAACAAAGACTCCGCATAAGCGCCAATCACCAATATTAGACATCCTAGCAGAAGCCGCAAGCCAAGAAGCCGAGAGTAGGAAACGAAAGCGTTCTTCCGTGCCTGCTGAATCTTCTGTGCCCCCACAACTTGCAAGAAAGCGCACCGGGTCTGTCCCCGCGCCCGGCCGACCAGATACAGATGGCGACACCCCTATGATAGACGAGGAGGACGCGTCACTACATACGAACAGTGGGGAACATTCAGCCGACGAAGCGAACAAAGCTGTAGCTGGCGAGGATGAGGTTGATGACCACGCGCAGGGAGTTCAATCCGATGCGGAGGTCGTACCTAAGAAGCAGACGCGCAGCGGCTCAAAGAAGCTCAAAGCCACAGAACAACCTGCCGAGACCGACGATCACGTCGAAGATGCGGCCGGTGCCGCGCTAGCTGAAGAGGATGGAGCTAACGCTGGAGAAGACGAGCAGGCTGAAGCCGACGTAGATGAAGAGGCGGAAGCGGCTCACAGGAATGAGGAAGAATGTAAGTTTCCACTGTCCTAGCGTTATTTGGGGGCTAGCACTGACATGATATGGATAGTTGAAAGGAAGAAGACGGCCTTCGACCAGTTAAAAGCAATTGAAAAGCGATTCGCAACGTTTCGAGAGAGGTGAGTACATTAGTTTCTATAAGACGAGCGATATTGAACTAACGCCGCTCTAGGTTATACGAGGAAAGACTAGAAGCGTTAAACCGAGAAGAAGCCATGTTGCGATCCGAGAACCCAACTCATCCAGAATACCTCGCTATGATGCAATGCGTAGACGCTCGAAGAGACGAACGAATCCGTATAGCAAATCGAGAACTAGAGCTCAACAAAGAAGCGCTTGATAGGTGGGCTGTTGCCAGGCGCGCACAGATTCACTCCCAGTACTTCCAATCGATTAGAGAGTCAAGAGAAACAATATTAGCCGAGCTCGGTCAGCAGTGGTACGACATCCAACACGAGCGCCGTAAGCAAGCCAACAATGTCCCGGAATTTGGTCTTCGATTCCCTTCAGACCCGACACAACGTCTGAGAAATGCGTTGGCATATAATAAAGAGGTATCTATCTTGTCTGGCATAGCTAAACACGAAGGCATGCCCGCCGCGCCGGACATGAAAGGGGCAACTATGCAAGAGTTGGAGGACGACTTCGAAGCTATGAATGTGAGTTATTCTGAACAACTGATAATAACCTATTTCCTGGGAATATCAGTGCTAATTTAGTGCAACCAGAGAAATCGCCAGACAGCTCCTCGACACCATGTCCATAGACCTAGTTATGTGGAGTATGGAGGGTTGCCGTTTGGTTCGAGTCTTGGCCCAGCAGGAGAGCAGTTCATCGAGCAGACTCCTTGGGCAAATCCTAACCACCCTTCAAATGCTCATCTTCTCCAACGGCAACACTCGGGCCAACATGAACTTCATACACAAGGTCCCACCTCAAACCCCCCGTCTGGTTCGAAGAAAAATTCTCACCAAACTCATCCCTTTCCTAACGGATCTACAACACAATCTAATAACCCCACCAAGACCCATAAGGGTTTACCAAGACAGCTCTCCAATTCACCTGAAGTCACGCGGGCTGCGACCCTACTAGAACAGACCAAGGCGCGGAGTATGAGAGCAGCGGAAACGGCTGCGAAGCATAGCAACGGTCAAGTCACTTTATGATATATTGAGGCCAGGGAATCTTCGAGGACGGAGCTAAATATGGCGCAAGCTAGGGTAGCTAACTGACGAGGAGACCGCTAGCTTCACCATGAGCCGCTGAGTTGAATAATCTGGGAAGTTTGTGGGATAGGAAATAAGGATGTTATACCCTGTGCATATCAGTGTGTTTTGCATTTGGCGTCACGGCTTGCGATAGAGGAGAGCGCTCCAGCTGGGCTGAATATCCATGGATATCATAAGGTATTGTGTGGATGTCGTGCTCTTGCGCTGTCAATGGGCTGGCGTCTTCAAAAAGTTCTGTAGAGGGTGGGGAGGTTCCTATGACACGATTTCGGGCCGTCTTGATAGACACATTAGTGGCGTTTGAGGAGTTGCCATTCATTTATACGCCCTACGTAGGCCACGATACCATGTAGCTTGACTCCTTCAGACCAAATGGAATACACTTTTCCAATTTCAGACCTTGCCTTGCCTTCCGTGTCCGACCAGACCAGACGTAGATTTTATTAGCCTATCTCATAACTCCATACTCTCGTCTTGATTCTTGTATCCTGAAATGGTGTTTGTCATATTATCTCTTATTTCTTCTCTGGCTGAACTGGCGCGCTCGGAACTTTAACGTCTTCGAATTCATCTTGTCCTATGACGCTAATCGTGTATGCGTCTGCAAATATCGATATGAGAATACGAACTACTTAGTATATCAAGTTTTTCCCCGAATAGACTTACAAACGCCAATAGTGAAGGCGGCGATAGCAGACCCAAGTACGGCGTTCTTGAAGAGGTAAGGCCGTCTTGCTCGGATGAGAGCGGGTGATTGTCTGTATCGTCTATCGTAGTATGAAGAACTTCCGAATCTGCATGCATTTGGTTGTTAGACAGGACCGTAGTAGAAAGCAGCGCACTAAGGACTAAGGTGGGATTACCCAGCAGCCATCTTGTATTCCGTGCCTTGCCCAGGTGGGCGGGTTTTCTATGATATGCGACAAGAAGAATTAGAGATCGGGAATTTGAGAATTAATAAGTGAAAGTTGATCTGCGATTGTACAGCGCCTTCTTGAACTTAGCCAATCCAAGATCTGATGATGCTGCAACCACTTGCTTCCTTCTTGCAGCTTGCACTAGTCCCAAACTGGCTAATCTAAAAGCATGTCTGAGCGGGAATGCGGCAATTCCTCGGTTAGCGAGCTGTAGAGAGACCCCTGTGTACCTAGTCAGCTAGTCCAATCCCAGACTGATCAGAGCTTTGTTCCTTCCTAATGCTTGCTCAGTTGCTTTCTTTGCCTTTCAAGGTTGTCAGGTGAAGAACTTCAGTCGCGACCAAACTGCTACCAACTTGGAAGTAGTAATTTCTAAATTCAATTACACTTGCGAATTCTTCTCAAGTTACCAACTTTTTTTTTTCACCAGAATACATCAACTCCTTTAGAGGCTCTCTTCATGTGACTAACTATACTTTGCCAACATTTAAATGCTTCAACCGCTGATGTTGGCATGGTATGGAAAATGATGCAGAATCTCTATTTGGCGATCTTTTAATTGACATCACCAAGCATAACGAATTCACGACGCGACGCATTACATCAACTGCATTGTTCACCTCAACCTCAACGCCTATCAACCTTCTAACTGGATCTTGTCCTCTCAATTTCCAAACACCATTTTCTATCTACAATCGCCACCCTTGACATATATTTCATCTTTTACACCCTCTGCATCCTCTTCAGCCTCTACTACAGCGTTGCTTCTCGAATTATTTGATTTTCGCCCGTATTTTGGACCCGCTTGGGTCTACCCGAGCATATCACAATGGCAACACCTCAGCTATCCGTTCAAGACCAGATTCGCCAACTCGAGGGCGCGCGCAAACTCGTTTTGGGAAACGCAAGTTACTATACCCAAGTAATCCAAGCTTCTCTTCCCATCATAGGTCCATCCGCCCAAGTGGAATTTCGACGATGGGGTGCCGAATTTCTTGCTGAAGCTTTTGCGACTCCAGCAATTGCACCTGGCCAGAAGGAAACATTGTCCTTATTAGTACTGGAGACCCTCAAGCTACTAGTAGAAGACGTCAACCAAGATGTCGCGGTATTGAAAGGCGTTATTCAAACAGCAGCTAGTATATACCCGCTAGCGTTACGATGGATGTAGGTTTCGCCCAGTTTGTTCCTGTAGACTCATCGTGAATCTTGGTGGGCATGTGTATATCCTTGCTAGATCTCATGCGCCCACGCAATCCCTAAGAAGTGTTCCAAAAGTCACGTCGCTGACTCTTTAAATTATATCAGTATCAACAATTCTTACGACACGCCTACATGGGACCGCATGACCGATATAAAGACCAGGATTTTACGAATCTGGGATACTGCCCCGCCGAACATTCGAATATGTTGTATTAAATTTGCTCAACGTGTTGTACTTGCACAGACACAAAGCATCAACCCAGAGCCAAGGGTAGGATCTTCTTTGAACTCGGTCGCTTTGAATGGCACTGATATTATTTGTAGCGCGGCGACCTTCTCGATATATCATTGATCATGATACCTCCAAATCACCCGATCCTGGACGCTCCGAAACTCGAAGCCGAGGCATCAGGTCTCCTAGATAGAATGCTTGGGGTTTTGCAAGACAATAGCAGGTAGGGCCATACAGCTATGTGCTAAATGAGCATCGTTAACTAACGAAACACCTAAGTGATGCTTTGGTTGTAGATGCGACATTGAATACACTGTCTATCCTCGTCCGAAACAGGCCCGCAACATCGAATCGAATTCTCAATACCGTCCTCAACTTTAACCCTCTGAAGCTAGCGAATTCGCCTATGACCCCCAAAACTAAAGTTCTCGTAAAATCAATGGAGAAAACGACGCGAATGCTACTTATGCATTTATCTAGACGGTAGGATACTTCCAGGATTACCATTTCCTAATATTGTCATAAGAACTCGCTAATCTTGTCATAGAAACCCGCAGAATCCACAGATCGGCCGTATCCAGCAATACGTTGAGCGACTCATGCGCTCTCGAGCAGAGATATTTGACGAGGGGAATCGTAAAAGAGCCATGGCGGAGCAAGTCGATGGACAAGACTCCAAGCGCCAACGGACAGGAGCCACATCATCTAACCCTCAAATTGAGATAACTCCGTTGAAGCCTGGACCTCATACCCTCGCCGACGTCTTCACCTTCACTAACAACGATGGACTGAAACATTTCAGCGTAGGCGATAATGTTCCGGCACCTCTTGCAGCCAAAATTAGCGTTACAACTATTGCGCGGGTAGATCCGCAGTTGTTGGATCGGGCTATTCAGGTACGTTAACATTAGGCATGCTTTTTTTTCTCTAAAGAAAACGAAATCTTACCAAATAATAGGGAGTACGGGATCGATTAGCAGCGCTCAATGCGGCCCAACCCGAACCAATAAACCCTGAGACGGCGCCGCTCGATGTTGAAGAAGACGAAGATGACTACGAGCCAGACTATTACGCAGCGGAAGACACGGAGCAGATATTGAATAAACTCGATTCCTCGCCAGCAGAACAACCACGCGAATTAGAGAAGCCAGCGCTGGGCGGACTGGCGTTACCCACATTCACACTTCCACCGCCGCCAAGGTTAAATCCTGATCAGGCTGTCAAGGTGGGACAAGGGTCGATCACGAGGGTGTTTAGTACTATGCGAACTCTCGAGGACCCTGCTGTCAAGAAAACTAAAGCTGGCATTAACAGGCTTGCGGCCAGTTCCTACGACCGAGATTCATGGATAACAGTGATTACTCGTCTAGCAACCCGTGCAAATGCGGGACTTGACGGGCCAGAGGACGAAGAGGATACGAAGGGCGTCTTTCCGCCGCCTCAGCTCAGCGATTCCATTCGAGAGATGTTGTTTCACTACGTTCTGGAGGAATTTCGCAAGCGGATCGAAGTAGCCGTCTCCTGGTTAAGTGAAGAGTGGTACAACGACAAAGTACAGCAGCGTGCTGCGGCGTCTTTGCCTGTACGCCACGATGTGGCTATCAACTACGAAAAATGGGCGCTCCGCCTCTTGGATGGATTCATCCCTTACCTCCACTCGCAAGACAAGGTCCTGACGCGATTTCTCAGCGAATTGCCGGAGCTCACCCCGTCCGTCTTCTCACGAATCAAGACACTATGTCGAGATCCTAGCTTAGTGAATCTGGCTCTCACGACACTATACTACCTGGTGATGTTGCGCCCACCAGTTCGAGATCTTGCATTAGATGCGATTCAAGACATCTGGACAGATTACGAGGACACAAGGCCTCTAGCGGCCAAATTCTTGCAGAAATGGCGGCCCAGTTTCCTGGATGCGGCACAAAAGACCACATCCGGGAACGAAGTCTCCGTGGGAGCTAGTACAGCTGCAGTCGTCTCATGATACCCATTTAACGAGGAATACTTTAGATTTGCAAAGCGATGAATTGGGGATTTACTTGTTAGGGCATGCCACATATAACGGCAATAGCTAACTGAAGCAAACTCCTTGGCGCTGTTGCATTTGCCAGGGGTCGGATTGGCAAGGCGTTGAGGAATGGAAACAGTAATGGAGTGTTTGAGCAAAGTCTACGGCTATGGGCTAGATTAGGGTTATGTACAAAATGTAGGGCTATGCTGGTGAAGCCTTCAAAACGCACTGGATGAAAAAAGAACAAAAGTAGCATGCTTGAAATGTTTTAATAAGGGTTTCTTTTAGATGCTATCACAGTGCTCTCCCCCTTTTTCAGATTATCCGACAACACCTAGCTTCGAAGGTCTTCATGATACAGTAGGTTAAACTTAGCGGAAAATATAGTGACCACAGGAAGCACTGTAAGGCTGGGCCACAGCTAACGTACCCCTGGCTACCCTGGCTGCCCCGGTAAAGCTTAAGCTCCATTTAAAGTTCACCGACCAATCCGGTTAGATGCATACTACATACGTCGTAGGACCTGGGCAAGGTTGCGAACAATCAATGCAGCTACCTCATTTACTCATTTACACATTTACACATTTACACATTTACACATTTACACATTTACACATTTACACATTTACAACTTCTCCATAGATGAATCTCATTGAAAGTGACGGAACGATCAAGTGCGATTGCGAGTCATAATCTACCCACCATCGAATCGGTCGAGAGGACAAGTCCACGCAATATCGAGCTCATCCTGTCTACGGACTAGTGCCTCACCATGGCACCTCGTATCGAGGCTCAGGAGATCGAGACGTACTGGAACATCTTCACAACCAGGACCAATGGCGGCAAATACTTAACCGGCGAGCAAGCCGCGCCGCTGCTAAAGAACAGTGGGTTGAGGGACGATCAGCTCGAGCGCGTATGGGACGTAGCCGACGTTGACAATGACGGGAATCTGGACTTTGAGGAGTTCTGTGTTGCTATGCGCATCATCTTCGACATAGTGAACGGAGTGAGTTGCTTCTCTATCCATCCCATTGCCATACCTATGTGACTAGTGTACAAGTGACTAAGGGTCGGATAATAGGAATACAACGAAGTACCCACGACACTACCAGACTGGCTGGTCCCCGAATCCAAAGCCCATCTCGTCCAAGCCACGCGCGCCCTTACCGGCAAGCAAGTACAGTTCGAACAAGTCGACGACGACTCGGATACGCCAGGCCTCAAGGACGGGTTCGACTGGTATATGAACCCGCAGGACAAGGCCAAGTACGAGTCGATATACCAAGAGAACCGCGACATGCGAGGAGAGATATCCTGTAAGCCGTCCCCCCTTCTCCCCGTCCTAGTCTAGCCTCCCTCCACTCCTCCCTCCCTCCCCGACAACGGCAAAAAGGCGAAGCAGCACACTAACCCAACGGCCCCCCCCTCCCAGTCAACTCGCTAGAAGACCTGTACGAATCGCTCGACGTGCCGGACACCGACGTGCGGTCGGCGTGGAACCTGATCAACCCCTCGGCAAGCAGCACGGTGAACAAGGACGCGTGCCTAGCCTTCCTGCACATCCTGAACAACCGGCACGAAGGGTACCGGATCCCGCGGACGGTGCCCGCCTCCCTACGCGCCTCCTTCGAACGCAACCAGATCGACTACCAGGTCGACTCGGCGCGCAACAACCCGGCCGCCTCGCGCTGGGCGGCCAAGGCCGACGACACCACCGCCACGGGGCGCAAGGCCAAGTTCGGCGACCAGTACCTGACGCGGCTCGGGCGCGGCGCGTTCAAGACCACCGGCACGGATTTCAGTAACGCGCAGAGCGACGAGCAGTGGGAGGAGGTGAGGCTGAAGAAGCAGCTGCAGGAGCTCGAGGATAAGATGGCCAAGGTGGAGGCCGAGGCGACGCGGCGCAGCGGCGGGAAGAGGGACTCGAAGCCCGCGCTGGTGAAGAGGGAGCTGGAGCAGCTGCTCGATTATAAGAGGAAGGAACTAAGGGAGTTGGAGGAGGGTGCGGGGAAGGGGAAGTCGGGACAGGGGCTTAGGGGCGTCGCGGATGATCTGGCGACGGTTAGGGAACAGGTCGATGGGCTGGAGGCGCATCTTGCGGGCCGCATGCAGGTTTTGGAACAGCTGAGGCGGGAGATCGATGATGAGAAGGCGGGGAGATAAGGGGGAGGTTGCCTAAGCTAACATCCAATCCAATCCAACCCATCTGATAGGGAGGAGGAGATGGGATGGATGGATTACTCGGTTTCTTGTCTGAGGTGGATGGCTGTCATCTTGCAGGACGGCGTTTGTCTGAGAGATAGGTGGGCAAGGCACACGGATAGCAAGGTCACCTAAACACCCAAAGAGTTTACTTAAAGTCTGTAATGCAAAGTGTACAAGTTCTGGATATGGCTCTAGTACTAGTTATATGTACAGGTCGATAAAATTGATTCGGGATGAGCATTAGGTAGGTACCTATTACAGGTACAACAAATATATTATTTGATATACGGTATTGAACCTGACACCTGGGTTTCAAATTGAAATTGCGAAGGCACGGATAGTGAGAACTAGGTAGGTAGTGAAGGCCTTAGTTATCACGAGAAATACCATCATATATTCTCTATTACAACGCCACAAAAGCGTCCCATCATCAAAAAAAAAAGGGGGTAAGGGTATCTATCTTTGGGGTGTTACAAATTACAACCGCGATCTCCTTTTTCCTCGACCCCGTCGTCTTGTCTCAAACCATCACCTAGGTATTCATTATCCGATCTCGTCCGAAGCATACCGTACGTATATCTATGTATTCATTCCCGAAGCAAAAGCAAATCCGTTGACGGAAATGGACGACGTCTAGAAAGCGGAACCGTCGACGTAGCCAGGCAATTGCTGTATGCCGAGCGTCTTGCCCTTTATCATGTACACCATGAAAGAGAAGACCTTGACGGAGCCCAGACGGCCGGCGCCGCGGCCGCGACCTGTGGCTACGAAGAACACGTCCATGGGTATCGTCTTGACGACGACGGGAGGCTTGCCCTTGAGGGCGAGGTCGATGTTCTTGGCGACACCGGCGGCCTTGTATTCCGTGTGGATTAGCGAGGTGTACAATTGCATAATTACATATATAGGGCTGAAAACACCGCAAAGAAAAAGAGGGCGAGGGGGGAGGGAGGGAGGGAGGCAGAAAAAACTCACCTGTTTATCAGCAAGCACGAAGCTTCCCTTGGGCTTCCACACCGCGTCACCTGCCGCCCACACGTTCTCCGCGCCCTTGACCTTGTAAAACTCGTCGATATCGACGAACTTCTTATCCGTCAGCAGGTTCGCGGGCAAGAACTCCGTGTTCGGGACCACCCCCATAGTAGGGAGGTACAAGTCCGTCGTTATCTTCTCGCCGTCCTGGAGCACGACCTCCGTCTTTCCGTCGGGCAGCTCGTTCGTGTCCGCGACGCGAGCCGACTTGCGCACCTTGACGCCTAGCTTCTTAAGCTCGCTGGAGACGTTCGAGGCGATGGAGTCGCCGCCGAGGATCTCTGCGTCGCCGGAGAGCAGGACGATTTCCTTCTTGGCGCCGTACTCGTAGGCTAATTCGGCGGCGGCTTCGACGCCGGTGGCGCCCGCGCCCGCGACGACGATATGCGAGGCTTTCGTGACCTTCTCCTGGATCTCGGCGATGTGGCCGGCGATCTCCTCGTGCGTGCCGTTGCTCTTCCAGGGAACGTTGGTGTTGATGGTGCGCGTGCCCGTGGCCACGACCAGGTGGTCGTAGTTCAGCACCTTCTCATCGCCGTTCTGAGTTACGACCTTGACGGTTTTGGCGCTCACATCCACGCCCTCGGCGGACCCGACGACGAACTCGAAAGAGTCGGCCGGGTACTTGGCGAAACCCTTCTCGATCGGCAGGGCGTACTGTTCCTCCTTCAGCGTGCCGGGCACGATGGCGCGCACCGACGCCAAATTCCAGAAGAAGTGGCTGTTCTGTAACGAGAGGTCAGTGTCATGTTTTGAAGATTTCCCCGCTGTTCCCCGTCCGTGTGTTCCGGCAGTTGTCCCCAATTTAATTTCCCATTCCCGGCTGAAACCAGGAGGTTTCGCCGGGATCTGGTGTCTCTTGTTTGTGGCATGTAGAATCGTAGAATCATATCATGTGATTTCTAGTGTTAGAGAATTATCCCATCCATTTGTTGGTGTCGCGTTGTTCCAAACTTTTCTGTGGTTTTTTTTTTTTCGCCTTTGCCTTTGCCTTCGCTCCATGGACCGGACAACCAACTAAATTAAAGGGTGTATATCAGCAAGTTCTTACCTTGGAGACGAGGATAACCTTCAAATCCTTCACGGAGGGTTTGGTGTGTTTCAGAAGTCTATGTGCGACTCCGACACCTGCGTAGGCACCTCCCAAGACTACAATGGTTTTCGTCATCGTGGTTGGTGAAGTCCGGTTGCTTATTGTTGTTTAATAGAGGGATCGTTGCTATGTGATGTGTTTTTGTGGAGACCTAGCTGAGTTGTCTAGGACGAAGAACTTAGGAGTAATAGAGACTACAAATTGATAAAAATGTAGTTATAGGGACTTTACAGAGGTATCACATGCAAGTGAGTTGTGTAATGTCGAGAGGTATTAGTTGTTGTAGAGACGCAGAAAAAGAGAATCAGGAAGAGTCAAAGAGCAATTTGGTTGGAAACTTCAATGTTGGGACTTGGGTAGGTAATTATGTTGTCTTATACTTATAAGCTCAGGTTCGTCTGTTCTGTCCGTTTCACCGCAGGGAGGAACGGACCCTTATCAAAATATTGTTTTTTTTCTTGCTCTTTCCATACGCCTCAAACGGAGACCCCACTTGAGCCAGCCGGTCCAAGACCCTAGTCGTGGAGATCGGTCGAGACTTACTGTTCATGTATTGATGTATCGATGTATCGAGGACTGAGGACAAAAGCCAGAAGCACGTCAACGAGCTTCGAGGTTGGTGCATACGCCACCTGAAGCCATTGAAAGAGATAGGTACCTCGTACTCGGCGAAGTATTGAAAAGTCATTGGGTGAATTATAGGACCTAGGACCTAGGTACCTATTCATCCCACTTGCTGACAAGGCCAAGTTTAATTTGTCAGAATCGGGAATCGGGAATCGGAGCCACGGTCGTTTGAAAAGAATTTGTCCAGGGCATTCGGAGGGTCGCCTCGTGTAACAATAGGTAGGCAAGGCGTTTCGTTGGCATCTAGTACTATTGCATCCCTAGGTCCTAGGCAGTACTTAGGCCTGACAGGCATTTTGGCCCCTGTCGTGTCTCTATCCGCCGTCCGGCGGCCGTCCGCACGGCAATTCCCCAAACACTACCACCGTCTGGACACTGCCCTAGACAATAGATTAAGTAAAGAATAATATAGTTAATAATAAGACACAGCGGAGACTAGACTGTAATAAGTTAAGTAAATAATATACTAGTTGATAATGAGACGCGACGGAGACCTTGGACTCTTCTGTTAGCTCGAATGATGAATAATCTGAAGGATACGATGACTAATAACATGTTTGTTGTTGTTTGAGATTGAGACTTGCATCTTTAATAGACACATTTTATACGTTGCCCGTGAACCGGTTGGAGGCATCATGCATACCTGTGGTTTGGGACCTAAGTTGGTGCTTCTGAGGTCAGCGATAAATTAATACCGATATTCCTACCTAAGGTTACTATTATAAGACAAGTGCGAATAGGAAAGAAAACATTCAACCGCCTGGTTAGCTCGGTCCCGAAAGACTATACATTCGAGGCTTTGATGAAGGATGGGAGGTGGAAGGGGAAGCAAACTATTGGGTCGATAAAGACAGGGGGCTTCCCCTTTCTTGTCAGATCATTGGACAGCCTTATGAAATGGTAAGCCACATATTATTCCCTATCCGGGAAATTTCTCGAAATGGGTTTGTACCTAGGACCTAGGGCCCAAGGCCAAGTAAGTGTTGCAGGGACTATTTGTATCAGTGTGTATATTAATTGCTGTGTTCAGTTTAAATGCTCATTACCACCCAACCCATCTCTCTCCATAAGCAAATTGGGATTTGTCGTTTCTCAGCTAACGCTCCAACGTTCCCAGCTTCCAATGAATCGCTAATACATCTCCAGACTCCAGCTGGAAGGAATGCATTGCAGAAAATTGGACTCGCATGAGTCATCGTGGACTTCCACGTGTGTCGAGACTTGGCACAGCAGGTCGGTAGCCTTCTCCAGCTCATCATATATGAGACCAGATCAGTACACCGTACCCTTGGTGTCCTGTAGCCAAGACGCGGATTGTGAACTTCACAATGTTTGTCATTGGAGACAGGCGAACTGACTGTCGATCGAAGTTGAAGGGATAGACAACTTCACTTCGAGTGAAAGAACATCGATAGAAATAGTAAGGTGCTCGGAGCCGTATCAGATCTCGTCATTAGATCAATCTGCCGGCATTCGGTGTAAGGGATCAATGATGGCGAGGCCGACGTCGATGAACCTTGGAAGGAGTAAAATAGATTACACGGGTCTTGGCAAGTTCAACTGTTCAGTTTCCCGGCTGCCCGGCCATGTCATAGAAGGCAATCTTCGGAGACGGTGCATATTTACACCGGCCTCCCAGGTTCGCAAGGTTCGCAAGGTTCACAAGCGCCGGATTCCTGATCCTCTTGTGGATCCATGAGAGTAATCATGTCATTGTCATGTCCAATCACAGGTCACGATCTCGCATCACCCCGCATGACGAAGGGAAATTGGCGAAAGTCTATTACGCTCTGAAGCAGCAATCTGAACGGATCTGAACCATTTACCCCGCCAAAAACTAGGTATTTGTCCCAACACTCGAACAACCTAGTGCTGCTAATTTGTACCTTAATAAACATCCATCAACAACATCATTGTCGACGACCTTATTCCCGCTTTTACCGTTGATCACAAGGTACCGTACCTAGTTCCCGGGAACCCCTAAACTCTCTCCCCCCCGTCGTGTGTCCGCATAAGCGAAGTTGGGAACGAATTAGTTAGAGATCGACTAACATAAGACCGAGCTGTTGTTGTTCAGCCTCTTAAGAAAAACCCAAAATCCAAAACCTTCGTCAACATGGTCGAGATCAGCCCTGCATTCGCTAAGGCCCAGGAGGACTCCAGGAAGCTTACCTCCAAGCCTAGCAACGAGGATCTTCTTGATCTTTATGGTACTTAAATCTTTATTCATTCCTCTTTTATTTTTTATAGAACCTCTATATTGTCATCCTCCATACTATCTAGCTAGAGAGTATAGAGACTAACAGTAGTCGTCACCCCCTAAATAGCTCTATTCAAGGTCGGCAACGGCGAAGACTTCAGCAAGGCAGAGAAGCCCGGCATGTTCGACCTGAAGGCCAAGTACAAGTACCAGGCCTGGCAGAAGCTCGTCGACGACGGCGTCACCCCCGAAGACGCGCAGGACCGCTACGTCAAGAAGGTCGAGGAGCTGAAGGAGAAGTACGGCTTCGACGAGAACAAGGTCCCCGAGGCCGTCAAGAGCTCTTAATCCCACCCCTTCTTTCTATACCGTCGCAGTACTTGTCAAGTTCAATGCCTCCGATCGATTGGCCCCGCGTTTTGATAGCCATGTTATGCGAATGACGCCACATTTAGCTCGGCGAAGCGATGGGATATTTGCGGTCATAGATCTCTAGGTTGCAAGACGTTGCAGAATCATATAAGTACCAGATTCTAATATACCATAAACCTGCCGTCAGTATGTGCCTACGATGAGTTTTGTCATTTTTATACTGTTCGTAAGCTCGGTTGCCTCTCGAAATACATTTTAGTTTTTCCGTATGACTCTAATATTTCGAGGCGGCCATATGATTTTTCCATCCAGGCCAACAAATGCGCCCGTGTTTCAACCATTTCAGCTCGATTCGGTGGCGTCGCTCAACTGTTTTCCCCCACCATGTAGCCCCAAACACATCCTTTAGAATCAGGTTGAGTATAAGTTGCCGTGGCTACCCATGGGAGTTCGGTATCGTCGTATTTCTGCAAGGGCATGCTATACGGGACTCTTATGCCAATCAGAGGTCCATCGCCGCCCACTTCTTCCTCGGCAGGCATATCCTTCATAAAGGTACTTACCATGGTAGCCTTGTCATCATAGAGCTCAGGCCACATCAACACGCCAATTTCCCATGAGGCGATCCGTATTATCGGCGTGCCTTCCGCAGCTACACCCCAAGCTTGATGCGAAACATTGGCAGACGTGAGCAGAGCCCAGTCCATAGACCCATTCTCGTTGTATCGAATGTATGTTTTGATATGAGCTGCGGCACGGTTGCGCCCCCCATCCCGCAATTCGCCTTCCTCTCCTAGTTGACAATTTTAGCTTGTCAGTCGATTACAGAAGTGACTGAGTCCACAACTTACTCTTTCCCTTAGCACAATCATTAGCCCAGTGGTAGAATAAAGGTTTCATATACTGAAGCTGTTTGGCCTGCGTCGTGGATTGTATTTTTGTATGTATCGAGGCACCGGAAGCATATCCATCTAACGACCTTCTTATCTCATCCGGGGTAGGAAAGATTACCTTGAACTTGGGTCTCGGTGTTTTGTTTTTCGTTGGCGGTGATAATGAATCAAATAAAGTGCGTTGTAACCATCTGTCTGTAGAAGCCAAGGTTGCGATAGAAGATATCTGTACCACAATGTCGGACTCCCCCGACTGAACCGGGACGGATCGAAGAGTATTTTTGAGGCCTGCCCACCCCCAAAAGGTGGTACTTGGATTATCATCATATAAGTCGTGTCTTCCAGGCACGCTGGCAATTAGCGCCCCCCGTACAGCAGAGAAGTCATATTTCTCAAGTTCTTCAACCATGGATTTGCAGATTTGTCTTTTAGAATTGTATGCTCGTAAATAATTCAGCAAGTCATTCTTGAATCTCGGTCCGCTGCCAATCTTCATGTCTAGTCCCGGTGAACCTTGAGAGTCCCTTAAGAGAGGGAGCTGTGGTGTTTGCCATACACCATTTGTCAAATTTGTCCAGTCCTTGGATATCATGTTGGCTGTATGTATAATGACTTGGGCCGTATCGTCATGTCTAAACAGCACAAGCATCTTGGAATGATGCGTGCCAAACATCTCTGGCATGTATGCTGCGTGAAGGGTCACATTTTTATATTGTGCTGATTGTCGCTGTAAAGGCCATCAGCTTTAATATTTTTCTAGAGATTTCGAGTGAAGCAAGATACGAGAATACGCCGAGGTTAGCATAGTGGTTTACTTCTACAAGTCTTGAACCATAAGGTGAATCTCTAATTTGGTACCTTCGATTGTACAATAAGCGGCGGAAACTCATCATGAGGTGCAGTAAATTACAACCACATGAGAATCATGATAATAGGCTACGATAGTTTTCGCATGTATGGTTTCGTAAATTAGGGCAGAAGGAAAATAATGATAGGGACACCTTACCTCTAGAGATAATCTGTTATTGTCATCTTTCTTCCAGAAACCATGGACAATATGAACTTTTACGAGGTCTCTTGTGTCCTCATCAAAGTGATTCATGAGGAAATCTACATCGTGTAAGTAGTTAAACTCCCAACACTCGGAAATGAGTGGATCTCCGAGCAGGTCATGAAGTGATATGGCGCCGACGTTCGCTTCTTCCGAAAGATCTCTGATGACAGTAAGCCGAACCGGGGAAGAAATAAGCTTCCGCTCACGGACCACCGTTTTCCTGGAAGGTGGAGGGCTAATCGGGTGTGAGAGTGACGTCGGAAGTTCAGCGGTCTTTTTTTCGTCAGTATCACTTATGCGTTGTCGCTTCGACGGCGGCTCTGCCATGTTTGAAAGTGACGCGTAGTAAGTAATTGTACAGATATTGTGAAATCGGATGCAATCGAAGAAGAGATGCGCCGAGTTGTGATTTATTGCCTTTGGGCCTTACACCGCATATAGTTTATTGCTGCAAACGCGTGTGAGGATACCTATGGTCCTATGCATAGAGCCGATGTAGGTGTCAACCAAGTTTCAACAGTGAGTAGTACTGTAGACTGTAGTAGGTGGTTCCGGTGATTCCACAGGGCTGACGCGGACGGTTGATCTTATGTCTCGATGCTTTGCTGCCAATGTCGCGATGGCGTAGGTGGGCGTATCTTGGCAAATGGATTGATCGCCACTAGTATCCACTATCTTCGGTTTCGTGCATCATATATTAGGGAAGAAGATTGAAAAATACGAGGAGTAAAAGCTGAAGAATCTCTCAATCAATATGGATGTGTTTGGTGAGTGAAGATGGAGGATTTGAGCTTATGTGAATTGACAATCTTTGAGAATTGTTCGAGAGGTGATAGCCAAATTGTTTCCTCAGTGAATCGTAACTACCTCGAAAGTCCTATGAATCTTTATGCCACCTCGCTTTAGCCACACTTCATCCAGTCCAGCCCATCCCATCGTGGCTAGACTAGGCAAGTAAGAGAGTTTCAGTTCAGCTGGTTTAGTAAGATCCAAAGTTTATTTAGTTTCGTTGGTGCCATTTTAGCAAGGTGTCGCTACTATAAGGGGTCAAGGTGCCAGGTGGATGGCCTCGATGTTCTGATAAGGTCGAGATGATAATACGTACCTAGTATAGTAGGTACACTGTACAATTAAATGGGGAAGTACCGTGTCGTAGCTCGTGTCGTGTTCTTGTTATGATTGGCCATATCCTATTGGTTGATTTCGAAGCATGTACTTGTCGGTACCCAATCTTACGTACCTAGTACCCTTTAGCACAGATAGTAATAACAATTCAGTGAACAAGAAGGAAGGCAGAAGGCAGTGCACTGTCCTCTTTTTTTGCCCTGGTGCTTAGCAAGAGAAGTAGACAAGATCATCTCGTTTCAACGATTCAATTTTCGCATCCTCTTTTTTAAACGAAATGCTTTTTTTATCATCTTAATCATAGAACAGATACTGACGACTATTAGCAAACTCGAGCCTCTTGAATTTTTTTTTTTTTGCTCAGAGTTGGCTTTTTAATTTAGCAGAACGTCATTTCGTCTGTTTTTATTTCTGTTCCTTTTTTCCTTTTATTCTTCCATTGAACATATTCCGAATGCACTGTAGCCGGTGACGCGACTCCCTCGCCCCTTTCTCCCTTTCTCCAAAATAGAGCCTGGAGTGGAAGAGGACGTCGTCAACCATTTTTTTCTGCTACCATCAAACCATCTCAAACCTCCCTGTGTCGGGTCGCGCACTTGACCAAGTCCGATAGCTATTCGATCTCCGATTTGGTACAATCCAATCCTCTCCCACCTGCACCAGCCTATTCGTCGCTTCCATCGATATCTTAACCCTCGACACGCTCGTTAATCGCTACGACAAATCGCTACGACAAGTCGCACACTTGCCTATCATGAGGCTCCTCGCCTCCCTCGCGCTATTCTTCAGCGCTGCTGCCCTCGGCAGTGCGCAAGCCATTGGTGCGGAAACAAGCGACAGTCCGGATCGGGAAAATACATATTTTAATGGCAAGAGGGTCCCTCCATTGCTTGAATTAACTGCCGACAATTTCGACAAGGAGGTGAAACTATCGAAATTCCTTGTTGTCAAATACTACAGGTACGATTCCTATTTTCTACACTCAGCCCTAGAATGATGTGCATTGGTTACCGGCACACGAAGAAAACCTGCTTCAAACACTTCCCCAGACCGCTTTTCGACATCTTGCTTACACTTGTGACAGTCCGTACTGTCCTCATTGTATAGATTTTGCACCAACCTACCAGACCTTGTACGAATACTACTACACCTCCAAAGCCCCATCCGGCTCCGATTCTGCAGCCTCCACCGCATCATTCGAGAAGTACTACGACATTCGGTTTGCTGAGCTCAACTGTGTTGCTTATGGCGATTTGTGCACGAAACATGACATCCAATCGTATCCTCAAACTATCATGTACAAGGATGGCGAAAAGGCCGACTTCGTAAAGGGTGGAAAGGGAATGTCTGTCATCTCGGGAATGATCGAGGGTGTACTAGAGAAGGAAAAGCCTGGCACTCGACCCAAGGACCTTGCCCTCCCCGAGCCTGGTGCGACTACTTTCCCCGCTACGTCATCTGAGACCGAAAAAGGCGCCGAGAAGAAGCCTGTGAAAGGTGAAAAGGAGGATGCCACTGCTATCACCAAGACCGCGCCACAAAAAGTTGACAGCACAAAGCCATCTAAACCCACTAAGACTCCCAATGAGCAGGGAATTTCTGTCTCACTCACAGCTGAAAGCTTCCAGACTTTGGTTACGATGACCCAAGAACCATGGTTCATCAAGTTTTACGCTCCTTGGTGTCACCATTGTCAGGCTATGGCTTCTAACTGGCAGCAGCTCGCTAAAGAGATGAAGGGCAAACTTAACGTTGGTGAAGTTAACTGTGATGCGGAATCCAGGCTATGCAAAGATGTCCATCTTCGTGGATTCCCTACCATCCTTTTCTTCCGAGGAGGCGAACGCGTTGAATATAACGGACTACGTGGGCTCGGTGATTTCATCCAATATGCGGAAAAAGCTTTGGACATTTCCAGCGGTGTCCAGGATGTCGATGCCGCCTCTTTCGCTGCTCTCGAGGAAAAGGAGGACGTTATCTTCGTCTACTTCTACGATCATGCCACCACGACCGAGGATTTCATGGCTCTCGAAAGGCTACCCCTTAGTCTTATTGGACACGCCAAACTCGTGAAGACAAAGGATCCTGAACTATACAATAGATTCAAGATCACGACGTGGCCCAGGCTATTGGTATCCCGAGAAGGAAGACCTACGTACTATAATCCTTTGACCCCAAGGGAAATGCGCGATACTCATCTGGTCCTCACCTGGATGAAATCCGTATGGCTACCTATCGTCCCAGAGCTCACCGCCTCAAATGCGCGTGAAATTATGGACGGAAAGATTGTCGTCTTAGGAATCTTGAACAGAGAAGACCAGGAGACGTTCTTGAGTGCTAAGCGTGAAATGAAGCGTGCCGCGAACGAATGGATGGACAAGCAGATCCAGTTATTCCAGCTTGAGCGACAGAACCTACGCGACGCTAAACAGCTCCGCCTCGAGGAAGCAGAAGATCGCAACGACCAACGGGCTTTACGAGCCGCCAAGAGCATCCGGATCAGCATGGATATGTCTGACCGTAAGGAGGTCACATTTGCATGGGTTGACGGTGTTTTCTGGCAAAGGTGGATTCGCACCACTTATGGTATTGACATCAAGGATGGTGAACGGGTAATCATCAACGACGAAGATGTAAGCCTAAGAATTTCGATTGATATCGTCCGGTCGCATTTTACTAATAATACCATAGAACCGACGTTATTGGGATATGACTATCACTGGAAGCCCTATTGTTCCCTCTCGAGTATCAATCCTAGAGACCATTTCGAAGGTCACCTCCTCCCCTCCCCTAATTAAACCTAAGCTCACCATCTCGAGTTTCGAGAAGATCTTCTTCGACATCAGAGTCACGTTCTCCGAACACCCGTATCTCTCTTTCGGATGCATAGCAGGCATTGGTCTGAGCTGCGTGTCGTGGTTCCGAGGACGACTCCGGAGGAATCGTGGACATTTCCGTCTCGACGACAACCTCCCTATCAAGGAAATTAAGGAGGGTTTACTTGGCAACACTGCCAACGGAAAGAAGGATTAGATGAACGATTTCATCCAGGAAATAAAAACAAAGACTTGGAGCATCGATATTGGGAATTACGTGGGTTAACTGGAGTTATATCATCCAGCGGGAGTTCTGTATAATACTCTCTTGTGTGTTGCGCTTGCACATGCCACCCATACAAACTGTCCCATGTCGTTTTTGAAATCGGGTGTCTTTGGTTAAAGGACACGTTTATACCAGCTCATAAAGCTACGGCGCGGTACGAAAGTTTGGGACTACGGAAACGAAATATAAGAGAGGGAATGAGGATTGTCGGTACCTAGAGAAAAAGAGAGTGGTTAATACCAAACCATCCTCTTCTGTTTTATCACGAAAGCAGAGACAAACGCATCATCATTATAATAATATTCCCTTATTACTTTACGTCCTCGTCTTGCCTTTTTTTTATTTAGGTGCTGTTGTCTTGTTGTGCTTACCATGGGATACGTCGCGTTTAGGAAAATGTTCACATACAATAGGGTCATGCCAATTGGCTAAAGTCAATGTTTTACATCCAGTGTCTGTATCATAACTCGTGGTCGCTAGCAATGGTCCTTTATCCTATAAGAATATGGAAAGTGGGAATACTGCATATCTAGGTAGAGTTATAAAGCATTGTGTCCATATCACCAAGTCTCCAGCAGAAGTACTTAGTATCATCGTTTATTCATTTGGGAGATATCGAAACATCATCCTAACATTCAACACGAGTCTAGGTAGGTTATACAAGACCTGCACCCTCTGATAAAAAAAAATCATCACCCTCATATAGTCTTACCTGACACACTTAAGTGTAGATCTCATCCGTAAACGCATTCAGCGTCAACCCATCCTTAGCCAAATCCTCCACATCAATCAAGAAATCCAACGGCATCTCGACCAGCGTCCCGCGGACACGGCTAAGCCACTCCTTGACCTCAGCGACGCCGCCGGGGAACTCGTCGCGCACGACGTGTCCGTAATCGACCTTGCCGCTGCGACTCTTCTCCTCCTCGGCTTTCTTATCCTCCTTATCGTCGCCGCTGGGGATGACGAAGTAGCGGCTGAAGAAGTCGTTGTACTGGTCCCAGGTGCGGACGAGGTCGTTGGGTACGGGGTGGAAGACCTTGGAGAAGACGTCAGTGTTGGTGCGGGCGGTGTCGGCCCAGAGGCGGCGGAAGTCGTCGCTCAGGGGGTCCTCGACGAGGCGGTCGGCGCGCGAGCCCCAGTCGTAGCGCTGCGGGTCGCGGTCGACGGGCGTCCAGTTGGCGTCCGGCTCGTCCCAGCGCTGGTCCGGCAGCAGCCCGAGGTGCTTGCGCCACAGCTGGCGCCGCAGCGACGTCGCGAACCGCGACGCCGTGTACGGACGTCCGTTCATCATGCTGTCCACCGGCTCCGGGTCCTCGATCACCACCGCGATCTCCGAGTCGTGCGTCCCGAGCTGGCTGCGGTCGTTGAGGTTCGCGGACCCGCAGATCACGAGACGGTCGTCGGCGATCAGCACCTTGCTGTGGATGTACAGCTCCTCGGACACGAAGGCGTCCATCTCGGCTTCTTCGGATCCCTCCCACGGCACGTCGCGGAGGTCCGGACCGCCGTCCATGTAGCAGGCGGAAACGGTGTCCCAGGTGCGGTCGTCGGTCCGCCTCGCTGCTTCCTGGTACCGGTCGTAACTACCGTCGTACCTTCCGTCTTCGTTCCCGCCTCCGTACGGGTATCCACCGACACGGTCCTCGTACTCACGGCGCGCGTCTTCGTAGTCGACACCGGACTCGCGCTCCGCGCGGCGCAGGGTCGCACCCGCGTTAATGCGGTCGTAGTTGCGCAAGTTGTAGAAGCCGATGTAGCGACGCCAGTCCTCAATACCCTGCTTCTGCAGGCACTCGATGATGCTGTGTCCGCCGCGGTTGATGCTGTTGTACTGGAACTCCATGATAGCACGCGTGCCGAGGGCCCCGTCGGAGTGCAGGTCGCCGGCGAAGGCGGGGACGGCGGGCATTATGACGATGACTAGGAAGTCCTCGTTGTTGTTGTACGCGCGCACGATACGCGAGACGATGGAGGCGCCGATCTTGTTCTCGACGGGCTTCTGCGCGTCCGAGGTCGCCGTGATGAAGAATTGGTTCTCAATGTAGATGAAGTGCTGGGCGTTCTCGATGGCGTTGATGTACGCGTTTGCGATCGAGTGCTCGGTCGGGTGACCGGCGGACCATTCGCAGCAGCTGGGTTTTATCAGTACAACAAGTCCGATTGAGACGGTTTGGCTGAATGAAAAGAAAATCGACTAACCTTCGGCAAAGTTGGATCTTAGCTTGGCCTGAACGCTCGTAATTGTTACGGCCACGATCGTGATGCTCAGGGGGTCGTTCGCCGTCCCAGCCAATGACATGCCTAAAGCCGCGGCCTACTTGGTCTTCGAAGTCACCCATGAAGTTGTGGTGGCGGCGTTGTTCAGGGGCCCGTTCAGAAGGACCGCCGAGGCTAATCCTGTCATATTTACCAGCGTCTCTCTTGGTGTATTTCTCACCAAATATGAAGTTCCTGACTTATAATTAGCCACGTATTTATCGTGATGATATGGAAACATACCATCGATCAGTAAAGTGGTCGATAAGGCTGCCAACAATGGGCCCCTTTAAGGAAATGGCAATATCAGACCAACCCATTCTTGAGCTTTTCGTTCGGTCGACTGCAGACATGTTAGAGATGTGCTGCCGGCAAGTATATCACTTTATTACTCACGTTTGTTATGATCCCAATTTCCAACGCCCTCGAAGTCGTAGACTCGAGCATTGTTGAAATCCTGACCAGGGAAAACGACTTCGTCGATGTTGCCGGGGTGGGCATCAGCAATAGGGTGGCCTAATCTTGTTCAGTATGCCGAATGTCGTCATGGACACTTCACCACGAAACTCACTGTTCGTATCCCATCTGCCAAAGCACATATCTAGACCACCCATGAAGGCTATGCGTCGGTCTACAACGCATAGTTTCTCATGGTGAGCCCAGTATAAGACGGTATCGCCAAATGAACCATATAGTTGCTTTAGAGCGTCTCCTGAGAACTTTGACAGGCGAAAATCGTCTAGTCTGAGCTTGTCTAAGGACAAGCCTGAGAAAGCAGCCTCAAGCTTGTTTCTGTCCGTCGGGGTGTGGTCAGGGTGTCTGAATACCTTGATATTCGGGTGCAAGGCTTCGAGAGCATGTTTGGTGTGCTAATGGTACCAATTAATATGGAACAGCCCTCAAGGTTAGTTTTAGACACTATAGACATACCGCTGAATCCACTGAAAAAAGCCCGAGATATTAGTTCAAGTTTACAATTCTGCTTCCATTCAAATGTGTACGTACGAGTCAAAGCTTGGGTAACCTCCTTATATACAATGATACGAATTTCGACGCCTCTCTCAGCAGCGGCTCGCAACATGTTGTCGAGACGGTACTGTTCATTGCGTGCGGGAGGTCGGCGAAGGTAAAGTTCAGGACTCAACCACCAATCTAGAATCCAAACGCTCTCTCTAGCCTCTATGTCATTTTTTAGTAAATAGTAAACAGCTGTATCCTGATTTTATTTATCCCATACCTTCAAGGGCTAGAGAAACAGCGTGGAAGTAGGACGCTCCGTCAACATACCACTTTACGGAACCGGAGGTCTCCGGAGCAAAGGATTGGAAGCGATAATTGCTGGTATTTGTTTGTGTTTGAACATGCTCGTTGTGTTCAGCGTGAGACTGTTCAGCCTGAGACGGTTCAGCCTGAGAGGGTTCAGCCTGAGGACGTTCCTCCTCATCGTGATGGTGAATGGCCTCTTTCACCTCGTTGAAGACATCTTCCGCCTTACGGAAGAAATCCATACTGGAGATGGTGAGGAGCTTACGTATGCAGATAGTTGGGCGCAGAAAATACTAAGTAATCTAGAGTCTAGACTACTAGATAGGAAAAGGAAAGGAAATAGTTGAAAAATACTAGATTTCAAGGAGGTCAGGCTAGTAGATATATGTTATATCCATTCAATATTATCCTGAACACGTAGGTATAAGCAAACAACTAGGTAATAAGAACTGTCCGTCCTAGGATGACCTTTCTGATTTGGTCAGGTTCGAATCACGGCTTATTACCTATGGAGGGGTGATTTTCTGTCCTTGTTGTGTGCTTGGTGGGACCTTTGGGACCTTGAGAGGGACCTTGAGAGGGACCTCGAGAGAGACGGATTGGATTCTTTCAAGCTGAAGTCTTGGCTTGCATCAGCCCCCTAAATAGCGTCTATCAGCAAATCAAGTTTCGTTTCCGTGAATTAGTACGCCAGGGGCAAGTTGCAACCAATTCCAATCAATACGATGTTTGAATGGCTATTAAAGATGGTCACATTTGGAAATGGTGCACTGATGTGCCGGCAGCCGGGTAAGGTGAGAAAGTTGTTAGGTTCTGGTAGGAGGAACGAGGACGTACCTAACTGGACGTACGTAATTGGACCTATGAGTTGTAGGTACTAGGTATGCCCCTCCCCCACTAAGGGTTACGAAACGGGCTGCAGGAAATCATGCACTGTAAGAATTACTGTAACACCCAGAGATAATACGGACAATACGGACAATACAGCAAAAGAGCGACGGTGTCTGGGTGTTCGGGTGAGATAGTGGAGTGTGGGCGATGTTTCAAGGAGTATTTCCGGGAGTACAGCTTTGTCGCGTGATACTGTGCAACTGTCAACGGTCAACTAACCCAACCTGTATTGTACTTGTTAGGTTAGGTACCTGTAGTACCTGTAGTACGGTGTACCTGTAGGCGGTGGACCGGAGCTGCCCTAACCTTACCGCCTTCCAGCGTAAGATCGGCAGAAAGAGCGATCCACTAAAATTTTCACTAGCTCCACTGTATTTTCTATCAGCTTGCAGCTCGCAGCCGACAAACCTTCCAATTGATCGCAACTTTGAACTACGACTTACAACATTCACAACATCTACTCAATCAGCTAGATCAATATGCCGAAGAAGAAAACCAAGAGCCAAGATGGCTCGTCGGCTGTTGCGAAAGGTGATTCGCGATTCGCCAATTTCGAGTCCGATCCACGTTTCCGCCTACCTTCGAAAAGTCGCAACAAGACCACACTCGATAAGAGATTCTCGCGCATGCTGAAGGACGACGATTTCATCGCAAGCGCAAAGGTAGACAAATATGGCAGGAAGCTGAAGTCCGATAACAAGAAAAAAGCTCTCAAAAACATATATCAGACCGAGGAGGATGAGGAAGACGAGGTTGACGATGATGATGTTGTGGAGCGGGAGTTGCAAAAGGCTGATGCGAAATATGACCCAGCTCGTGGTGGCGGTTTTTCGTCTTCCGAAACAGACTCAGACTCTGAGCCTGATGCCGAGGATGACGAAGATGAAGACGATGCAGGTACTAAGGTGGATACATCTAGTAGCATGCAAAGACTGCGCGACGCTCAAGCCGATGTCGAAACAGGCGAGGTTACGAGGCGCCTAGCCATTGTTAATCTTGATTGGGATCATATTAAATCTACCGACCTATTGGCGCTATTTTCTAGCTTCGTACCTAAAGGCGGACGGATCGAGCGAATTTCCATCTACCCCAGCGAGTTTGGCAAGGAGAGGATGCAGCGCGAGGAGTTAGAAGGCCCCCCCAAGGAAATATTCAAAGGCAAATCGGACTCACAAGACGAGGACTCCGAGGAAGACTCCGAGGAAGACAGCGACGACGAAGATGACGAAGATGATGACGAGAAAATAAAAAAAGAGCTTCTCCAAGAAGGAAATGATCAGGATTTTGACAGCGACGCTCTCCGAGCTTACCAGTTAGACCGACTACGGTATTATTATGCTGTAATGATATGTTCTGACACAGCTACGGCCAACGCAATTTATCAAGCTACTGATGGCACGGAATACCAAACGTCTTCAAATTTTATGGACCTAAGGTTTATACCCGACGACGTCACTTTTGATGATGAACCGAGAGATGAGTGTGACTCTTTGTCACCAGATTATAAGCCGACCGAATTTACGACCGACGCCTTACAACATTCTAAGGTCAAACTCACCTGGGACATACATCCTGAAGAAACTACTCGACAGGAAGATATAAAACGAGCTTTTAGTGCTAGTCGTGCGGCAATCGAGGAGAACGATTTGCGCGCGTACCTTGCAAGCGACAGCGACGATGATGGCGTTCAGGATGACGATGAAGACCAGGAGGGAGAGGGCGAGGTTGAAGTAGCAGATGATCAACCAAAATTGACGAAAAAGGAGTTAAAGGCAAAGAAGCTTCGCGAAGCACTTGGCTTAAGTTCCGAACCCTTGGCCAAACCCTCAAAGTCTAAGCCGGTTGGGGATATGCAAGTCACTTTCTCCGCCGCGTTAATGGATGATAATGATAAAAAGAAGAAGGGACCCGAGGCCGAAGAGACTACGTTAGAGAAGTATATGCGCAAGGAACGAGAGAGGAAAGCACGTAAGAAGGAGAAAGCAGTTGCTAAGCGAAATGAAACTACCAACCAAGACGGAGCGGATGATGGCGAAACTGCGGAAGCTCAAGAAGACCTTGGTTTCGATGATCCCTTCTTCACTACCGAAGAGCCCGTCAAGAAGTCCAAGAATTTTGAAAAGAAGGAAGAGCGCCGAAAGAGGCGAGAAGCCAAGGATGCAGAGGCGGCAGAGAATGCAGCACAGAAAGCTCACTTGGAACGAATCATGGCGGATGATTCCAAAGAAGCTGTCGAGCATCTTGACCATTTTGATATGAACGAGATCACTCGCGCAGAAAAGCTTAAATCGAAGAAATTTAAGAAGAAGGGTAAGAAAGAGGTCGAAGATCATGGTGGTCTCCAGCAGGGATTTGAGATGGATGTCAAAGACGATCGATTCAAGGCCGTATTCGAAAGCCACGAGTTTGCGATCGATCCATCGAATCCCAAGTTCAAGGCTACCCAGGGAATGAAGCAATTGCTAGATGAGCGACGCAAAAAGCGGAAAAATGACCCTGATGGGGTTGATGGACAACAGCGACAAAACGCTAAAGCTAAGAAGCAAAGGAGATAGAATCTAGAGGGTTCCAATGAATAATAAAATTGCATATGTCGGCGACATATTTACACTCAAAGCGAGCTCGGCGCCTTCTCTCTATGTTTGATCTTCTGTGCGTCTAACATCGTATACCTATCTAACTACTCATATTTATTGTGCGTTCATACATATTACATCATGAAATGATGAAATATCAATAAGATACATTTATTTGCACTCAATACCGCTCATAAACCCTCTTGGGTTGAAATATTCTATTAATATTGAATGACTGAAGCAATCTTCATTAATCTACCCGTTACGTCTGTCGTGAGATTATCCCCGCGCGCTGTATACCACTAGCTGTCCTAAGCTCGCTAAATGCTGCCTGCAATGCCTAATCTATCGTTATAAAAATCAATATATCATTACCTCATCCTTGATTGTGCTCCCTTGGATTCTATGCATGTATTTGATAACCTGGGTAATGAATGAGAAATTCGTCGACTTCGACCGTATAACAGGGTCATGATCCGGATGCTGGTCCCCGTAGAAGTAACGAAGCCGGGAGAAAATCACTGCATAACGGCCGGACACATCCCAGCCTCCTGGTCCCGCTCATCCGTCTTTCTCTTCCCCTGGACATCGCCACCCCTAACTTCATTACGAACGTGTTTCCTCGGGACCCAGAAAAGCTGCACGATCCCGATGACCGCAACGCCCGCACAGCTTAACCACGCCGCGGCGGAGCCGCCAGCGCTGTATATGATGCCGACGAGGGGCGGGCTGACGGTCCTCGCCAAGCAGCAAGCCGACATGGCCAGGCCGTTGACCTTGCCCAACACGAGCGGGGACGGGGTCGCATCCTTCAGCAGGATTAACGCGCACGGGATGACGACAATCCCAAAGAAGCTCTGCAGGATCATGGAGAGGTAGATGCTGGGCGAGACGAGGGGACTCGGGACAGCGGACAGGAAGGGCATGAAGACGTAGGCGAGAGGGTACAGGACGATGTTTAGTAGGAAGGACTTCCAGACGCCGACGCGGTCGACGAAGATTGGGAAGACGACGCCTTGGATGAAGAGCCCCAGCAGCCCGTTGATCGAGAGGTAGATGCCGACGTCGTGAACGGTGTAGCCGAGACCGCCGATCAGGTCGAGAGAGCCGGGCGGGGAGGCGGGTTTGTCCAGCAGGTGCGTGGGGAGGAGTGTGTTGAAGGCCATTTGGTGGTAGGAGACTAGGACTAGGGCTATCGTCACCATTATGATGGTGAAGTTGAAGGTCCGCCCGTTGAACCCTTCGGCTGGCTTGATTGTGGTGGTTGTGGTTGTGGTGGTGGGCGGCTTGATTGAGCGCACGGTGCCGAAGGAGGAGCGGCGCAGGTCGAAGGTTTGCTCTACGGGCAGGGGCAGGCTTTCTTCTGCGAATAGGGGCCTATCGCCCGAAGCGCAGGATGGGCTTCTGATGGACGGTTCCCGGTTCCGGGGGCGATGCAGCGGGGTGCGCTCATCAGCCGCATCGTCATTTTCATCGAAGACGTCTTCGTGAGCTGTCTTCTCAGTCGTCTTGCTTCGGGGGTTAGTCTCTTCAAGGAAGAAAATTCCCTGGATGATAGCTAAGATGATGACGACGACAGAGACTAGGTTCGGTAGGAGGTACGGGTATCTCCCGAAAAGGCCGTCGGCAGGAAATATGGATGGGTAGAACCTTGCCGGTTGGGCTAGGAATCCGCCCATGGCGGATCCTATGATACCCCCGAGGGTCCAGACGAAGGGCTGCGAAGCATATGCGGTGGGCTCATGCTCCGGACACTTTACCATCTCAGCGACCATCGTTTGCATGACCTGTCCAACAGTAAGCTCCCTAAAATAAAGAAGAAATCCCCTTTCATCCAAATGAGACGAAAAAGTAAAATGTGTATCTTAAACAGGCAATGAAAGACAAAACTTCACCCACAGCAACATTCCCATTCAGCGCACCGCCGATGAACCGTGCCAGCAGGGCGACCCAGTACTCCTTGGCGAGACCGAAGATAAGACTGGAGATGGCGACGCCGCAAAGGCCGAAGAGCACGATGGGCTTACGGCCGTAGCGGTCGCTGAGGGCGCCCCAGCCAATGGCCGTCATGGCCTCGGCGACGGCGTAAGCGGAGACCAGGAGGCCCGCGTAGAAGGAGGCGTCGGTGTCGTCGCCGTCGTGCAGGTCCTGCACCATCACGTACGTGTACGCCAGGATGGAGTTGAAGGCGATCGGCTCCGAGAAGCGACATATCGCTGTTGGGTCGGGGTTAGCTGGTTGAATGGTGGCTAGGGGATGAGAGGAGGTCGCTGATAGGAGCACGTACCGAGTATGGTGAGTTGTTTGGTAGGAAAGGCATATGAGACGGGATCCTGCGAGCTGTCTGAAGGCATGGTAGCTCTAGTCTGCGGCTTAGATGTCTTCCTCTTTACCTCTCTACCACTAAGAAGATGTCGATTGTTCGGATTGTCTTATACGCCTGCTCCCTCTGGATAGCCAAGTTGTTGGAGAAGGTTGCTGATCTTACTACCCTTCTCCCTACAAGGAAGCGTAGCTCTGAAAGAGAACGGCCTTTTACAGCTCTGTCCTGTGCGGGGAAGCATCCCTCGGACCGCCTGCGACGTCGGCCGGAGTGGATGGGGGGCATCGATCATCGTCTATTCCTTTGGGGGTCTAATCGGCAGAAGATCCTTGCAGATGTCACGATTTATACATATACAGCGCTTTCCAGAGTACACCATCAGGTGAGTGAAGCACATAAAATGGGTGTGTAGGGTGGGTCGGATGAGATTCACAAGTCGGCAGATGGGTTCTGAATATAGAATGGATATTGGATGGATATTGGATATATCATGTCCATTGTAACTTACAAGCTCGGGCTTTAATTGAATTGACAGCAGCAATAGCTCCACTATAGAAGGAACCTACATGCAGCTAGTTGTTGAAGCTCAACCTCGGGTTGTCCTATGCAATTTCCACATTACAAAGAGCAATTGCTAAACGGGTAGCGATAAATTAGTGGCTGCAGGGTCTTTAGCAGTGGTAACGGCGTCAAGCACTTAATATGCATTGTACAATACGCAGTAGCAACAACCCCTTGTCGATGTTGGTATAGATCAAGAATTAGTTTTCGTACCTCTTGTTTTAACTAAACAATTTCGAGAGAAAGGAGTAGATAGGTGCCTAGCTACCTAAGTGATATCAAAAACTCGAAGCCGAGAGACACAACATACATTGTAGGTGTGACGACTTCGGAATGAAAATAGGGGGTGGTTGGATAGCGGGTCATTGAAGAAAAATTTAAGATCAAAAAGGAAAAAAAAAAAAAAGGAAAAGGAAAAGGAAAAAGAAAAAGAAAAAGAAAAAGAAAAAGAAAAAGAAAAAGAAAAAGAAAAAGAAAAAGAAAAAGAAAAAGAAAAAGAAAAAGAAAAAGAAAACGTACAACACTGGGAATTCGCTGGTCGTCACCGACCCAACTACTAATCCAGCAGTATCCAGCTTGTCTATGGGAGAGCGGACGGGATCCCGAATTTTCTAGATCTTATGGTCGTACGTGGAAGAGTGTGTTCCTGTTATTGTATATAACTGATGGGTGGGCATAGGGCATAAAAAGCGCCAACCAGCCCCACGATTAAGCGAGAGTCCACTTTCGAAACCAACGCCAACGCGAAATGCAGGTAACAACGGGAATCAAAGGCGACGAAAAAAATATTACGCATTAGCTACTAGGTAGGTAGGTCAAATACCTGGGTATCCATATCTTGTGCCTTTTAAACCCGCGAAAAAATCAAAATGTCCCCATCCGTTCTAGTTGAGGATTATGTCCGACGCCAACGTCTATAATAAGGATGCTGTTCCTTGAGCCTCATTATCCTACATAAAAGTCATCTTCCTCGCCCGATTCATCATTGGTTCGGCTGAGAGGGCCGATAAGGATCGACTTGACAGAGCTCGCCATCGTCTTAACATCGACGTTGTCCCTACGCAGTTTTACGAGTTAGCGTACTTGCGTGTTGCTATGATTAGGTAGGGCTACCAGGTAAAGCAGGGAGCGCAGATAAGTGAAAAGGGGATCACTCACTCCTCATCAGCCTGACCAAATCGATCTAGATAGTTGAGATATCTCTTCCCGTTTTCATGATCGCCAAGCCGCACGAAGTGGAAGGATATATAATTGCTATCCAGGTTCCTTTTGCTAAGTTCTTTCTTTAGCCTCATAATGTGCTTCTCCACACCACATGCTGCTGGATCATCCTCACGCCAATTACCGTCGGTGATGAAATAAATACTTGTAGGCTTCCTAGCGCAAATGTTGATATTGATACCGAATACACGATTTGGTAGGCGTCGGATAATCACGTCATCGATAAGACGATTGAAGCAGCTCTCCATCATGTCCGGATCTCGTTGAAACTGGCGACGTTGTACCAACTGCCGCAGTTTCTTCTCTCGGCGCCTGAAATATAGACGCGTGGGTCCTGATGCGAAAGACAGCTCAACTTTGCGCCCTTCAAGCCGCCTTGTTAGATAGAGAAGTCCTGAAATAGTTTTGCCGATTGACTCCGTATGCTCCTTCATCGAAGTTGAGTCATCAATGAAGAATAGGTGGTGTCTGTCAAGAACATTAACTTTAAGGTCTTCTATAAGATATTTAAGTTTCGTCCTCATATCGCTATGTTGGTGACCCCCATCGCGGCTCGTAATAGAATGTGGCTTAGTCAGGTAGTCGCCTAATTCCGTTAATGATAGACCTTGTCTTTCTACTTGTGGCGGTTCTAATGTTGGGATGGTAGTAGGCAATGGGTTGAGTGATTCGTTGTTGGGAGCGTCGAAAATCTGCTGGAACATATCTTGTAGTTGCCAGGCATTGGATCGACTATTCACGGTGGACAGAAGCATGTGCTTTTCTATAATGTCAATAACACGCGGGGTGACAAGGTCTTCGACAGATTCACAGTGCTTGCGAATTGTCGTATGAATCTCATCAACGGTGGATAGCCGTTTGACACCATCGTGAAAACATCCTTCGTAATCATTCCCTCGAAAAGCTCGTAATTTCTGGTGTTGGGCTTTTCGTCGCTGGTAATACTTGGTTATCTCATCGGGTCCCCCGATTACCCAAGCAGAGGCTTCGCTAAGGACGGTCCCGAAAGAGAATATATCGGCCCTGGTGTTCAGTGTATTTGGGGTGTTCTCATGGTATGAAGCATGATGGCTTGACTCAGGGGAACCTACAATGTCAGTCAGGTCGAGTGTCCAAGAGTAGGATAATACTAGCGGAACTTACTATAGAATTGATTGCCAACTCTATCGCGACCCATCGCATCAAGACTATTTGTTTTCGACCCTTTGACCCGTGTAAACAATCCGAAGTCGGCAATCTTGGGGACGAAATCGTAAGGTGAGCCGGTCGATCCTTTGATAAGCACGATGTTCTCTGGCTTGATGTCTTCGTGAATCCTAACTAAAGTCTTAGCTAGGTGACTGGAGTGTATAACTAGTAGGTATGTTCAAATATTGTGTCGCATCTTACCCATTGAGGTTGTTGCCACTATGCATCAAGCGGTGGATACAATGCAGACCTTTCAAACACAGAGACATGCTTCGCCAGAATTGGATGACTTGGTTTCCTTTCGGTTTGGGGGTTTTCCTGAGAAACTCGGCGAGATCCCCTCCATTAGCATACTCGAGTATTATATTGCAAGTACCATTCTGTCGGAAGGAGCCGTAGTAGGTGACGACATTTTCAGATTTCGAATTCTTGAGCGTTCGTAAAGCGGCAACCTCGTTTTCGTAGATTGGGTAGTATCTTTGATTATGATAGGTTTTTAGTACGAAGGTGTTCTGTATTGGTTGACCTGCTGGTTCCTAGAATATAAGTCAATAAAATTGAGATATCTATTATAGAGAACTAAGAAATTTAGGTAGAAGGTACCTTTATGAGATCATGGCACGAATCGTGAATAGTAATTTTTCGTATGATCGCCGCATCTCCCTGTGTGGTCCGTTCATGAGTTATTCTTTCTAATTTGACGATCGGTATTATATGACGAGGATCAAGGTGGCAATCTTCTAGGTGGGTAGGTACGAATAGAAGCGGGAAGAACATCCACTGGTATCCGGAAACGCTGCCGAACAAGGTATTGTAGAAACTACCCTTCCATTCGTCCGGACGTTTCTTCAATGGCAGTATGTTGTCGTGCAAGTTGTGTTTAGTGAAGTGCTCTAAGTTGGCAACTTGGTCGCAAAAGACGAGAAGGGAAAATACACGGATGTAGCCATTGTGTATGGTATCGATAGAAAAGGGGAGTGGGGGGTCATATGCATTCAACATGCTCCTGATTCTGCTGGGTTTCCAGTAGTCATTTAGTATAGGAAACGGGATGAAGCTCTGGTTGTTTTCTGAGAGCCCTTCAATGTGCTGTTTAGCATGCCTTTCCACGAATTGACAGAAATCAGCGACAGGTCTGGGGGTACCCCTCCACGGGCGCACTAGGGTGTGGCGGTTTTTTTTCTGCTTCATCTTGGATGGATCTAGATGGCACTGGTGATTCTGAACAGTTGGACGGAAATTCTCGTGCTTCTTGTTTAGTAGATAGAGACAGGTATTACTCGATACCTACCTACCTATATAATGCCTAGTAGGTATGTTCATAAAGCAGATTGAAGAGCGTGGAGCGGGTGGTTTTTAACAATGGTTCATGCCGCAGCTGCGAGAAGTTGAAATACAGACGTTGGCTTAATAGGTCCGGATACAATGGGTGCTATTACTGGTTAATGGACCCTGATATACCTAACGACAAGAACCAGGTAAATCCTGAGGCAACCAGATAATCGCTCAGGTGGTTTTCTGTTCTTCAACCTTGCTTTAAGCCTAGCTACCCAGGTACGCAACTTTAATCGGCATCGCAGTGCTTCTCATAGGTAATGTCGCAGAGAGTATCTAGTACCTAGTAGTCAGCCGCAGCCACTAGGGCGGGCTGCCTTGGGGGCTCTATATTGCTATACTGGGCGCGAACCATTGAAAAACGCTGCACCACACTGGTAACCCCGCGCTGAAGATGTAGGGCAAATCGAATTTGGGGGCCATTTCCGACATTTCTGACAAATACAAATCTCAATACCTAGGACCTAGGACCTACAGTATCTCGGACCTCCCCCTGGTGGTAATTTGAATGGAAGTGGCTTGATTGTTGGATATGTCGATATACTCAATATCTCCTGAATGTTGTTGGAAAATTGATGTGTTCGAGAAGCTCACGAATGAAGGTTTTAAGGTTGAAGCTTCTGACTTTGTCGTAGATATCATCGGTGATTTCACATACTATTAGTATCTACTCTGATTGACTTTCACGTGCTTCGCCACCCTTGGTAATCCTAGTAGGAATGGATGACTCAAAATCAATAGTACATGCAGCGTGAGGATTCCTCAATGGTTTCTTGCACACCGAATGTCACGGGGGTCAGTTGTTACATTTGTGATAAAAGTAAAGCAAAAATAGCCTATTGGTCTATTCAGCTATATCCATGATATGAGTCCGCTAAAAAGACCCACTCCCGATCCCGATGTACCGGAGCCATCCGCGGATAGCTCCACATATAGCCGTGCTGTAGTCCGGCTCCCTGAACTCTGAAAAGCCTCCTCCCCCCCTTTTCTATGATAATATTCCAAGAAATGCAAAATCGCACTAGGGGTAATCATCCAATAGTCGTAGCTTCATTACTTGGAGTGGGAATTTCGCTATGAACATTGTTTTCTGCGGCTGGCTCTTGTTCGGTCGTTGGTAACATCCACTTCTTCTCTTCTTGCTGTCGCTTGCGTCGCATGTAAAAATATAGTACGGACCAGGCCGAAAGAATAATTACCATCATAGGTAAAGATACAGAGAAGAATAACCTAAGGGCACTTCGTCGAATAACCCAATCGGACCCAAGCTTTCCATCGTCGTTCCAATCGAAAACGCCGCTGCTGAATAAGGTCTGTGTCGATGTCAGAAGGTGTGGATAGAGCCGTGGATACTTAGTCCATACAGCGATAAACGTCCCCGGGAGGAATATAAGCGTAAATATAGTGATAACATGCATAGAAACCGTTTCTTGCTCGGTCCGGATAGCGATGCCGTGCATCTTCTGTGTCATTACCTCCATTCGATCAGACGACGTCTTCGCGCTGCTTGCGAAAAATTCGGATACTCTCTCGCTCTTGTACTGCATGAGTGTAGTAAACTGTGGAGATGCATTATTAGTCAGTTGCATCAGTATACTTATAGGAACATCCAACATACCACTGTCTTCGCATTTTCGAGTGCCCGGGACAATGTTACTAAGCGGCCGTAATGTATGTTTAGGTCCCTCTGAATACTTCTTGTCTTAGCGAGGAAGGTTGTTAAGTCGCTCTCGTAAAGGTCCCTCTTCATGTAAGTCGAAAAACCGTATGATTCGACGACGAAACGGTAGTGTTCTTCAATGGCCTTGAGTACCCCCTTGTTCTGTTCGATGACTACTAGCGCTTGATCTATATCCTGGCCTAACAAGCTTAACCTTTGAAATTTCTCGAAGGTGAACTCTTTTTGAAGATCGGCAAGTTTATCGCCTTTATCCTCTTCTTGTTCCACTACCCCAGCCGTTGCTTCGACGTCTTTTTCATTTGGTTCATCTCTTGGGAAGGTGGGCGTACCACTTTCAAGTCCAGACATTCGCCGGAAAATCGACATCAGGTCTGACGAAGCGCGGATGAATGTTCGTTGCCTGGGATTGTTCACAGAGCTACCCGCCTGGCTTCCCCATGTATTGGTAGACCTTGGAGAATGCATAAATTCAATTTCTGAAGGGCTGGTCATCCTTTCAACTGGTGCAGCTTTCCCTTCGACGGAAATCGAAGCAACCTCTGTTTCAAGGTAGTCAATATATTCGGCCCAGTTCTCAGAACACCATTCCATCGTCATCATATGTACTTGCAACCCGCTGATGAATGATGTTTCGGGACTTTTTATTTCTGCTGCATTCAAGTGTCTATGGTTTTCCGTGGCGGACTTGATGCGACGTGCCATTAGTTTATTTCCCTTGAGGATGATCCAAAGTGATCGTCCGTTCACGACGTCGAAAGAGTGATACATAGCGACTTGACGAAGAGGCCATTGATTCTTCTCATCTGCTTGGCTAGCTCGCTCCACGGACAAGAGATTAAAGGCATGTTGTATCTGAATTCCAGATCGCTTTAGTTCCGGAAGAGCAAGTTCTTGGCTATTCTTCTCTAAATGATTCTCGTGTCTGAATGAGGCATGTGAGACAGGGCCCCCGCGAGCGCTGAAGTTCAGAATGAAGTCGAGAAAAGAAGGCATTACTTGATAATATGTAAGCAAATAGGTGAGCTGCTCTTTGCTGCATCCTAGCGGACTTCGTGACGATGCAGACCCGATAAATCTAACCATATATTAGCTAGGAGCAACATTTAGGTAACTCGATGTCCATACACCATGCGCCATAACGGAGTGCCATCGTCTTCGTCAATATGGTCTCTAATGTCGATATTCTTTAGTATCTCGAATTTTTCGTAAAGATTAACACATGCTAGTGATCGGTATTCCGGGTCGAATAGGTTGGTGCTGTCAAGTCGTCTGCGATAAGATTCAAGCGTGTGGCTGAATGCTTCCGTTCTAAGAAGGTTTTCAGGATATTGCAGAGTGTTTCTCATAGATCTGTCAAACCGAACTGCTTGATCAAATACGCTCTGTGTAGCCATGGTGACTATCTAGGTAGACAGTGTAATCTTAATTCTATGTACGGTATTGACTTGTTCAATTCGGGATTGAGAAACGGATCCGGGACGCCATATAACTAGGATAGACAACTAAAGCAAATATCAAAATAGAACGCAAAGTGGAAAAAGTATGTTGCATTTTGTATCATTCATTCAGCTGCGTTTGAGTTACCCTGCCTTCGTGCAGCAGGCCTCCTATTATCTTACAGCGCATTACGACTCAGCCCAAGGGAAAGTGTCAATAACTTCCATACTGAGTCGAACCAATGAAATCACGAAGCGATTGTTCCCCTCTTTCATGTCACCCTAGTTACATCAAATCGGATGGTTCGTATCTGCCAATCATGAATCACCAGATGCCTACAAGGTACTAATGTGTACATAGATCTGACCCAGAACGCCTTACGGCGTTCCCCATGCGGTTACCAATCCTCATCTTCGCCGTAACGGAGGTTCCTGTAAATATATTCCTTTTCATCCTGGATCCACGGTTAGCATACGTTCATGGTTAGATTTAGTTGGCATTATATCTTACTGGGCGAAGCCTGCGTGGTACGTTGAAATGATAGAACGATCGACCATCAGCAGCTGTCTACCTTCTAAGTTAGCCCAGATCTTAGCCACCGTATGTGTATACCCGAGCAAGTAAGTCTTACGGAAACTGGAATCTCCTGGTTGAAAATCTGCCTCAAATAGTCCCTGAGAGCCTGAGGTCTGAGGCGATATGTCAAAACGGTGTCTCTCACAGGCATGATCGGTTAGTGGCAAGGTGCTTTTTCTGACTTGAATAGCTGAGTGGTTTTAGAGCATGGAAAATCTGAATAGGCTATTCCGCCCCCAAAATCTGCCTTGACATGCTATTTATGATTCTGGGTTCCTACAACCGACTCCACATGAGGCTCTTCTTCATGTTACCCTAGGTGTCATCACAAACCTATCACGAAGGACGCTATAGTGTGGCAACCCCTCTTGTAGGATGCCCATAGCGAAGATCATTTGCCCGATAACAAATCGAGGTCTTGCGCGCATGAAATATAGTAACACAGCGGATAGGTACCTGTCCTCCAATCACCTCGTAAGGAGGGCAGGGTAATGTGGTGATAAGTTGCGAGACGTTTTGCCTATCCCCTCACGCCACTACTGGGGTCCTTCGGGACCGGGCAAAGCCCACCAAGGAGGCGGCCAACCCCAGCCTACACCCCTGGTGACTTGCCGTAAGCGGAACGGCACGTAAAGAGTATACCGAGAGAAGTACTACTTGACGTGGCTCAGAAGCCACAGCCTCTTTGCTTTTCGAGAAGCCTACAAGGAGGCCTTATGTGTAAGCAAGCGCTTACTTTTCCCTACGATGCGCGTCATGGTGATCGGAGACCTTTAATTCGTCAATCATCTTGAAGACTTTTTCTAGAAATCTTACCGAGAAAAGACATCGCTATCGAGATATAAAACTTCAGTACCTACTTGATATACAAGAGATTACCTTTGGTAGCATGGCGGTCCATATGGTCGAAGACAAGGCCGTTTTTAGTTCTCAGTCAGCGACTCAAATAGAGATTCAAAGTCCTCCCGTTGGCTCTAGGCTCATTTGTCACCTACATCCTGGCCGAGCGATAGTATGTTTGATCTAAATGGATTCCGTCAAATTTCAATTATTTACCAGCAAGACCGGAACGCTAAGCGGTCGGCACTCAAGACTCAAGTGGATTCCCACGCGCTCGCTAAATTAGGGTCGGTCCCAGCGCGGCCCCATCGTCCACCTATTATCCCACGAGCCTCAGTTTTATAAATGGACCTAGGACTCTTGAATTTTCATCAAAGTTTAACCGGGGCTTGTGGTTTAGTGGTATAATACTCCCTTAGCATGGACGATCCACTGACGACGATCTACCTCACGATAGCTTCGTTCCTGGGATCCGCCTACTGAGTTGGGAGTGGTCCGGGGTTCGATTCCCCGCGAGTCCATCGTATAGAGGTTAAATTCCTCTTGTACCACCTTTGTTTTTTCACTGTGTTGAATTGATTGTGATGTGGCTTGTGTATTATTTTTGGTACAGGCAACTCTGCCTTGCAAGTGAGTTGGTCATCTACTCTACTATCCATCACCTATATTTAGAGAAAGGCGCCAAGTAAGACTTGACTACTACCAGGTAGGTCTCATCACGCGTATTCCCACGCGTCGGGTCCCGAGGACGCGTAGGTCCTAACCCCCGTGCCCAAGCAACCTTCAATCCCCGATCCAACAAACACCTGGTACGTCCTCTCCGTCGGCTCTCCTTCAGTGACGGGACAGAGGTTCCAAAAATGGTTGTAATTTCCCAAAACGATGGGGGCACCAAATGCCTGGCTCTGCTCGCGCGTCCAGCCGGTGGCGTTGGCGCCCTCGGGCAGGGCCCCCGAATGCGCAACCGTATACGACAGCGAGCCGTCCGCAGCAACGTACACTGCGATTCCCTCCGTTAGACACGTGTAACGCGTGATGCTAGTCGAGCTGAAATGTCGTCAGACGTACCTTGTTGTCCTCCAGGCACCGCGACATCTAGATATAAAGTGTCGTTGCCTCCCGTGAACACAGTCTTGGACCCTGGGTAGGCGGAGCAATCGAGACCCTCGACCTCGTCTGGGCAGTACGCGGACGTGCCGTTGTTGATGTAGAACTTCCCGCCGCTAGCATTGATGGCATTGCCGAGGAAGGGCACGTCGGTTACGGGCGGTCTCCAAACCCCGGCAGTCCAAGGACCGTCAGGCACGCCTTTCTTCGTGATTACCGCCGCAAGGGCGACGGCCGGGAAGATGGACGAAGTCGCAAACGCTCTCATTGTGACAGACGAATCGAAAGATTTGATTACGGTGAGAGTTGCTTGACCACAAGAAATATCCGCAGATCATTGACGATTACGAGCTCTGTCTTGGGTAGGTATTTATATCTTCGACGACGACGACAACGAACAGCTTAGTCGACAACCATCATACGTTACCTAGACACAATTATCACTTGGCATGCATCATGAGCATTCAGGTCCGCTGTCGTAATGCCTAAATGCGACGTCGCAAATGGATCCTGTTACGAGGTCATCATCATAGGTCTAGAACCCAAAATTGCCGGCTAATATACCTAGCGTGCACGCAAGCAAGGCAAGCCCAGATATCAACACGAGAAAACATGCACGGGATGACCATTTTGGGTCACGAGTTCTCCAATCATGAATCATTTCATAATGGGTCAAAGCTCCTCTTTGCAACAGCGGCAAGAGCGTTAAACTTAGGTATATGATGTATAAAAGAGTCCACCTTGAAAATTCTCAGAATGATAGTTTTGGACTCAAATACCATTCATAGCTCAGCTCTGATGCCGCCCATCATAAGAGCATCAACCTTCGTTCCTTTTTTAAGCGGCTCTGTGCCACTCGGCATGCACAGCAAAGCATTAGCACCCTTCAAGCTACCGACCTTCGAACTCCGTTGCCCTCCCGTACTAGCGGCGACTATAGTCCCGTCTTTACCCACCGTGACGATAGCGCGATGATACTCGGGCCTCACCTTATCCAAAGAAAAGTCGTGAGATAAGGTGACGGGTATCTTCGTCAGGCCGACCGGCGAGACGCCCGAAATCTGGTGAAGAGAAGGTAGGACAAAAAGATGGAATGTGACGATAGCCGATGCGGGATTCCCAGGCAGTGAGAAAATGACCTTTGTGACTCGTTCGCCGGCGTAGTTCTTGAAGGGGACGGTGGCGAATGTGGTTGGTTTGCCTGGCTTCATGGCAACGCGACCGAAATGAATAGTTCCACCGAGCGATCGCTCAATCGTCGGCTTCAACAAGTCAAGCTCACCCATTGAGACTCCTCCGGATGTGATGATGAAGTTGACTTGTCGCATGGCATCTCTTAGTGTCTGTTCTAGGGTGCCAGGCTTATCCGCTGCAATGCCAAGATCGACGACGTGGTATCCGCATTCCCTCGCAGCAGATATTAATGTGATACGGTTGGTATCGCGTACTTCTCCCAACCGTAAATCGCCAGGCCGATTATGCTGAACGATTTCGTCTCCGGTAGACAGAATCCCTATGACCGGTTTGCGGTATACCTTTACCTCTGCCACCCCGACAGCGGCAAGGAGGCCTATCTCACCACCAACCGCTGAGATTTTCTCGCCCTTGCTAAGGATAGTAGTTCCCGCTTTAATATCGCTACCAACCTCGCGGATGTTTTCCCCTTCCTGGACATTATCAGCAAGGATCTCTACCTCCTTCTCTTCTTCGCCGTCTTCCGTCATGGTCTTCAAAATCGTATCCTCGACCATAATAACGGAGGTAGCTCCCGGGGGAAGCGGTGCCCCGGTCGTAATTCGAGCAATTTCCCCTTCATTTAGGGGTTTCACATGACCAGGTGCAGCATGCGATATTGAGACGACGGGGAAAATGCCCTTCATGTTTCCGTCCTTGGGCACAACGACGGCATATCCATCAACAATGCTTGCCCTAAATGCAGGGACATTTTCTCTCGCCGCAACATCTTCAGCAAGGACATAACCAGGGAGCGTCCTGTTAACTTGTAACGTGACAATTTCTGCCGCCGGCGTCTGTTCCTTGATCTTGTCTAGGGCATCGTCCACCGAAAGCATAGGGTACGGCGACTCCCTGTTTCTCCGGCTAGGGCCAAGACTGGGATCATTAGACATGGGATTGGCGCTAGGTGCCGTATGTCTGACGAGACTACCGTGACCATGGCTGTGTCTGTGACTGTGATGATCGTGTGAATGATCATGGGAATGTGAATGACCTCCCGTCGGTCTTACACCAGCCTCTGCTTCAAGCTTCTCAACTCCGCCGGCATGTAATGTCCTCGAATCCATACCAGCAGCTTGAAGACATGCGTGTGGCAGCACTTTCAAAATCGCCTGCAAGTTTTCTCGAGCTCCTTTTGGTGAACCCGGTAGTGTGATTATTACGGATTTATTCCTGACACCTGCGACCGGACGAGACATCATAGCAACTAGTCAATGTTAGCAACACATATTAAATATAGGGGGATAGGGGGATAGGGGGCTATATATTCAGTACTAACACGGGGTGACATTTAGAGAGGCTGCCAACATAGCATGAACAATACCGGGTGCAGTCCTATGGAGCAAAGCTGAGATGGCCTCCGGAGTATGATCCGCGACCGCAAAGCCGGTACCTCCGGTGGTTAGGATGAGGTTGATAGTGTCTGCGGCAATATCCGCCCATAACATAATCTGCTGTTGAATTTGAGTGACCACATCAGGGACGATCTTGGTATCAGTGAGTATCCATTTTCCATCACCTTCTCTCTCAAGCACCTCGCTTAGGACATCTTGAGAAGCATCAGTTGAGGGGTCCTTTGCAGCCGTCGTGGAGACGATGAGTAATGCGACCCTCAAGGTAGCACCAGACATGATTCCTTAGAGAAGACTTAGTAGTTATAGGTAATATGAATCCAGGTTCGACTGTGTAACTTTTCAGATTTGCTAGTGATTTTGAATCGATTATAGTACATGGGAAGATAAAGGTATGTGAGTTTAGAAGCCGGCGTGATGCGTGATGACGAATGAGATAAACTTCATCTGTGCAGCGCAAATGCGGGGCGAGAATATATCTACACTTCGTTATAAGAGCTTATCTTTATCACGGGAAGATGTAAACTCAAACGCATCATGATTAAACGCAGTGAGACAGAAAGGAAGCCTCCGTGACTTTCGAGAAGTCGAGTCCTATAAAAACAATAGGATTGTTCCATTTGAACGATTGGTGTCATACAGAAGGTTTAAGTCTTAGATGGGATAGGATCTCGTAGGACCCCGTTTACTTCATTAAGCACGAAGGACTTATGCATATATGCAACTAAAGGCTCTCTCCACTAGATTCTGATAAGATAAAGCTTCAAAAGTCAAAGCTAAAATTCCATGGCTCGATGTGAGAGAAGGCGAAGCCAACCTTTTCTCTTCACTTATAGTTATACTCATCCAATCCAGGTCGTTTCATTTCCAATATGAGATTCGCGGAGCATAAAATTCAGACATAACGCACTTTCATTGAACTTAGAGAATTCAGAATCACGACGAACTGGATGTTCCTTCGAAAAATACAGAATGGTGCGCATTAAGGAGCGTTACCTCTTAGTGAAGATCCTCTACCCAGATGAACTTGGTAGTCGACCCGATCTCCCCGACGTTGTAGTCATCAACCAACCTACCACCGATAAACTCAATCAGGCAGCCCTTCTCAGAGGTATACGGGAAGAGGTTGCCAATTTATTCGGAGACTATGGCTCTGGGGCCATGGAAGGCGGAAGCTTAGGATGTGAGTCAGCGTTGATAACTCGCGACTGATACAAGGCTTACATTGATCTTAGTGAAATACCTCTCTCATGCCACCTCAACCTTCATCTTGCGAATTTCGCGATCATCGTATCGCCTAGTATGGACTGCCCTCACTTTTATGAATTCAATTCCTATCAAGAATGGAAAACCATGTGTCTTCCGTGTCGTTCACGTGAGCGGTACCATGCGCAAAGTCGAGGAGGAAGCTATCCGTCGTGCCCGGGCTCTCATATTTGCGGCACAAAACGACCACAACGAGAAAACTGATGACCCTCTCAGCAACATATTTGGGAATCCCGAACAGCAGTCTGACGTTGCCATGACGGACTTGATCAATGTCGAGGACGATGATAGCGATATAGAAATGGGTGAAATAGTTGACGATTGAGACCACTTCATTGGTTTTTTCGAACTACCTTGATTCCGCTGTCTCCAGTAGGCCGTGGCATTCCGTCGAACTCGTCGTCGTCATCATCAGGAATTAAGTCAGGGGTCGTAGCTCCAGTATCGCCACCGGCTTTCTTCCGTTGCTCCTCCCGCTCTTTCTCCTCCGCCGCATCGTACTCCTCTTTAGAGTCGATCCATCGCTCTTGAATGTCTGGGACTTCCATCATGGATCCCTCGTTTCGCATGGCAACCTGCCACACGGTATCGTTGGCTCCTTCTGCACTACCGAACACGTAGCCTCCAGCTCGGTCGATCACTCTCAAAAGATGCATCATACTCTTCGTATTCTCGACGGCGAGGACTTCAAATCTCACTAAGGCGAAGTTTTCGACTAAATTAGCGACAGCTTCGTTTAATCGGCGGAATTTGTCACTACGCATGGCGGGCGACTCCTCTTCGAGATAGGTCATCAGGTATGAAAGATCCTCTACTTCGGTGTAGTAATCGAGGTTGAAGGGTAGCGGGTCATATGATGAGACCTTATCGATCTTCGTAAGGACATTAATATGCGGAAGGTCCATTTGAAGCATGGCGCGGAGGGTGAGGAGCAAGTTGGAGATATAGAGGGACGGTTGGGTGAGGCAGAAGCTGTCGGAGAGATGTACAGCCACGAACTGCAACCTGTTAGCATCTAGGTAATCAATACATATACCCGTACGACATAATCCATGATAAGGCATACCCGATAGCCCATCTTTTTTTGAAGCTTAGAGAAGATGTTCCGCAGCGAATTGTGGTGTGTATACAATTCAACCTGACCGGGACAATCAAAAAGAATGTACGAATCTCCTAGCTCTTTTAATCCATTTTCTAGCCATTCTATGTTATTTTCGAGCTCTTCAAATGCATATAAGACGCCACCATTTGGACCTAGTTGATCGTCATTCATAATCTCTTCTAATGTGATCAAGTCACGAATGTCGAGGGCACACGGATAGTTCGTCCTATCGTTGGCTGGATCAAGGTTGACAACAGAACAGTCGCGTCCTATTCCGCCCATGAACTGGTGCACTGCAAAGAATCATTTAGAATGCTGGGGTAACGTTAGGATCTGCGGGCATGGAAACTCACTGCCATCGCAATACGTGCTCTTTCCAGAGCCTGGGCTTCCGAGGACAAGCTGCGCGAACGGCATCTTCTAGTTCTGGTACGGAAAAAAAGTTACAGCAATGGTATTGGGAGTCTAGAGCAGTGAAGAGATCGACGTTGTGGTTGCAGGAAAGAAGGCAAAGCTGGCCAGTTATTAGGGAAGCTATGGGTGTTCAGGCGTATTAGATTAGCGGTTGCCCCTCCATCCCACCTTCTAGTATGTACTCTATTACAGAAGTGAGCTTCGGGAAAAATTACAGTGGGTACCTTCTTATCACTGGGGTAATCTACACCCCTGTAAATTGATATTTACTTTACCGACTTGTACAGCTAGTTTCAGTTAGCCATTCGCCATTCATGAACAGAGCTTCTCTCAAACATCACATCGTGAAACTCGCCTACAGCAATCATGGCACCAGCAGGTACGTCGATCGAGCCCCAATTCAAGATCCAATGAACAAGAGCAATCTCATGCCTCGTTCATCGTTCCATGAATATGATGGACACCATTCAAGCTAACAAACGCAACCCCAGCAACACAATTCGAGCTCGCGCAACCGCCCAACGACGCCATCTCGGCGCTCGCCTTCGCGCCCGACTCGCCGTCGCGATTACTAGTCGCTTCCTGGGACAAGAACATCTACCTGTACGACACGCTGCAGAACAGCGACGAGAACAGCCACGGCACCCTCCTCCAGACGTACGAGCACCGCGCGCCGGTGATGGACGTCTGTTTCGGCAAGGACAGCAGCGAAGCCTTCAGCGCCGGCATGGACTGGCAAGTCCGGCACATCGACCTCGAGACCGGCGCCCAGAGCACCGTGAGCAAACACGCGGCGCCCGTGCGGCGGGTCGTGTATAGCCGGGAGCACTGTAAGCCCCCTCCATCCGGATCCCATCTACTACTCCGTAGCGTCTACAGACGAGAACATGACAGCTAACCTGCACCAGCCCTCCTGATCTCCGCCTCCTGGGACAGCACCCTCCACGTGCACAACCCATCCAACCCCTCCTTGACCTCCCTCACCATCCCCCTCCCGGGCAAACCCCACGCCATGGCCGCGAGCCCCTCGAAAGTGATCGTGGCGATGACCTCTCGCCTGGTGCACATCTACGACCTCTCCACTCTCTCCGCCTCCCTCACCGCGCCAACCTCCACGCCGCCGCAACCATGGCAGCAGCGAGAATCCTCCCTAAAATTCCTAACCCGCGCCGTAGCCGCCATGCCCTCGGACGCGGGGTACGCCACGTCCTCGATCGAAGGGCGCGTAGCCGTAGAATGGTTCGACGCGAGCGCCGAGTCCCAAGCGCGCAAGTACGCATTTAAATGCCACCGCGCCGCCGCCCCCTCCCCCGACGGCTCCTCCGCCGCCGACGTCGTCTACCCCGTCAACGCCCTCGCCTTCCACCCCGTCCACGGCAGCACCTTCGCCTCCGGCGGCGGCGACGCCACCGTCGCCCTCTGGGACGCCGAGGCCAAGCGCCGCATGAAGGTCTACCAGAAGTTCGCCGATAGCGTCGCCTCCCTCGCCTTCAGCGCCGACGGCAGGTACCTCGCCGTTGCCGTCTGTCCTGGCTTCGAGACCGGTATGGAGGATTATAGCGGCGAGGGACGGACTAAGATTTTCGTCAGGGAGCTTGGTGAGAACGAGGCTTTGCCGAAGGGCAAGGGGAAGTAGGTTGGTCATGATATATAGGTTTCCGAGAGAGAAAAAAGAGATAAAAATGAGGTCATTTTGATCATGCTATGTAGTCCCCCCTGCTGAGATTCTCTAAGGACAGGCTAAGACCCGGAGCTGGCTGGCGTTAAATGGAGATGGGCAATATGAATTCTAGAAAATACACCATTTTACCGACTTCCTTTACCTCCAAGATTACAAGCGGCATCGGTGCTAGCAGATTCCAGACATTCAATCACGGCTTTGTAGCCGAGTTAGTACTTTGAAGCCATTGGTAGTGTTTCTCTTATGGGAAATGATTGAATAAATAAACTGAGTATTTACTATATATAATTTTTTATGAAAAGCCACGCAAGTTAATATCTCCCGTCTTCCTCTTTCGTTGTTAGAATTAATATAGTGAGTGCGTTTGGAAGCTGATATGACCCCTAATTAACAACTTACCTCCTAAAATTTAGCGCAGATAGATAGTGCTCCGGAACTTCTATAGGCCCTCAAGAGCTGAAATCAAAGGCTTCCTCTCTAGCAACATCCCCCACACCCAGTAAGTTGCCAATATGCTCCAGTTCTTGCACTGCATGCTCTATATAATCTAGGGTTGATTCGCTGTTCGGAGTGTCGCAGAAGGTGACTTCTTCATTGCTAAATTCGCATTCACCCATCCCATCAGGTTCCTCATTATGCCACGGGAAAATAACATGTTCATTGTCACTCTCCTCTTCCCATTCTATCTCATATTCCTCCTCGGTCCCGTAAAAACTTTCGTCACCTGCGGGCTCGGGTTGCGCAGCATCATCCGCTGGATTGATCTGAGTTTCTGAAACGCATATGTCGCTCATTTCATTATTATTGCTGAGGTGCCGACCGAAATTCTCAAAATCCTCATGGCCCCTTTGCCGCGGCATGAGGGGCAGGTTGTAACTGAAAGTTTCTCTGAGTTGAGGCACTGGGGTTGGTTGTGGCGGCATGGTCGAAGGAATGGTCTTCTCACTTGCTAGAACGGTAGGGTTCCGTTTCTGTACTTTCAACTCTTCCGAAAAATTGTCTACAGTAGGCCAAATGTCTTTCGGAACATCACGACGATGCTTCATCTCATATTGATCTAGACGTCGATTGTTACGGCGACTGATTCTTGAACCTCGTGCCTGCCCTTTATCCTCATCACGAGTTTCCAGTTGGAGCTCTCCTACTCCAGGTGTTGGTTTGGGCTTTCTTTGCTTTTGTGAACCTGTCATACCAAACGCGAGACTGGGTCTGGCTTCATCTACAGAGAATCCATCACCTGGGGACCACAATGGTTCTGGATGGCTGAGAGGTTTAGGGAAACGGAATTCTTCAGGGCCCTTATCCTTTTTGAGCCAAAATGCACCTTTTCGTTCATACTTTGGTTCCTCATCCTCAACGCCATCATCTGCGTCTCCATAGAGTGATAGCGGCGGTATAATCGGTAGCTTTGGGCTTTGAGTCACATCTGGTGAGTTCCGGATGATTTCGGATTTCTCGATATCTGTGTTATCCGAGGTCTTATTCTTTCCATTGGTATTTCTACGCTTTCTTGCTTTGGTGGCGCTCGCACGGGATGAACTTCGTTTCGTTGGGTGTTCTTGTCCCACTTTCTTCAAGGCGATGGTCTCTTTCAACTGATCCTGTACATCGGCTCCGTTCGACAGTGCAACTGGACTATTCTGTCCGTTGGATATGTCAGATTGCAGGTGAAAAGTACTAGACAATTCCTCCGATTAGTTCTTTATAAATGATTAATCAATGAGTTTAGGTTCTGTATTTGGAACATCTTTACCTTGATGGTTGTCCCCCAGATACATCTCCCGGGGCAGATGCAACGGATCTTCCCCTTTTCACATCCGCGCGAAGGGGAGAAGTTGTTCTGCCTCTTCTTGTGTTGGATTCCTGGTTGAGTTCTTCATCTTCTTCTTCATCTTCTGCTGGGACGAGCTTTTCGCTAATGTTAAAAGATCCGACACGTCCCGGAAGGACTGCTTCAGTGCCGGCATTGGTCAGAGGCTGATTTGTCGTAGAACCGGTCGACATAGAATCTACAGGTGACGAAATAGAAGGTAACTTGTCAGGCCGAGGAATTTGAGGTTCTTCATCCATACTTATAATGGGATAAGATACACCAGTAAGAGATTTGCAGGATCGTTAGCTGTCTCCCTTGAAGATTCTTGGAGGGCTCAAGCACACAACCCTAGGGAGTGAACTGGGAAAGTTAAAAGTTTCCCACCACATTTTTTTATTGAACTACAAGATATCGAACAGTGCGCTTTCCATCTCTTCATTTGGTGGATATCATAGAGAAAGGAAGGTGTGTTCAGTTGAGTTGGTACATTCAACTGGCAAACCCCCAAGTTTAGAAGGAAGAGTGTCATCAAATATGCAACTTCCTTTAAGTTCCTACGAACAAACTTCGATCGAAAGTTTCATTCAACAATCTAGTAAGGTGATCCCTGCGAGTACTTTGATGGCTTACTGCTGATCAATCGTCTGATAGGTTCATGAGATTCAGTTCCTTCTTTCTCAATCGACAACGACAGAGCGTCAATGTATAAGGGGGAAAGAGTTCCATTCATACCTGGACCAATCACTTTATCATTACTTAAGTATTGACTTAGCAGAAAGTGTCGCATGGAAGCGTGAGACACCACCTCGTTTGGTAAAATTGATTGCACCTCCCGAGACTTCATTAGTCGCATTCTCAACCCTTCGGAGCATATCAGTAAAAGTTGACTGATTCAAGACGTTCGCCTTCTCTCAACCAAGCCTAACCAGCAGACATTCATTCTTTAATGTCGCAAATTTTTAGCACTGACAAGCTTTGAAATCTAAGGGCGAGTGAGAGTGGAGGATTTACCAAAGAAATACTCGAGACGAGCTTTGACAGCAGTTGTAGAAGAAATTTCGCCAAGTCAAAGACCCTACGGCAAAAAACCAACAGAATGGAACATACCGAGAATATTTCTCAGGTAAACAGCAGCATTATTGCATCAGGATCACATCCCAAGTCCAACTACCAAGCGTAGAGCCTCAGCCTTAACCAGCAACCGGTCCCGTGATTATGCATGTCCATATGATATATAGGGTTAGGGTCAAGAGTCGGGGGTTAGGGTTGGGGTTACCGTTGAAATGGGGGTTAGGGATAAGAAACTTACCGGTAAGGGTTGGGGTCTTGTGTAGCACGAGGGTTAGAGCTGACCTCAGGTAAGCGTGGCATCTTACATGCAGAAGAAAAAGGAAAAGGGGCGTGTCTTAAATCAATATTATTTAATAAGCTGTAAAATCTCCCGTCTACTCCAAAAATTGGCATACATCTCTACATCATAATAATCAACAGTCCGTAGCCCTGTCACCTTAGCTAGGGATATGCTCAGATTTAAAGAGCGATACTAAAATCTCACCCTTGCCCCACGATGGCATCGCCTCGTAAAACGTCCCAATAGGAACGGCCATACACGACCCAAGTTCTAAAGTTGGTTAGATAATCAAGTGATATCCTACTCCTTCCCTGCAACTTACCCGCGTTCCGGTCCGGCCTTCAGTGGGTATAGTTAGGGAAGTAGGTATGCAGAATATGCATGTTGGTGAGCGGCACATGAGCACCCTATTTCGACGACAGAGCTGAATTCAGGGGTCAAGTCTATAGTTACGATCATCTCAACATTGCAGGTCACTTCAACATCAAATTTTCAACGATGCAGAGCTTCGCCTTCAAATATAAATAAGTACCTAAATAGTGCCAATTTTTTTTATTTTGGAAAAGGTTGATATAGATATCCATTATCTTATACTCGATTCATCGCCAAATTATCCACGATATAGCAACATCAAGCATTACGTAAGGCTCAAATTTGTGTCTTGACCTGAGAGGTTCAAATGGGCAGCCAGCTATCTTCACGGCCTCCGATCCCGAGCTCGGTGACCTCAACTCAATAATATCTTCGGGTGAGCCATCTCCAGGTCTCAGTGAAGGCGCCGCGAGTACTCTATTCTCCGGCCTTCCTCGCTGCGATTGGTTTCTGCTCGGCGACGTAGTCGGTGGTGCCTCCCATGTTCAACAACCATACCTTTCCTGGGTGGTCAGGGATAGTGGGGCCGAATAGGAAGTTGCTAGGGAAGCCAGGGTCGAAGGGGAGGGCGCTCTCGATTTCCTTGATGTCCTCCTCGTCAAGGCTCAGGGTGAGAGCCTCGATATTGGCCTTGAGTTGCTCCTTGGTTCGTCCACCTACGATGGGGAACACATATGGCGCCTTGTGGGTCACGTACGCCTGGGCCACACTCGTAATGATGGTGTTTTTGCGTATGGCAACGGCCTCTAATGCCTGGCTGATCTTGATTTCATCCTCGGTGAAGTTGGAAGCGCGTCCACTAACCGCGTTCTTACGTTGCTCCTCCGTCTTGAATTTGCCTCCGCCGATGGCTCCCCATGGAGCCAAAGCCATGCCTTCGGCCTTAGCCATAGGAATAATCTCACGCTCGAAGTCACGTTGAGCGGCTGACCAACGGCCCTGGTAAACGCTAAACTGACGTAGACCGTGGTTGCGGGCGTACTCGTTGGCCTTGCTGACAACCCAGGCAGGAGTGTCGCTAATTCCGAGGTACAAGACCTTGCCAGCTAAGACAAGCTGGTTGAGGGCCTGCATGGCCTCTGGAATGGAGGTACTGCCATCCCACCAGTGAAGATAAAGCTGTGTGTTGGTGTCAGTATAATGAAAGTCACGAACCAATAGTGATCAACACATACGATGTCAACGTAATCTGTCTGAAGGTTCTTCAAACTGGCATTAATAGACACGTGCAAGCTCTTGGTGCCATTGCCTTGGTTGTTGATTGTGATCTCATCGAAATAGGGACGGAAGTTGGTGGTGTACTTGGTAGCAATGACTGAGTGACGTTAGTAAGTTCCCCATAAAAGCCCACCCGTTAGTTCACATAACGTAAAACCGCTAATGCTTCTTCGATAGTGAGATATGCAAGGGAAGGTCGTAGTGATCATCATTGATATCCATTGCGGAAATCATGAGAGATTTATTGTATAAGGAGGGGGATCCTTGACTTACCCATCTGATCACGATTGCCGCGCTTCTTCATCCATTCACCGATCCACTGTTCGGACTGTTGGGCTTGGTAGTTGTTGGCAGTGTCGATGAAGTTACCACCCTGCTCATAGTAGAAGTCCAAGATTTCCTCTGTGGTCTTCTGGTCGCAAGCACCCATGTACTCCTTCCAGGCGTCACCAAAGTTCATAGCACCAAGGCACAAGGGGCTGAGCCGGACAGAGGCTGTGGGAGAGAGGATTCGGTAACGAGCCAAAGGGCTCTTGGGTGGGGGCGCCATCATTATCGACATCTTGACAAATAATTATTCTTACCTACTATGTAAAGGTAGTAGCTGTAAAAATTGGAAAAGAATATATATATAATGTGAAACCGCAAAGATGAATGTGGCTTCCAAGGTTCCTTTCGAGACAAAAGGGAATTAATTAAACTTTGACGTTCAAGTGACGTATCGAGTTGAGCTGGTTTAATGGGGTAAAGTCGAAGTTTCTTTGCTGCTTCTCCAAATTCAACATGTCGTGGGACGACTGCTCTTTACATATAAAGGGATTAGAAGTTAGGTATCTCCTACCGCCGATGGTTCAACAATACCTAGTTGCTAGTATTACTAATTTACAAATTTATCTACCTAGTAGTCGTCGTAGCATCGACATCCATGGACCTCCGGCAAGTTCCTACCTAGGTAGCTACTAGGTAGCCTTAAAGTCGGTCCATTACGGATGGTTTCATCCTGCCGGTAAATGCTTTAGGTGGACAGCCGTCACCTTCATCCCTTTGCATCAGAAGTGCCGCGGGCTGCGCGGACAGGGTATGGCTCGGTCGATTCATAACTTTATGCAATCGACGGGAGGACAAGCTTTGAGTTACCGGACGGCGGCCTCCTATCTCCGTGTTAAGTTCATTGTCTTGCATTATCGACGAGGTGTTCTACCCGGGCAGTGGTACCTACATATGTATACTATGAGGATTTTACCCTATATCTCCGATTATGGCCGGACACCTGAAAGTCACATACATGCTAATCAAATCGTTTTTAGTAATTGTTGAGTCGTTCTTCATCGTTTGGCTAGATATACTAGGTAGGTACCATGTTACTCACTCGATAATTCTTAGGAATCTAGATTCTAGGTATGAAACGGTGCGGTGGATACTTAGTAAGTCCCCGAATCGTTACTAACGGGATGTTGTATTCGTCCGACTTCACGGCTTCTACGGCTACTATCACGTTTTGGGATGTCCTAGGACTTAAGCATCGGATATAAGGTCTATGAGCCTCAGTCTGCAGCAAAAGTGAGACGATGGCGATAGAACATTTGTGAGTTACTGATAGAATGAACTGATCATTGCGAAAAAAGCCATTGCCTCATAAGTCGGAGTCCCCAAACCGTCGTGAATTAAAAATCAAAGTTACACTAATATCCGTGGGTGGCGGTGGCGGGGCAATCTACCTCGGTACGGATGGGACGGATCCTAGAGGGTAACTTGAATGGAAGCTTGAGTGACGACAATCAGTATAAATACGACATTAATGAGTAATACTATATGGGAATAGGGCGGGGGAGAATGTGTGACCAAGGGTTTGAGGGCTACGAATTGTCTCATGTTGGACCATGAGACGACGCGCTCGAGTAGTAGGTTTCCACATGTTTACGACCCAACTAATCCCAGGATTTATAGATGAGATAAGTTGCGTAGTGGCATTGACTATTCGCAAATATTCACATATGTACATACGATAAGGCGCGCTGGGACTTGCTAACCTCCTTGGTGAGATTAACAAGCCCAAGCACCTATGATACCGTCGCGGCGTCCCTCGATAAGGTAGCCGTCCTGGATCCGGACATGTTCGACGATGGCCGGTGCCCTACCTCCATCCGCCTCCGTGATTCCCGCGCCGCAGTCCCATTGCCGCGACTCCATCTTATCATAAACTTTTACTACGTCTTCGCCCGCCGCACTAACAATACGCCGGCTATCGAACATCATGCTCGTCACCGGGTTGTCATACGCGTAGGCGTCGAATATCGACCCTGTGCGCAGGTCCCATATCTATGGAATTGTGTTAGCGTATAACATCATTTAGGCGTTTATGTAGCTAATGACTTACCCGTATACTTCGATCTAAACTGCCTGTTACCAGATGCACGTCGTCGAATTGCAGACAGGTTACTGGGCCGGTGTGTCCGACGAGGCTGCGGTGAACCTGTCCGCTTCTCAGGTCCCATAACCTCACCATACCATCAGCCGTACCGCAGGCGAGTGCGGATTCGAAGACTTGCAAGGACCCCACAAAGTCGGCTGCTTTTGTGGTCGGCCGGTTCGTTTGCCGCCAAGTCCCCTCGCCCGTACCGATGGAAACCGAGGCCTGGGCTGCCGCCCACATCACGTCGAGCGTTTGTACACACCGCCCCTTCACCAGATCCCACTGGCGAAGCGTCTTGTCCGCGGAACCTGAAACAAGAACATCACCTCTAAAATGAAGAGCCGTGATCTCGTCCATATGTGATTCTAGCGTAAAGAGCGGGCAGTCCGCCATGCTTCCTTCAGGAGGATCTACCGGTTGATCATCGGGGTTTTCGAAAGCCATACCATCGTCATCTTCGTCATCTCTTCCGAATTGACTACCTTGCGGATCGTAATGAGCTTTGCTCAAATCCCACAACCGGATAGTGGCATCCATAGAACCCGTAGCGAGGATATTATCCTCGACCTGTAATGTCCGAACCGAAGCAGTGTGACCCTCGAGTGAACCGATGCAACGCCCAGCATTGAGATCCCAAACCTTGACCGAATCATCCATAGAAGCCGATACCAAAGTGCCAAAAGGAACGTCAAAATCCAACGCCGTGACATGATCCGCGTGAGCCTTGATTTCCCGTATCATATAACCTGGTTCGAAATGTTCGTGTAAAATAGGCATTGATTTCCGTTTGGTAGTCTTATGCCTCTTTTTTGATGGTGTGCTAGAAGCAGACGGAAGCTTCTCATAAATGGATTTCGACATGAACTCATCCGCATCCTGGTCTGTTACTAAATCATCCTCGTCTGACTTGGTCGGGGTGTCAGCAGCGGCAGCTATTGATTCGGCCTCGTCCACGAGAACCTGTGCGTCTTCTATCCGACCTTCCATATCAACAACTATCATCTGTTAGTACGTCTCCTATATGGCACCGGAAGAGTCGCCTACTATCATGTTCTAATAACGCTTCCTCTTGTTCTAGACCTGCTAATCTTTCCAGAATGATGCGCCTCATGCCTGCTAAATTGGCCATTTTATTATCTATTTCGTGAATCTCACTGCTCGCCATATTCTTTCGAATACCGAGCATCTCAAGTTCGTGCATAAGCGAAGATCTCTCTTTTTTCAGTTTATTTAGGTGGTGTGGGCTATTGGGGGCTGACGGACTGTCGTCAATCATTTTTCTCCCTCTAGACGCTCTTCTCCGATGTTTTTTGCCCTCGTGCGTCAATTCGGGGAAACTTGCTTGGAAGCCCTGGAATAGAGAGTAGGCGTTGTCATTTTCGGGGATGTTTTGAAGCATATCATCGGGCAAGTAAGATAGGGCGCGTGATTGAATTTCGGCAGTGGAAAATTTGGAGCGAACCAGGTCGGTTGGGGTGGTCCTCGCCATGGTGAACATGCCTCGTTGGATTCCGGGTTTCTTTAGTTGTCTTTGTACTTGAGCCATAGCGTTGTGATAGTGATTCCCGGACGGGTCCGCGCTGGGACCTACTAAATGGCTCGCTGTAGTTGTCACCTTGCGGGTGAAGGCTTCGAGACCTCGGGGCTAAGAATTTTGCAATTAGTTGGGACGTTCGCAGACACAAAGAATAGAGAACTTCAGAACCCGATACAAGACACAAAACACAAGACACAAGACACGAGAATGGGGAACAAGATTATTTTAATACCGATAGAATCGAATCTTCGCCCGCCGGGCCATCATCGTGTGTTGCATTATTTGGGTCTGAATCGGCCATGCGCGTTTCTATATGATGACTGCTGGAAGCGAAGGTATGGTGGGCGGTCGCACGGTGCAAATGCCACACATCAAGGTAGTATACAGAAAAGATTTTCCCGATAGGTATGGATCTCTCCTTCACAGAGCTATTTGGTAGGTCGGCATTGAGGAGCAAGGCCGTTAAGAGACGCAAATACGCAAAATACGGAAAATAATGTGGATGGGTGAACCAAAGATAAAAAAGATAAAAAAATGATAAAAGCGAGCGCAAGGCGAGGCTAACAATTGTCGTAGCTTCCGAGTGGACGAGTGGAAATCCCAAGAATTTTTAGCTCGAGAGCCCTTTCGGAATGTACTAGCTCAGCAGAGAATGTAGGTAGGTACCTAGGTAGTAATAGGGAATTGACGGGTATTGGTGTTATTGGCGTAATTGGTGCAATTGGGGTTATATCAGTCCTAGGTAACGGGTACATGACCTGATGTCTTAGTCACATAATAATAACATACATTACATCGAACAAGATTTGTTGCAGATACCGCGACTGCAAGGGTTAAGATGGCTGGATGATGGGCTGGATGGGCAGGATCAATCATCGATATGCTATGTACATAGAAAGTGCCTTATCTCCCAGATGCTTAACCGAACATCCCAGCAATGAGCTTCTCTAGCGCATTTCAACTCAACATTGGAGCTGGAGGGGTTACACTAGAGAATAAGGTTTTTCGTGCCGCAACCGTCATTTCAATCAATTTCTTACCCAACTTGTAGGGTAATCGCGTGCGACATTGCAGCTTTCCTGATTGGAGGTTCCTATGAAAGCTTTAGTTCTTTTGGTGTCAAGCAATGGTTGTGGTTGTTTACACAAAAGACTCAACGAAAAATAGGTAAATAGGGAAGTAGCAAACTGATGACAACCCGAACATCGGCCTTCATAAGTATGATTTCTTTGCAGGTAGGTGCAGGGTCGCCCACTCTGCCACTGAGAAGCGACCAACTGCGCCATCATTATTACCATTATTACTAGATAGCTGTTTTTCTTCCGAATCGATATGCCCCTCCTCAATTGAGTTGGTCGTAGCTTTTTCCTTAGACCTTTTCCCCGCCACAGTTAGTGGAGCATACGCCCTTTGTCCCTTACCTACTTATAGTAAAAGCGTGACAAAGTGCAGTCTTCTTTGGACGACACGTCCTATATATCTCAATTCTTCTCGATACTAGGGCCTAGCCTTTTCTCTAGGTACCTACCTAATCTTTGATCCATTTATTGTGAGATCTACAGCGGCCCAGAAGATATAAGGATCATGGATTCTATCATCGACCTCAAGGATGCCTCAAAGGCTCTAGACTTATCAAATATTCGCTTCCAACTCATGTAGGCAAGCCCTTCTCTTCTTCCTTAGGCAAGAATTGGTGCGGTGCTAACAAGCGCATGTTCTAATCAGCCGGCTAGAAGACACAATTACCTTTCACCTCATCGAGCGAGTCCAGTTCCCACTTAACAAGACAATCTACACCCCCGGTGCGATAGAGATCGGACAAGATAGCGAGCTTAGCTTTATGGACTGGTATTTACGAGAGCAAGAGAAGCTGCAGTCTCTGATCCGGCGGTACGAAGCGCCAGACGAGTACCCGTTTTTCCCCGAGGCACTACAGAAGCCCATATTAAAGCCCCTCCACTACCCCCAAATCCTGCATCCGAACAATGTCAACGTCAACGAGCAGATCAAGAAGTTCTACATCGAGAAGTTCCTGCCTGCCGTATGTCCCAACTTCGGTCGCGAGGATAGCGGCGAGATAGCGGAAAACTACGGTTCTTCCGCCACCTGCGATATTGCTTGCCTCCAGGCGCTCTCTCGACGGATACACTTTGGCAAATTCGTGGCAGAGTCCAAGTTCCAGTCCGACCCCGAGAAATACACCAAGATGATCAAAGCAGGTGACCGTAACGGAATCGGCGAATCTATCACAAATGCTGCGGTCGAGAAGCAGGTTCTGGCCCGGTTGGGTTTGAAGGCGCGAACCTACGGCACAGACCCGTCTACGAACGACTCGGAGAACGCCGGTAAGATCAATGTGGAAGCTGTAGTATCCATGTACAGGGACTTCGTCATCCCCATAACAAAAGAGGTCGAGGTCGAATATCTAATGCAGCGACTGGGCTAAGGGCGGGTTCAACGGGCTAGGCACGGGGGTTACACAAAAGGGTCTTGGTGGACGTTTTATTTATTGCGACTTGACTTGTTTTTCTTAAGACGGGGGACTCAGGTACTCGCTAATGGCCTTCGCAGCGCCTGCGAACTTGCTAGCCTCGATTAGTATCATGAAGCCACGCGGCATAACACCCATATCCTGAAAAGCCCTCTTGCTATCTGCGATTGCTTCGTCGATCTTGGTGTAGTCGTAGCTGCCGTATGCCGCCGCGTGTTTCTGCAATACCTCATCCTCAGGGTGGAAGTAGAAGAGGGTCGCGTCTTGCTTTCCCTTCTTCCGTTTTCTCTCTTCGATATCGAGCGTCGACTCGATCTCGTGGTAGGTCTTGGAGATGATGAGATAGTGCGAGAACTCGTAAGGTTCCTTATCTTCCACCGCTGCTTCGATCTCGTCGATCAGCATGCCGTACATCGGAGGAGCTATCTCCGAGGGCATGTTGATCAGACGCTCTGTGAGCACTAGACCCACGTGCTTCCCCGAAGACAACAGCTCCGGTACGGCAGCTAGCGCCGGGTTCGTGCCGGCCTTCTGGGAAATGTAGGTCGTCAGATCGGCGATCGGCTTCTTCTCGCGGTGCTCGTGTAGGTTGAGCGCAGTCAGGAAGGCGTACGCGTCTGTCTCCTTTCCATCGACCTTTACCGTCGACCCGATTGTCGGTTGCGACAGGATCAGGTCCGCGAGCCCTGAGATGTCGAAAAGTGTGGCGTCGACGTCGAAGAGTTGTCGCAGTAGGGCTTTCGTGCCGTGGAAGTCGATGTCTGGGGCGAAGTTGAACCACTCGAAGTCCACGTTGACCATGTCAAAGTCCTGGGTTTGCGGTTTATGTTAGCTGGAGGTAGTCTTTTTGCGGATGCGACGAGTTGAGCGACGTGAAGATTTTAAGACTTTAGGACCAAAATGTAAGTGCTCACTCACATCATCGTCTGAGCTCTCACCATCCTCAACCATCTTGTCGGGCGCCTCCGCTGCGCCGTCAGCTTCTCTTGCTCGCTTCTTCGCCATACTGTCTTCCGAGTGTTTTAGAATTAGTGTAGGCGACAGGTGAATTGTACCTGTAGCGTAGCTTGAGACAGTAGTTGTAGCTGGGTCAATGACGATAAATTTGAAATTGGTCTAGGCGGTCAGGTACCAGTAAAAAATTCTGCCGGCTAACCTGCCCCTCACTAATCCGTTTTTAGTCGATAGTCGATAGTCGATACAGCTCTAGAATCTAGATAGCTAAACCTGCTATTGGTTAATAGGGCTTAAAGTTTAAACCAACTGGAAATTTGGGGAGCAGCCCTAGAGGGCCTGGAGCTCAAGGAAGCTATAAAGCTATAGCTTCATGGAATCTGTTTTTACTTTTTACCAAACTCATCAAACTCTCCTATGATGCAAAACTAACGAAATATCTGTAAGCATATCGTCATGAAGTAAGGACACAAAGTTTCTCAGCACGCAAAGCTTTTGCTAACTTTCTTGATCCTATTCCACTTGGGTTAGTATTGTACAATACAATACAGTAGCCACAGTAGCGCCATGGAAGCATCCTGCATTTAGCAAGCTGTAAGCTGTAAGCTGCCTCGTAGACGGGTGATCCATGTGGGCTGAAAAGATAGAGATAATACAACTACGTCATCCATCACATTACCCAAGATCTTGGTATACGCTCGTAAGTAGTTGCATGAGTTCTCATAGTTACCTATCGTGGAACAGGGTCAGTTGCAGCGTGGAACAACCAAAAACGACTGGAACACTTGTAAAAATGAGAGAAGAAGAAGCGGACTTTTCTAATTCGTAGATTTGGGGAAACAGATGTCAACTATCATACTCAACAGCCACGAGACCTAGAATCATGAGATCCATTATCGAGATATCCAAGAGACAACTGCCGCTCGTCTAGAATCTCAGAATCGGCTTTAGGGCGAAGTATCCATTACACAAAAAAACGACCCCTTAAAAATTTCCCTCCAGTCAGCCTCAAGTCCAGCATATGAAGAGCCTATTTAGCCAATGTCGTTACTAACTTCACGCTTCCCTCCCTTACAAATCGCAATCTCTCATATTCGATCGAGATTGCGCCCAGCCCATGGCGTCTTAGATCTCGCATCTTTGCGTGATCGTCAGGAGCGCCGATGGCTCTGATCCCGATTGGCGAAGTACGTATGTACGTACGTCCAATTTGTGCGCACACAATGGTATAAAGAGAAAACCCGCAGCTCAACCAACCAGCGGCCTAGTTTCGACCCGACCAGCCCTCCATTGGGTTGGCTGGAATATCGGTATATCCCAAATGTGCCTGCCTTTCCTATTACGGACTTGTCGTGGCGTCCCCATTGGCCACCAAAATTCCCGATGTTCCCTTGCCCATGTGGCATTTATACCTGATATATAGGTAGGTAGAAAAAAACCTGGGGTAAAGGGTGTGTGGTACCTATCATAGGAGACCTATCCAGCCGCAGCGAATGGGTATCGGACCGGACGTTCAGGCTGATGCGATATAAATAGGACCGTGCATGGTGGGGGATCTGGTATAACCAAGTAGCTTCTTTCATATCAACACGGCGGGATTCATGTATGTAATAGCAATCGGACAATTGGACTAGACGTTGATGCCATCATCAAATGTGCAGCAGGCGTACGAAAAACTAATATATTACTAGTGGGTATAATTCCGTAGGACGCGTGTCCCCCAATGTGTCAATTCCTCGAGTGAGGTTCAAGACGACCGCTCGCTCTGACCCAGAGCCCGGGCTTCCTGCAACTCCGTGACGCACAACTCCCTTGGCCCGGATGGGTCGACCCAAATGTGAAAAATTGTAGAAACCAGATCGTCGAGACGCGATGTGATGGCCCGAATGAAACCATAACCCCAGCTCCAAATGCAAATCCAGCCAATTCCGTCCGAAAATCCACGCCATTAACATGCTATGCATATGAATCAAGAAGGTATTTCTCAGATACATTGAATCATTATTAGCTCGTAACGTTCGATTCATTGAGGTCCAGCCGCAGAAGGTATTTGCAGGCAGTCTCGCGGTAAAGTTGTGCCGCTGCTGAATGCTTCTCGAGTCTCCCGATCGAGGCTTTCGACGTGACGGAGCGAATCAGTCATTTCCGTCTCCACAGGTGTGAGCTGTAGACCCAAACCCATTACGGCATCTCCAGAACTCATCGACTTCGTGTGTGTGGCCGTCTTGCTCTCACTCGGTAACTCATATTCTGCGCCGAGCAACTCCCTTCGAGCCATTTCGATGTCGTGTCTCGCTTGCTTGATCGACTTCGCCTCCCACAAAGGTAAAATGCGGTAGCCCAGATTCTCCATGATGCATCGTTCGGTGAAATTGATCTGCTCGCATGTCCATTGGTCCCGACCCCACGCAGTGCAATAATATGGAGTCTTCTCCTGCAAATCCTCGACGAACTTGTCTGCGATTATCAACGCGGCCAGGATGATAATCTCGGGAAACACATTATCGATGTGCACGGCTTGAGCCATGCCGGACGGGAGCGTGTGTCGTTTCGGTCCCAGTTCGGTCTGTTTGGCAAGGGGGAAGGAGATTCGCCAGCTTCGAGAAAATCGAGAATTCAGCGAGTCTAAAACGCAGACCGCCAAAGCGATGATATCCATTGGCAAATTGGCACGTGCTAGTATGCCTTGCACAATTGGAATAGATGGCGTCATGAAAGAAGCTCCCGGAGGTAGCATTCTTGCTAAATGAGCGGCGGGACCTTCAATGTAATTAGCATTAGATGTGGGCTGTTGGAGAAAGATGACACAAACCTAGGAACTCCTCATTGATGATTTCGATATCTTCGGGATCGATACGAGGGCTTTGCATAGCAGACGAATTTTTAGAGGACGGCGGCGGTGTGGGAAGATTAGAGAGCGGCTTGTAGAATTGCCGAAAGTATGCGTCGTCGAACTCGAAGTCATCATCGTAGGTGGAGATGCACCTAGAGTGTCCCAGCTTGGCGGCCATTGTTATATGTAATTAGGTATATGTGATTAAAGTGACGATATTTTTTTAAGATGCTAAGCAACTAATGAACCACGATGGAAAGCGAGAAGAGCTGCTCATATTTGAACAAAACCTTATGCTGTACTCGCAGATATATTACCTAGAAGTAGAAATATATCACGCGCTCAAGCTACTCGAATAGTCCGCTAGTGAACGAGTCGCGAATTGGGCCAGACCTAACAGACCAGATAGCTAAGGGTATCTTATATACGCAAATGATGACGCTAGTGAAAGCGTCTCCGGGTATTCGGCGAGAATCGAGAGGATGAAACAATTAATACTCGGGAGGGTAGATGATCGAATATATATACCTAAACAGATATATAAATGGAATAGATATACTACTAGAATAGCTACCTGGCAGGCAAGAACTGGGTGGATGAGGCCAGGGGGTTCAAGTTTATTATGCAGAAAGGAACCGCACGGGTCAGAAGCAAAGCCGAGCACTCGCAGCCCTGTCCATGTAAGTACGAGGTTAGGTACCGCATACGCCCTAATGCATGCATAGCCATTATTAGTATTGATTGTGCCAATTGGATGCGGTAACCTCGTGCTAAGGTACGGGGAATTTGTGAGTAACCTCAAGGAGGGAAATAAACGAAGCTGAATCGTAAGCGCAATGGCTAAAACATTAGCTAGATCCTTTTTCTTGAGGCGAGTATAGAAAAGACCTAGGTCCTAGGAATTCATCACTAAAACACCAATACCTGGAAACGTTCGTTACCTAGGTGAGTAAATATTAACGAACTTGAAATTGGGAGATGCTATTACTAGTACACAACACACCACACAATGTAAAGTTGTAAACACTGAACAGAGCTAGGGGAGGGGAAGAACCAACTTTGAGATCACGCAAGCTTCCTTGTAGCTACTAATGCTACGACTACATAATAGTACTGTGGTCGATCTCCAAGTTTCTTTTCCCTTTTGGTAAGGGGGTCTGAATATCAAAATACGTATTGGCAATTGCCTAGAAGCTTTCGTTGGTCTGATGTCTGATGTCTGATGTCTGTGTTCATCTATGTTTATCGTTCGAACCTTAAAGCCCTTGGCAAGGATGGCTAACGGATTAATTCTTAAATCGGCGAGATCCTCACCGACCAGATGTTAGATAGTCCAGGTAGGCTAAGTTTGTGGGTTGAGTATACTGTATGTAGTAGTACTACTACAGGTGATAGTACTACAGTAGGCGGTAATAGGTAATAGGTGGTGCAGAAACAGCAGATGGATACTGAGATAATCAAGCGAACTCGGTCTAAACTCACAGATCCGATTGCCTACGAACTTGTCCGGGGGACGTCGTCATGTCTCGGATCAGACCATGAAAAAATGTGCATTAATATGGTGCTATACCAAGGACCAAGGTACGATAGCGGGTCTTAAGCTCGAGTCAATGGGGGAATCCAGATTTACTGGTTTCCTTTGCCCGTTCGTAGACGTTCGGCTAGACAGACCCCATAGATGATAGGCGGCAAAGCACCATCTATGGATAGCAGCAGGAAGAAAAAAAAATTACGTAGTAAGAAAAAAAAAGCCATGATGGCGGTAACGTGCTGGTATGGCATCTGGTGTGGCATTTGGTGTGGCATGGGTTAAGACGCTTTTAAAGGTTAAAGGGATGTTCAAGACGTTGGTGCAATTGCGGTCGGGCTTCCAGCGGTGAGTTTGTCTTGATTTGATGAATGGATTGGGTGTTATAAACCTGTAGCCTGCAAATGTAATAAACTTGATCTTTGGTGAGTTTCATGGATGGAATGGATGGGATGGATGGAATGAATGGAATGGATTCAACGAAGGCGGGGGGATGATGAGTTGAAGCCCCACTAAATTACCCCTACACCTGCCCTACCTTCTTACCATTCAATGCCCAGGTGTTCTTACCATTCTTTACTTGGTACAATCCAGTACTGCGTAATGCAAACGAGAAGCTACAGCTGGATCTGCATAAACATAAAGTTCTAACCTTGACTTTAGTTCGTATCATAGTTTCGCTATACATACCTAAAGTTAGGTACGTTGGTGCATATTCCTGGATTGCAGCCCTGCTGCCCTGGAGTTTACAATGTACAATACATCCATATGGATACATTATCGGGGATGTTCATCTTATGTTGGTCCTTTACTGCATAAAACCTTGGAGGTACTCTCAGTTTCCACGTTTCCGCACAGAAAGATCTGGTACCTCCGATAGGCGTCAATCGCTCAGCCATTACCCCTATTAGTTCTCTTATTGGCTATTTAGCAGCAATCCCAATAATACGAATTACAACAACTTCCAGATCATTACCTTATTCTACCACCATAGCCTACTGTTATCCATCCTATATCCATCGATTGTCAATCCTATTAAGATCAGACCGAATTGCCTGCCCACCTAGTGTCTGTCTGTAGTGTATGTCCTGTATGTCCATCTACTGCTACTACTACTACTACTACCTAAGACTTAAGTACCTAGTACGTACGTAACATTGAATTCTACGACTCTACTTCGTACCGCTCTGTCTTTCAATCTTCTTGGGCGTTCGACTATTCCGTGCGCCAACCCGACGGATCTCCTTGGGGATGCATAAGCACGTTCGCTAGTTCCACCTTCACCGCCTTCTATACAACCCCAGGTCCTATACAAATGCCAAATGGTAAGGCGACTGACGGGAGGACGGGACCGGTAAAAAACTGTTTGGAAGTTAACAAAGAAGTGACGTGTAGCATGGCGTATCACACAATCGCCGGCGCCTCCTCGGATTTGAGCTCTCGGACCTAGGGCGCCTTCTGTGCGCGTCCTGATCAGCATAGCATACCGATCAAGTATGTGGATCTCCTCGTTTCCACGTCGCCTAAAAATAAAAGTAAAATATCCTTACAGCATACACCCTACGTAGGGGTCTTACCATCGACCCATGATATCCCATTAGTATTCGCAAGATCATCCCCTCTTTTACGAGGCCAGCGTGTCACTGCACCTCCTTCCAGACTCGTATGTTAAGATTATATCGACATCGAAGGCCTGCATACAGTATATTAACCCCATCCGCTTTTCCGAGCTTCCAACGTATCGGCCAGTCGGCATAGGTCACGGCAAGACGTGCGGCTGAAAATGACAGCTGCAGGTATGAGGTTAACCTCGTAAAGGTTTCTAGATTTGTGTAAGCTCGAACGTTTCTTGTCGAGATATCTTCTTCTTCCACCACTCACAACATGGGCAGTCTACGTGTACGATCTCACAGTCTTTTGAAAGGCTCATGAGAATCATCCGTTCGCTCAGGTTACGCACATGTTATATGTTATATGTTACATGCAACATTTGACAATCAGTAGATGCAATCAGATCAGTGATGGATGAATGATCGTCAGGAACATGAAAATCAGTTCTAGGCTTCTAGCCTCCTCCTAGGACCTCCCCACATCCCACATCCCACAGTGTCCACGCATACGCATCCCGGCATTGCGGTACTCTCAGTCTCACATTGCTGATCAGATACTCGCCACGACGTTACATGAATCGCGGCAATAGCACAGCCTATTCGACTTCAAACCCGAGAGGACGGAACCCTTGCGGCTACGTCAATGAGTTGTGCTTTTCAAAAGGCTATCGGTAGCTCAATAGTAATAATAACCACGACTTTTTTTTTTCAATATATCAATTACGCTAGTCAAGCCTCCCTAACTAATCAAATACTGCTAGGTTATTAGACGCTATCGCAGAATAACAGCATAGTCACATTGGACTATTGTACAATACAATACTTTATGAAGTCAAAGCACACCTAGGTGCGCAAGCTATCAGCCAAGGCACAATCTCGTCGACCACGTGCTCGACTTCGACGATGTTCAGAGAATGACAACCTGCCGCGTCAGGGTTTTTCCTAGAAGAACCGGTCACATATCGCGAGACATATTTCACCTGTGCTTTTATTTTAGACTGCTCCACGAGGCTAACGAGAACGGCGTATAAGTAGGGACACTAGCGCTGTCAGAACCAAAACTGTCAGACGTTGATGGTAAGAATTCGAGTCTGGGCCACCCACGCTGACGACAGAATGCGCGCAAATCACGGACATGGGGACGCTGATATAATCGCATGTCTATAAAGTAACTTGCGACGTTGACTGATTTTACTAAATAGTGCTACCTAGAATCCTAGATGTTGCACGTTCCATAACAATCCATGTGTGAAGAGGTGTGGTGGCCGGTCACTTCAAGACCTAAGCGTCGATGAGGCCCAAAATCAAAATCATGAACATCTGAGGTATTGCCCACGTCGAGCAAGAAACTCAAGATGTTGGTTCATTTTCCATATTTTTCTATGTCGAGCCCTGATTTCATGATTTTCTCTGGTGAAGTTTCGCCTAGCATCAAGTCACACTCTGGCGTCTGGCGTTCAATTGACGTCTACCATAGCTTCGCCCGCGTAAAATACCTCGATAAACTTGATGCGCCGCGATCTTTTCACTAGTAAATATCAATAAAAAGCCTCAATCCCCCACTCGATAGTATTTATTATCGCAACAATTGCAGTGGCAAGATATCCTCAGTATATAGATCGCTGTACATGGTGTAAACGACCATCTGATTAGTTCAGAACAGCCCGGTTAGCTCAATCGGTAGAGGTTAGTGGCTATCAATCACCTAATGTCAATCCTTCATATACTAACATCCTTAACAGCGTGAGACTCTTAATCTCAAGGTTGCGGGTTCGACCCCCGCATCGGGCTCAATTCCCGATGCATCTCTCCCAAAGAGATACTTCGAATCATATTTTTTTTTTTCGAAAATATTATTCTTCGTCTTTTACAGATCAAAGGGTAACAACTATTAATCACTCAGTGGCTGTCCAAGACTCCAAGCCATGTCATAGCCCTCAATATCCCCGCGAGTCACAGCACATGGGTTAGGTAAGTCCACAGTAGCCAATGTTGCCAACAGTAACTTTTCCCTTCACAATTTCAAGGTTTAATGCTTGAGTACCGATGTCCGGAACCAATCGTAGTTGCATCCATATAGTTATGTGTATAACTACATGCTCATAAGTCGTAATTTTTGGGGCAGTGTATGTACATTGTAGGTAGATATTAAGCTGCTAACATGGAGATCTAGGATATAAAGTGTGAATGGTCACCAATAATGACTTGTGTACGAAGGATAACGGATTATATACTTACTTACCTAGTAGGTAATGCTTCAAAATTGTAAGATAAGACGGAAGCTTTAGCTTATTTTATATTATATCTTATATGAAGTAGGGAATTCTAGGAGTTGCTGCCGGTTTTCCTAATTAAAGCGCAGTGGCTTCAGCGCTGAGAGGCGTCATAAGTCAGTAAAGCCAGTGCTAGTAACATCAAGTAACTTAGCCTCGCGACAATATTGACTTGAAAGGCACTTGGTAATACTCATGTCAAGTCTCTATTTCTCAGATCTCTCGAAATTTCTGGTGTACCAGGTAGTGTATGCTAGCTGCCTACCTCCTACTGATTCTTGTTTACTTCAGAACTTACCATATTATCCGAGATAATTCAGTGTTAACTGATTCAAATGGTTCCCGTGATAAGGTCGAATGATATAGAATCTAAGAGAGGACTTAGTTTTTATTATAAAACTCAGACACAGGTAGCATTGTCTCAGCTCACAGACCACAGATTCATTCCAAACGACCGACGATAACCATATCGAAAAGATGGCCAACACGACTTATGATAGAAACGGCCAGCAGGACTTCTATTCCGTGCTTGAAGTCAATCGCGGTGCTAGCGAGACGGAGATAAGGTCCTCATATCTACGACTATGCAAGAGGTATCATCCGGACAGGAAGTTACATTATTCTGAAGCTGACGACGCGAGTTTTGTTCGATTGAAAAACGCATACGACACGCTAATGAACCCGCATAGTCGACGAGAATATGATAGACAGTTCCCTCAGCAAAAATACCAAGAGCCAGAGATACCACAGCCTCATCCAGAGACAGCAAATAAATCAGCCGAGACAAATCCCTTCCAGGGCCAAGGGGCTCAACAGGGTGGGATCAAGGATGAGTTGGGTCATTATAGACAAGTACTACAACAACTCTGGGACAAACTCAGCAGTGTCCTATTGCATCCCGAAACTCCGGTGTATTATTCATTCGTGCAACTCCGGCAAGTCATCCTCATCATGCTGGATGAAGAGATGGGATGGGAAAACGCAAAAGCGATCCTTAGGTATCCATTTAGAGGGCCGTCTATCAATGCTATCATTCGAAGCCCGCAATTTCTCGACCGATTTCGAATACCGTTTCATGCTACTATTTCCATTCTAGGTGAAGCTTTTATTGAACTATACTGCGTTGTCCATGCGCTGCTGCGGATTGAATATGGCGATGGTTTAGACAAATTGTTTGGGAAAAGTGATCTAGCTCAGCGTAAAGCGCGCTTATTCGTATTGTGTTCAATTCTCGATTGAAGACTAATGCGTTACTGGCACTATCTGGGACCTTGAGGCGGTCATTCAGTCAAGCGCACGTGAAGTCCATGAGGCAAAAAGCGCAAAAGGCAAGGAACGTGGAATCCTGCTCGACTGCTCTTACATGAGCTCTGTTGCTGTTGGTTTCAATATCGTCTAGTTACAAGAATAATCAATAATATACACTTAGTTACCAACTCACGTAACGATCAAGCTATTAATGGTAGGGAATGACAGTGCCAACATACGTTCTTGGAATATTCTAGGAGGATTCTATATGCCTTCCTATTCGTTCCTACCTAAGGCCGTCCAAGAGTCTGGGCACGTTAGCACTAAAAGGCCTATATCTTAGCCAGGCCACCACTAGACTAGTTTCCTTTGGAGATAACTTTCTCATGTCTGTTAGTTCGACGGGCATTTTACGAGTCAAAAGATTGTTAGATCACGAGTACCTGGGTAAGTAGCGGCGCAGGCCAGTCATGTTCACGATAAGCTTCACAAGCTTTCTAGGCATAGTTAGACCTAGACCCCTCTAAACGAAGTCGTTCTTTTGCAAGTGCTGCCAAGACTTACCTAGAAGGCACTCGACGTGAGCCAAGTCCCTATGCTGACCACGAGAGAAACGTAGCTAGAGCATTTATAGTAGGTAAATGTACAGTTCTGACCTATATTCAATATCACGAACTAGCTCGGCTTGATATCAAAAGGAGGCACAATAAGAGAACTCAAGGGTTGGTTCCATTTTCGGCCGAGTGTTGCGCCCTAAGGAAAAGGCCCCTGCGTGGTGGAAGCTGGGGAAGACGCACATCTAGAATTGCGAGGACCTACATAGGTCCTAAGCGCACACGCGATTGGTAGCAATAATGTTATCATACCTCGAATTTTCTTGTTTCAATCCTACGTCCGTCGCATTAGCAAAACGATCAATCTCATTCGTGGGCCAAAAACATGGGTTCCCGCGTTATCGTCGACGACCTACCTAAAACGGCATAAGGCTACCCTCCGGGGATATCTGCGATAGTGCTAGATGCTACATAGATGATGGCGAATTCCTGGCTGGGGGATTGTGAGACTCCAACTCATCTAGATTGCTGACGACGATCGCGAACCCGAAAAACGAGTCGGATTACCTAAGTATTTGCACTGCAATTGGGTATCTTATAGCCCTGTTCATATGATAGATACTAGGTAGTATTATTCGAGTCTTTTATCTTTTATAGATCCTGCGCTCGCGGGATCTGCCCCGAAACGTCGATATGGAGTTTTCCTGGGATCAGCCGGGGCAAGCGTCTGAATTTGAGTTCACCCAATACCAAGGCTCTTGGCACGTTGCCGTAGGCGTTGGCAAGCCCGCGCATCGTGTGATCGGGCTGAGGGTTGAGAGAGGATAAGGAGCCAGGGAGTCGGGTCGTGATCCCCCACTGGTCACACTCTGTTGCGGATAACCTCGTCTGATAGCTAGGCGAAGACATGAGCTACCTGGGTATGTATGCGTGTTGCTGATAAGCTAGGTATAATGATCTTGACAAGCCTTGACGGGCTGGGATGAGTGGTTATCGTTCTTTCTTGGCTCGACCGGCTGTTCGAGAGTATTATATATTTCTTGATACGCAAGGTCGCATCTGCAGCCGTCCGCCGATCCCTCTGCCTCTCCTCCTCGTCCATTTCTGTTATCTCAGGCGCAAATCCAAGGCTGTATAGCTTCTTTGGCCTTGAAGTTTTTGTTTTTCTGCAAAGCAGGTCTATACGATGGGTGAGTCCCTTATCATTTCCTTGTCAATCAACAGTGCTCCCTCTCTATGCCTATAAAAGGGAAATTTACTTCTTATTCCTTGGCTTGCTATAAACCGAACTTATCACCTGTTGTTTCTCAGCCACGTGATAAGACGAACCATTAATGTCTCCCCCTGAGACCTCGAAGCCTTGAAGCTAATACGCCAATCTTTAGATACCGGCACCACTATCCCCACGGTCGTTGCTCCCGTTAGCGCGGTACGGGCCTCTACAGACGAGAAAGCGCCCAATGAGAAAGTAGAGCCAACTTCCTCTGATCATGGAGTCACCGAAGATGGCCATGAGACATACCACGGCCTTGTCCTTCCGACCGAGGAAGAGAAGTCGACTCTGAGGCGTGTCGCCGGAAAGATGCCGGCATCATGTTACTATCTTTGCGCCGTTGAGTTCGCAGAGCGTGCCTCTTACTACGGATGTAAGTTATTTGTTTTCCGTGTTTACTTATCAGCGGGCCTGCTCACTAATAATCCTTCAAAGGCAACCAGGTCTACAAGAACTTCATCCGAGCCCCTCTTCCGGCGGATGGTAACGGAACTGGCGCCACGGCGCCCGGAAGCGAGCTGACTGCAGGCGCCCTCGGAAAAGGCTCTGTAGTAGCCACCGCTATGACGGAAGCTTTCAAGTTTCTTTCGTATGCACTACCAATCTACTTCGGGTGGCTTGCAGACACGAAATACGGGCGCTTTAAGATGATTTGCTGGGGTGTGGCAATTTGTGGTCTGGCTCACATTATCATGATCATCTCCGCGCTGCCACCAGTCCTTCTCTCTGGCAACGCTATTGGCCCGTTCGCTCTATCTCTATGGTATGTAGCTTCTTGTACTGAGACTTTTACCTGAATGAAAAACTAATGGCGCTACAGTATGTTGTTTCTAAACTCCGAAGAAGGTTTAGGTATTAGTATAGCCCGCTAACATGTAATAGATATGTTGTCTATTGGCGCCGCCCAATTCAAGCCGAATATCTCGCCCACTGTCATTGACCAGAGCCCTCACAAGATTGCCCATGTTATCACCGACAAGAATGGCGAGAAAGTCATTGTGGATCCCGAAGAGTCGGTCAATTCCGTCATGTTATGGTTTTGGTATGTTTAATATCTTGATAAATCAGCAGCATGTCATGTACAATAGCTAACGTTGTTACAGTATGTAAATGATAACATACCTAATGTTGAAATTCATGAAGGCGACCCCTAGTACTAACGCAATACGCTAGATTTGCTAATTAACATTGGCGCCTGCTTCGGTATCCCGACAACATACCTAGCTAAGATCGTGGGCTATTGGGCCGCTTACTTGATTCCTACGATTTGCTACCTCATGCTTCCGCCGCTACTATGGTACCTCAACCCCCGTCTTGTTAAGCAACCCCCAGGAGGCTCGGACTTGGGCAACGTGTTCAAAGTCCTAGGCGACATCTTCGCCAACGGCGGACTGAAGCGCATCGGAAGAACAGGTTTCTGGGAAGCCGGCAAGCCGAGCGTGCGTAAGGCAGCTGGCAGCACGAAGGTATACGAGTACGATGATGACTTCGTCAATGACGTAAGGAGAACCTTCCAGGCTTGCGGAATCTTTCTTTTCTCTCCCATCTGGCAAATCAACGATGGAGGTCTCGGCGCTGCGGCGAATGCCCTTACCGCTGGGATGGATACGAATGGACTTCCTAACGATCTTTTGGATAACCTGAACCCTGTTGCGATCGTGATAAGTAAGTGTTAATCTCTCTACATACAACAACGAGGTCACCTATCGTGCTAACAAACTGTTCAGTGGTCCCCTTCATGAATCATATCGTCTACCCATTCCTTCGAAGACGAGGTATCAAGTGGGGTCCCATTTCGCGAATGACATTCGGCTTCGCGCTTGGTACCGCTGGTTCCATCGGATACTCAATCCTGCAGTACTATGTCTACAAGACCTCGCCGTGCGGCTGGAACGCCACCACATGCGCCGAGATCGTGCCCGAGGGCGAAGTCTCCGTCTCCACGGTTTCGTACGCCTGGTACGCTATCCCCGTCATCATCAGCGCCATTTCGGAGATCTTCGTGAACGTGACCGCGTACGGCATTGCGTACTCCCGAGCTCCCAAGAATATGAAGGGTCTTGTTGCGTCGCTCAACCTCGCCATGACGGCTATTTCCGCCGCCATTGGTCTTGCCACTGCCCCGGCCATCAGCGACCCCTATCTCATCTGGGCTTTTGCCGGTCCTACTATCGTGGGCGCCGCGCTCACCGTCGTCTTCTGGTTTACGTTTAGGCATATTGATAAGGAGGAGTTCATCTTGAACACCGACTTCGGCGATATGAAGAAGGATTCGGAACGTGAAAGCGATGAGGAGACGGCCCCTCAGCCAAAGACAATTGATGAGAAGTCTTGAATCATAGACAATAGAGCGTGGAGACTGAATTGTCTTGCTTAGAGTGTAGAATTTTTAGTTATTAGGATACCCGAATGCTTACTTAGATAAGTACTGTTGAATATAATAAGGTGTCTTGATCAAGCTTGACCCTGAGCAATTGTCTAGACTACAAATACATAGGCACCCAACGTCATCTTTTCATACCAAGTCCCATGCACTGAAGACAAACATCTGACGATAATAGACCATAAACGGGATCTTCAGGCCACCCCTACCGCAAGTATAGCAGTCTTGATGTTAGGCCAGTAGAAGCTGGTTATAAGATTGTAGGGACGACCCAGCTTCCCAGCGTCTTGTTGAAAGAAGCCACGTCCTCCCTGTGATAGAATGCTTGAAGTCCGGCCTCAGCCACACTTGAGAGGCACCAGTATACGTGTTGATTGAGTGATTGCTTATTGATTGATGAGAAAAGAATAAAGATCTTAAATCTCTCGAGATCCGAGGGATCTTAAGGATCTCCTAATCTACGCTAGATATATCTAGCTATGCTCTATAATGTCATGGCATCTCGCTCCTCTTGCTATGAGAGAGTGATCTCTCAATACACCCCCAACAAAGTAAAATGTTGGCGTCCCGCGAACCAACCGCTTATTTATTTCGCTTTTCCTATTCCAATTTTGATAATAGAGGGATGTAAATCTTCCTGCTGCCTGGGGGCTTTGTTGAAGTAGCCGAGTCATCTATCGCGGGTGGTTTTGTTGCTATCGTTGTTAGTAGTGGTAGTAGATTGGTCTTAGATTTTCTGGCAGATTTGAACTTTTTTAAGGCGATTGGATGCTTCTTATCGTACGCTTTAACTAACTCGGCCGTATTTTACATAAACAACTCACAAGAATAATATGTATTATACAATAGGGAATAGTCTTTCTACCGTATGAGGTACTCAAGCATTGGCACACCGCCACAACAACTCACATAATAACCTACGATCTTCTCAATCTCATAGGACACCTAATCCTTATTGTCTCCTCCAACCACAATCCTTCTTCCTTAAGGCCGATGTCGATGGTAGGGATCAGCTCCCTTAGGGAGTCGGTACAGATGTACTACAAACACCACCTTGTGTATTTTCTAACTATCTGGGATATTAAGCTCAGCGCGTTGGTCCCCATGGATGTATAGGCCATTATAGCTTAGAAAACTAAGAGAGGAAAATGATGTTGTTTTCTTAGATGAACAGCTTAAGCAGATTTCCTGGGAGATACACTAATAGGCATCCGACCTCGTACAGTGCTGTACGCACTTTCCTCATGAGTACCCCATCTAGTTTGACGGTAACCAAATACCCAAGTCTAGGCTTCAAGACCATTCATTGCGACCACTCTCCGGGAAACCCGACTGTGAAGCTCCCCAAAAATCCGCTTCCCCTTCATCGGCTGGGTTATCCCTTCTTGGCAAGGTAGGGGATATATACCTGTCGTGGTGGCCTTGTTGAGTGCTCACAGGTCTATCACGACTCCGTCTTTCCTTTTGCCATTCGCAGCGCGCCACACGACGAAACAAGGACATCCGAAGGGCGTCGCTTTGCGCATCCACCACATCTTTTCGGTCTCTTGCACTCCATCGAATACTCCATCCAGGAACGTTCCGTCATGTACACCCAAGGGAAATACGTGCCCTGCCTTAATATGTGTCTTGCCAACCCTTTCGCCCAAGCACGCTCGATGTCGGATTATTGTTATTGTTGTTGCGCCCAGACGAAGGGAGTTGCCGACAGTATTTTTGAGCTCTTGCCAGGTCCGCAGTGAACTTAGGCTTGTCAACTCGCCAGCCTTCGTCGTATTTCTGTACCAAATCTTTGCTCGATCTTCTCGTATGTCTCACCGTCCCTGCTGGTTGGGCCGGCTCTGAGAAGACTGGTGGGGGGCGGACTTGATCGGCGCGAAAGGTAATCTCACGTATAACCTCTCGGGACAAGTTGGCGACGTGGGAAATGTTGGCATGAAGTGGGTAACCCATCAGTTAGTTCATGTCGATACCACTGGGCCGTATTCTTTCCGTCTCTTTTTGCTTGCAGTAAGATTTCGCGCAAACGCTTTAGTCGTTTACTTTCAGCATAACCGGCTTCGATCTTCGCTTTGAATTCGTTTGCGATCTTAATTTCCGTTGCGACATAAATCGAATCACCGAACCATTGTGCTATATCGTCGGCTACGTCCTCTAGTATGGACGTCTCCTCATCGTTCGTGATAACGTCGTCCTCAGTAGTTGGTGTCGTCGGCAGTCTTGATAGAGCATCGGGTACCACATTCAGTCTGCCTGGGCAACGCTTCAAAGCCACGGTAGTTCTGAAGCTGCACAATTGTATCTCAGTACAAGCTCGACATCTGGACCTTTTTATTTTGCTACCCGTCTATTTGTGGAGGGTAGCTAGTCGACATGGCGAACTTACTGTCCAGTCTCGTGAACAGTGTCCGCTCCAGGTCGGGCATGATCTCGGAGTCTCGATGCCACCTTGCTCCTTCATAGGTAGGGTATGTCGGGGAAATAAACAACCTCCTGCCCCCACCATGCGCTCACATCAACATTGAAGTAGCGAGACATCAATGCAATGTCTTTTCCTACTGTGGTGTCTTTTACCATCTCTTGGAAGTTTTAAGAAACCCCCGATTTGTTGTTTGTTAGAGTAGTCATGGTTGGCTCAATATAACGGAGAGGTGCTACCACGAGACCTGTGGGCAGGGTCCATGAATAAATAAGTCCTCATGATTGTTCTGTCGGAGCCGTATCTTGCATAGGTAGGAAACGCTGAGTTCGGCCGATGCGCTTTCTTCCTTTCGCGTTGTCTGCCAAGAGAGTTGAACAGATTCCCTCATGTGTGAACGAGTTTGCCAAGCTACGACCAACTATTAGGGAAGGGTCAGGAAAGTCATGAATTGAAACGAGTCGGTGCTGATCAAGCAAAGGGATATAAGCAAGCAGCCAAGACGATTTAACGATGGCGGAATTTTCGCGATTTGTCGATCCAGGGACATGAAGGTGTCAAGATTGAAATTGTCAAACAGGAGAGGATGGGTAGATACCTATTTATAAGTGAAATCTGAGGCACTCCATTAGGTTCACATTGCCTTATAGAAGGTGCGAGTAGGTAATTTGAGCATATTATACCTCCTCCAAGTGCAAGAAGATTAGAAGTGAATCTTAATAAACAGCTCATTTTCGCTCAATTAACGCAGTTACTCCTACCTTGCAGGACTCGTACCTAGTATTAAAGTTAATAATTAGAATTCAAGTTAGACTCAACTGATATATATGCCTAGGTGAGCGAATTTTTCTTCCTAAACCAACAAAACAAGAAAGCTGCTTGGGGGCATAGACAGATGCAAATAGCGCTGGAAGCCCATTACTTACAGCAGTTGACAGGGCTGTATACCCCCTATCATACAGCTACTCCCCTCCCCCTTTTCACGGCGCGGGTGTGGTTCTCTAAGTCACCTGGGCCAATCCTCTTCTTCAGTATACTCACTAATTCAGAACTTGAATCCATAGAGCCCTGGAGGCACCCCACAGCGTTTATAGGCCATCAGCCCCCTCTATATTTCACCTCAATCATTAACACTACCCCCCACTTTCACCCAAGCCTCTACCCCCCAGCCACTAACCACAGTTCCATAAACCACGCAAAACCAAAGCATCTACTCAAATCTCGAGCATAATTCAAGAGCACGCCGCCAATCAACGAATTCAATCATTACACATTACACATATCCGCATGCATTGCAGTATCAGTAGGTATTCTTAGGACTTAGGTATCCATGGATTATTACAGGTATAGCCCTTCCTTCCTTACTTTCTTCCTCTCTTCCCCTCTCCCTCTTAGCCCCCCTTAAAATCCGGGACATCTCTTATCGAACGGGGCCTTCTGATTCTGCGGCGTGCAAATTATCTCGTTCGCGAACGCCCTCCACCGATCCAACAGATCCGTCTCCCGAACGCCGTCGTGCTGCGGGTAGAAGCTTAGGTGTCCGACGACGCTGCGCGTGTCGATGACGAACGGTCTGCGCGTCCGCTTCGGGATCGTCACCGTGATATCTTCCTCGTCATCTTCTGCTATCGGTAGAGCCGCCTTAATGTCGTGACCCCATAGCGCCACGAAATTGAGATTGTATCGCTTGTACTGCGTGTTGTATAATTGCTCTGCGCCCGGCCCGCCCTTATTCTCGGTCATGTGCTTTAACGCGACAGCCGATGTGTTCTTTCCCTTAGGGAATTCTTGTGGCGATCCGAAGAAGTAGTGCGCGATAGTGTTGTCCTCGAGATTCTTCAGCAACGAGTATTGTTGCTGGCTCGCTATGGCCCATGACTTCCATGCCTTTTCGTACATGGATTCAACGCCCTTGTCTCCCCCATGCAGGTAGTTTAGTCCCATCGGAGATTTCATTAGGTCGAAGGGGTCATCTGATATTAGCAGAAATGGGTGGCCATAGTACGGACGAGGGGGGAAGATTTCGTCGTTAAACTCTATGCTCTTAAGATCGCTGATGTTTAATTGCGGTAAGCTTGATTCCGGGAATTGACTCTTTTCAGATGGTCGCCACGACTCTGCAGCGGCATGTGACGGCTTTTCTCTCGGATCAGGCCTAAAGGCATGAATTGCACCGACACTATAAAATCCATGTGAGCGTTCACATCAAAGAGAGCCCAGGATGTAGATGTACTAACTGGAAATGTTCGTAACCCGTCAAGGGACTATTGACTAGGTTTGCCGACACGGCGAATGGGTGAGGCGATGCAATACGGGTGTGTATTAGTTGGGGGATTGCATCGGGATGGATGAAAATCTAAAATGGCGTTAGTTCATCCTCTTGCTAATATATTTCCCATGAAAGGACCACTTACGATGTCGTCGTCGATCTTCACATATATAGTATCGTCTTCGACAACCGAGTCCCAGATGCAGCCGTACGAAGACCCCTCGCAAGTGTTGGCCTCTACAATGTGGTAATGCTCTTTTCTACGTGAGACGAGATCTCTTAGGAATTCGAGGTCTTCTTCCTTATTCGTGTGCACCATAAATCGTATCTCGTCAAGGTATCCTCCGTTTGCGGCCAGGTTTTGTTGCAGGTAGCAATCCAGGAAGTCGACTGTTCTCTTTCGGCCGAAGAACACCAGCGCGACGATCTTGATACCTACAGGCTTCTTCCAGCCACCCTTAGGCGCGAACGACTCCAGTCTCACCGTCTTATTAACAGACTCATGGGAAGGGGTATATCGACCTTTCCAGTCGACAGGCCAAGTTGTGCATTGCCCAGGTATTTCCGGCACGGGTGCTAGAGGCGGGCTTTGGAAGGGAGCAAGTCTGTATAGTTCGTGATGGGTGACCTCGAAGATAACCATGGAAACGGCGAGGAAGACTATGACGGCGATAATTACTCGCCGTAGGTCGAGTTTCCGTCTCAGGAGGTTGTGGTTGACGTAGCGCAACCACCACTCGCGATCTACACCCATCTTTTTCATATTTCTAGATTGACCGTGACGAGATTGTGACCGTTCCTCATCCCAACCCAAGTTGCCTGAGTCTGCGCGCGTTGATGACGTTGCGATTGATGATTTTCCCATGAATCACATACAATGCGCCAGCTACCCATTTAAGGGCAGGAAGCATGAAAAGGCATTGCCGTGCGCGAAGGGAGCGGAGATTGCGAAAAAGCCGATTCTTATTTCTGCAGAATGGTTGGTGCCAAGATGATAAATGTACAAATTAGACCGACCAGAATGGAAGTACCAGTTGGTCGGTATGGGGTAGCGTAGCTTTTGAGAAGGGAAATCCGCCATTGCCAGCCGTTACAGAGGCGAGTTCCAGGCTTATGCAACCAATCAATTGCTCCTTGATTCAGTCGGTGGTCAGTGGCTCATCTCGTCGGATGGATGAGTGGTAACTTGGTAAGCCCCAATAGGCCAAGCGAGCTGGGCCCCCTGACATGCCAAGGGGCGTAAAGTGATCCGTTTTGCCCGTCAGCGAATCCTGCGGTATGGATCTGCTAGCATAGTGGAAAGGAAAAGCGATTTGCAGGACTATTATACACTATGTACACCGTCCCAAGAAATAAAGAGATGAAACGGAGCTTGTCCAAACCTATGTTTGCGTTCATGATGTCGGTAAAGAAAATATATGTTGAGTACTAGGTATTTTTGGGTAGTTATTTTGATGTTTGATATGAACGTGAAAGGTTTTGTAGATCATAAAAGTCAACATCACACGTCAAGAGCAAACAAGATTCAGTTGCCAAGATCGGCTCGACGGTTCAAGTGTATATCCGCTATGCTATGTTACAAAATACATACATGCCCGTGACACTACCTGCATAGTACTTGACAATACCCATGCATAAAATCTCCAATACCACCTGCTAAAAGCAGGAACTCACGATCTACTATCGACAAGGTACCTGAACTTGGTACAGGGGATTTGATCGACGCGACCTGAGCCTAACTCGCGTGGAGCACAGCAGCTGCGCCGGTAGCTCCCGACCTGAATTTTTTAATTTTAGGATACGGTTTCGTCTATGATGACATTTACACAATCATTAATATACATAACACTACAAAAGCACATCATGTGTATATACATGTGCAGTTTTCACATTCATGATTTCTCTTCATACTATGCTATACATAGGTACATAATCAATTCTAATAAACTGCTACAGGTCTGACACTGTCTCATGGATCGGTATAGCATAGTGTAGACCATTTATTACCTCGGACCCGCAAATCAAACACCAACGGTACAGGTTACGAGTCCCAAGTCCTGCTCTGTGGGACAAACACGAAGAATCCTGAATCGGGCTTTAGGTACGGGTAGGGCTGAGCACGACAAGGCATTAAGACATATGACGAAAGACACCATTAAGCTTTGTGAATCAAGCTTGTGACGTCCGAGTCCCGACATCTGACGTGCGATGTAACTTGCTATTCCTGTCGTCGGAATACATAAACGCTGCCGCTCTGGTATCTTGATAGCCATGTAGGGCGCCACTCCAATACACTATTCTAGAATACCTATCCAACTCGTTAGATATTCTGCTATCATTCCCATCGTCTATGATAATAATACAGCCGCTTCCCCCATATAAACCTAGCTCTTTGCCAGTGATGCAATCGCGTATTCATATGTGGCCGTTATCCAATGCAACATCTATCCGCGCCGTTATGTTTCCTGCCACGCCCCGGTAAATATGTCCTTCTATCCAACATGACCTAGAACCTAGGTATTCATACAGACCGGTCTGCCAGCAAGGTATGTGAAAGAGTACCAATCATGATAAACCAAAAAAAATGAAGATGCATATTACTCATGTCTCATCATCTTTTGTACTGCCCTTAGATGAAGGCCCCATCTCCACCACGGGGAGGGCTTCGTCCTGGAGGAGGTCGAGGCGGCGAACTACGAGGTGTCGTATCCCTACTACTATGACGACCTCCATTCCAACCCCCTCGACTCGATTCATAATCGTCGTACTCGGTCTCTTTGTCATAGCTTTCTCTCCTGGGTGGGCTATGCGTTATGCCCCTACCATATCGCTCTGCTCGCTTATCGTCTGCGTACACATCATCATCGTCGCTTTCGTCATCGTCGTCGTCGTCGTCGTCATATCGGGGCTGTGGTGGCAGTGTGCGGGAATCGCCTTTGACTAGGCCCAGTCTCTCCTCCTCAGTCGCATTTTTCGTCTGGGCCTGGCGGTCCGAGTATCCCCGTGATCCTATCCCATGGCGAGATGGAAGGCTCCTCGACGGCGGGAGCGCTTGTTCCTGTGTACCGTCAGCTTGATGCCGACGAAACACATTTTGGAACGAGAACTGCCGACGTGCTGAGGGAACCTCTCCGTGAGGTGGCGGCGTTGGCGGCGCCAGAGAGTTGACACTAGCATTTGGCCTCGGAGCGTCCATAAATTGGATATGCCGTCCGTCGTTGGCAGATGCTACGCCGGCGGCACCGGTGTACTCAGTCTTCCGTAGGCTATCCGGAAGACCGTAAATATGATCTTGACTGGTGCCATACGGACTAGCTTCGTTCCCGTACTTCTGGCCAGGTACGGCAATATCAGTCAGTTGCATCGGGTGCATCGGACTTTGAACATGAGGGTTATGATCCTCCGGACGGAAATCAGGATGTCCCGGGAGCAAGGTGCTCTTCGTTCGACCTCTGATTGTTCCTGCTATGCTCGACAATATACTCGGAGACATCTGGCGATTACGATCTTCCTCCAATTCTTCTGCGGTCGGGAATCTCGATCTCCCTAGGGGCGGATGCGCCGGGGTGTTGACAGGACTTGGAGTTGCCATCGAACGGCTCCTGAAACTAGAAGCGATCGTTGTTCGCCTTCGTCTCAAGCCGTCCCATTCATACAACTGCTGACCATCTTCGCTGACCGGCGCGAGACGTTCCATTTCCTTTTCTTCGCGAAGTCGTCGGAATTCTTCCTGTTCCATCCTCATTCGGGCTTGAGAGATTCGTCGTACAATGGCGGCAGTTCCACGAATGGCATCGGCTTTGGGTTCTGTCTCGGGTTGCTCTTGTTCGGCGATTGTGTGAATTTGATCCAAATCCCCAGCAAAAACGGCTGAGTCCGGTACGTCTTTTGCGGATTTAGATAGCTGCAGTAAAACGACACCTGCGCAAATTGTAAGAAAACCCATGACTACCGTAACAATTTGTGTTGCGGTGCCCTTGAACCCCTGAAAAAGAACAGCCGAGGTGATAATCGTGGTGCTTGTAAAGTAAACATAATATGTCGGAGTAACCATGGCTGCATTGAAAAGGTTGAGTGCTTTCTATACGAAGTGTTAGTAAAATTACCACCTAACTACCTGGAGACAGTCAACTTACGTTCAAAAAGATGATTTCCGTCAGTAGTGTAGCTATCACAAAAACGAGAACGACATATAAGAACCATTGATTAAACTGGGGAGTGCCACCAATTTGCGCGACAATAGCGGCACCTAGACCTTGAGTAGCGACAACACTCAGCCCGCCGATCCAGCTGCAGACTGAGATGTAGGGGAACATGTTCTTCTTGCCGTAGCGTGGTCCGACCCAAAACGCAACGAAAGCGGCCCCGACAATTATAACACCTGTGTAAGTCAGGAAACCCGGCGTGACAACAAACTTCTTCAGTTCCTGAATATTTGCCACAGATGACTCTGTAGGAGCATTCATGACGATGACGACAGACCCAACTATACACAGAAAGCAGGCAACCTTGCCGACCATACTAAGTCTCTCTTTCAAGAATATCGCCGAGAGAACGGCGGTGATGACAACCGATAGAGCTCCTAGGGACGTAACTAAAATTGCATCGGTAAAAGCGTAGGCGGCGAAATTGCAGATCTCGCCTACGATCATTAAAGTCATGCCGGTCCACCAGTATGCATTTTTAAGATAGCCATAGCCTTCGCCAGCAACTTCATTGTATTTGTCGTTTGCTTTTAATAGGCCAACCTTCTTCAACACAAACGATACTCCGATAAAGCAACCAGAAGCAATTGCTAACGAGATACCAATGACTTTATAAACGGGCGGTCGTGTCTGTTCGTCGGCATCGCTGCTCGTCTCGTTCGCTCTAGCATATATCTGGTTGGCCGCGAGGAGCAGACTCGCCGTTTGGTCCATGTTAGAACCGCGAAAACGGCGATAAACCGCTAATTAGAAGTATACTCGAACTCAAGCTATCTTCGAGTCGGTCGTCTATTACTATGGCGAAAAACGAATATCGGGAAGGGTAATGGAGAAAGTCCAATTTAGTTGGCGATTTATATAAATTGTGCGGCGCAAATATTCCGGTCGTGGGAAGGCATGTACAGACACAGCATGAACGATTTCGTCGTCGCAAAAAAAAGAAAAGAAATTATTATCGGTGACCCTGTCGCCGTATAACACCCGATGTTGAATTTAAAAATGCAGAGTCAGTTCCTGATCAACAGAGCAGCCGAACTCTGAATTGCGCAAACCTGTAGACTTGGAGGCAAGTGTTAGCGAATGGTGATGGTGTCGAACCACCTGAGTATAGGTGTGTAGGTGTAGGTGTGGGTGCGGGTGGTCAGTAGATGAGTGTGCACTTGAAGTGGATGGATGGACCGCAAGGATTATTGGGGATCAGTCCAACAACAGCTAACTACCCTACGAGGATAAGGATGAGAATGAATAGTAAGTGGTTGCGTTGCAGAATAGGAAAAAAGTAGGGGTCTAAATGTTTAGATATGAGACGATTGTTGTGGGAGCAAGAGGTTAGTAGTACTAGATCGGTGCAGGTCGGCGCCGAATTGGACTTGTTCATGAAACAGCGAAAACAAGGGACAGCAGATCTGGGATCGTCCAATAGTAAGTCGGTACTTTTGTGAGGCCAAATGAGGCCAAATAAGGTCAAAGGAGTTTATTGAACGTTTGGTGTTGACGTATTGTAACATTGAAAGATTTGTGACAAGGCGATTCTAAGGTTGAAGTTCTGAGGCTTACAGACAAGAAGTTTGATCGAGACAAAAAAGAGTCTAAAGTCGGTGGCTTTGGAAGGAACTGAGGATTATCCAAACGTTGATCGCCTGGACGACAGCCGTATCGCGCTCGGTAATAATAGAGCCCTGGGGGTCCCTAGTGTCCCTAGTAGGTGCTATGCAGTAGGTAGCTGGAGGTAAGGTAGCACTTACCCAGCTGCTTGGTGTGTGGTACGCACGCTGTAAGGTAGCAGCATTGTACTAATGGGATAGATCCTGTTAGTGCGGGAGGGTCGGGAAGAGGAAGGTTTCGAAGATCTAGGCCATGTGCTACCACCAGTTCCAACTAACTGAACTATATATTTAGGTACATGATTGAGTACCTACTAGGTACCTGAGGTCCTGAGCTACTGGTTACGTATTGAGTTGGGGCTGAGCTACATATCAGGGATGAGCCTTAATAGTGTTAACCTTAACAATGAACAACCTTACCTTCCTCTGTGGACAAAACAGCCCTGCAAATGTGGGGCACATGATGTATCCCGTTAAGCTCGTTAAGTTAGGTTATTGAACCCCAATTCACCACGTAATAGCTTCTCTCTAATAGAATATTATTAGGCAATAGAAGCCGTCGGAGTCCTCTAAAGTCCTTTCTAAACTTCGGACTCCGGACAACTTTTCCAAATGTGCGTTTGGCATCCCATAATCACATTCATCACATCAATCTATCTACGCTGCAGATACCATCCAATCGTTTACAAATTACAACAGTGCCTAGGACCTAGGTGACTGACAATTATTTATATCGAGAGGCTTAAGTAGGGTTGATATCGCAACATCTCTACCACTTTCAAGCTCTTACGCATGCGGTCTCATGAAGAATATACGAGTTAAGGATTCTCGGTCCATAGTCCTAGTTAAATCTTTGACCAACCATTTGGGGGGCTGACCTTCAGCGCTCTCAGATGTCTTGGGCGTTTCCCTCCTAAAACCCCTGCAGGCGTACGGTCGTATGGTCGCATCGCTTCCCCCGCGCTTACAGAATGTGGCTATGTGGTCCATGGAGCTATGTGGTGATGTGATCCATCGATGTCAGGCGAACATTGAAACCACTAAACGCTAGCACATTTATTGATAGGCCATCAATTCAAAGCCAAGAAGTCGGCATGCTTCAAAAGTTCAAGATGATAACCCCGTTCATTGTACATTCACCAGTGACAAAGATCATGATTTTAAGTCAAAGGACTGGTCGCTAACTGAGAGAAACCCGATTAAAACCCCTCTTCAGCCAAGTATAGGAACGGTACCATCGCATGCACGATAGATCGTTGGCGGCGAGCTACTCTGTCAAGTCGGCCGTATCTTTACCAGCCTCCAACCAACCTATTTGGATGAAACCGCATCATCGTTAATTCTTGTCCGCTGCGCCACATCTCCCTTACATCTTAGAGCGGCGAACTCGTCATCTAGGGGCCATTATAGACAAACTGAGAACCTACGAAGGTGCTCACGTAAACAGCGTCTAAAGAAGAATTCATTCGCTAGTCGGGCTTTCATCAAGCCACATCGGTCGCCAGCGAGATGGGACATAAGAAGACGATCACGTTTTCGCTCAAGGCACGACGAAGTTTCTCAATCCACATTCACTCGCCATTTGAAGTTAAGTCTCTTGTATATTTAATGGAGTCTATTCTTGCAACTCACCGTTTCTATATGATGCATATGTATAATCGTTTTTGTTTTTGTTTTTGGTGCTCATGAAACAGTTCAGTAAACAGCTACACTCGCTCGGCGAGTACCACAACTTACCCTTCATCAAGGGGGGGAAACAGATAAAACAAACTCTCGAAAACTCACCAACTACCTACCCAAGAGATCTAAGAATGCGGTCGTCTACTAGGAGACTCGATTGAACCAGCTTCTGCGACTACTACTGCTGCTACCAGGCTGCTGGCCCTGATTGAGAAGGTTCGGACCTATAGGTACGGAAGTATCAACTCCGGTCAAACCGTCACCCCATTGAGAGTTCGGTGTCGGGACATCCTGAGGCGGCGGCTGCTCCCCGAGTTCGCCAAATAATTCTGGAACCGGTGGTCCGTACTGGGCGTCCTGGACCGGGAAAGGATGAACGGTGCCGTCTGGTGCAACCTGGGTTGGGTAAAAGCCTTCATGCGGTGAAGCTACATCGCCAGTTCCGGTGGTACCCCAACCTGGTGAGCTTACATTCTGACCCTGTTCAGTCCTGGCTAGGAAATCGTTTGGCAGTAATGCGTCGGGATCGACTTGGTATGGGACAAATGGCTGAAAATTGGCCTGAGGCTCGGCCAGCTGGGGGTTATTTTGCAATTGAGACCAATCGCTTGGTTGGTTGCTCCAATCAACTCCTGTCATCAAACCCGACTGCTCTGCCGAGCTAGCTTGAAATTGCGTCCAATCGGCTGGAAATTGATTCCAATCAATTTGTTGCGCCCATTCCACAAATGGCGGCGATTCAACTAGATTCGGTTCCGAGCCTTGAGACTGCAGTTGTTCCTGTTGCTGTTGCTGTTGCTGTTGAAGCTGTTCCTGTTGCTGCTGCTGCTGCTGCTGATACTGCGGCGGCGGCGGCGGCGTCGGACCCTGGAAATTAAACAAGTTCGGATCCAAGGGCGGTGAATTGCCCTCTTGGTCTCCCGCTGCCTGTCCTGGTGTCTGTACGTTCTCTCCCTGGACTGGCGACGGGGTTCTAAAGGTGTTCTGCCAATAGTTCCAATCAAAGGGCTCGGATGAATCTTCTTCTCCTGGTGGTGATTGTGCTGGCGGCGGTGGTGGTGTTGGTGATAGGGTGGTGGCCGGCATCTTGCCCTTATCTAGACGTGGAGGAGGCGACTGATCCACTTGCATTGGCGATCCACCTCCATCAGGAGAAACTGGCTGATCCGTCTGCATTGGCGATCCACCCGTAGGTGGTGAGTTTGCGAGCAAGGCCGGATCTAAAGGGAAACTTGGACTTCGGATTGGGGTCCGGGTTGGGGTCTGAGGCTGGGTCTGAGGCTGGGTCTGGGGCGGGGTCTGGGTCTGGGTCTGCGACGAGTTTCCTGGGTTTTGCGGACTCGAGATATTGGCTTGGGTTACTACTTGTTGGCTGGCCGTAGGGATCGAATGGAGATTCGTGCCGGGAGGCGCGACAACGATGTCGTGACAAGACTTGCATTGCCAAACTGTTGGCACCTGGGGGTTTTCGCCTCCCTCCGCACCTTTGAATTCATAGGCATCGATGCTCGGGTTTTTGTGACACGCAACACAGACCTTGGTCGTGCCGTAAATGGCGCGTGTGTACTCGTTGATCACCCTCGATTGCTCTCTCATGTTGAGGAAGTGCTGGAACCGGTGAGCATTGCAAAGGGTTCGCTCACAGAGCTTGACCGCGCATGCACATCCGGTGACCGGAAGTAATTCTCCCATAAAACCGCCCCTGGTTACAAATGGAGGGGCACGCGGGCGTACTTCGCTGGACGCGTTCTGGTACCCAGGTGGAAAACCCCAGATACGGGTGCCGCTCTGGTTCAGCAAAGCCGGGTTATTGACGATATCCCGACAGCAATCCGCGCAACACATGGCCCGGAGATCCGGGACTACCTGTCCAATAGGATGTGCCAGTCGTGCCAGGCTTTCTTCGTTACACGCACCGCAGACGGGGTTTCCTCCATGAGGATGCGTGGTGTCCTCACAACAGCACCTGGTAGGGTTGTTACAAAATGTATTGTCTGCCATGCGCGTAGTGCACCTCATGCTCATGTATGGCGTGAGCTGCCCATTGACCCAGAGCCGTACAGTGGGAATATTTGCCATAACGGGTTGGGGTCTTGGATGCGGAGGGGGAATCGTTACAATATTCTCCGGGTCCGGACGAGCTTCGTTGCCTACAGGAAATTGCTCAAATAGTTGCAAATTCATAGTATCTTTGTTCCCGGTGTGGATTGGATGTAGGGGGCCCGGAGAAGGCGGCCGTAAAAGGGGGTGGAATGCCGCCCTCTCGATCGGCATATTCCCCGGGTGTAACATGTAAACGACCGGCATGTTTCCTAAAGCGTCCGCCGGAAGGTTGATATCGATCCGTTTCTGGATTTTTTGTTGGAAATAGTTCCAGCGTTCGTGGAGGAACGCTCTAATATCTCTGAGCAGCTCCGACCCTGCCCCCTGAACGCCTTTTAAAATATCCTCGTTTATGTGCATCCTCATGTTGTCTACCGCGATGATCTGAAGGCCGTTGCTTACCACGGCTGTTACATCATTCCATACCTGCTGGTATTCCTGGACCAGGTTCGGATCGACGCCGGGCGGTATGCTGTGGAATAAAGTAGGCTGGTGGGGTATTTGGGGCACCGGAACCGGTGGGTTTGGTAGAACGGCGTTGTCTACTAGGGCGGCCGCCTCGGCAGGAGATATGCGCGGCTGCCCTGGAAATGGATATAACATTGTGTTATCGTCTGGCGGGGGTAATACATAGCGAGTATGGTAGTCCGGAGGTGCCACTGGTTTCTGCGGTGCAAATGTCGCAACTCTGGCACCAAGTACCGGGTGAAGGTTTAATCGTTCGTAGTAGAGAGGCTGGTTGTCACCCGGGGCACCTCTCCAGAAGCAGTTGGCAAACCAAGTACCGCGGCACACCGGCTCGCCGTGGATGATGCAGGAATCGCACGGCCGTTTCCTGTCGCATAGACGGTTGTTCACTCGGCAGCAGTCGCATCTGGCCATCGCGCTCTCTTTCTCGTTACCTGTGAGCGGACGCGGCGGCAGCACCTGCCCGTGGACTACGCAGACGAGACCCCATAAACTGCACGTCGTACAACCCAGCCCGTCGCCGACGATGTCGGCACCACAAGCGTATTTTGTATTGCACCTCCTTAGGCACGTGTTGCATCTCCTGGAACGCGCAGTCGGTTTGATTTTCTCAGGAGGTGGTAATCCTCCTTCGACGGTTGGTAGAACCCAGGGGTCCAGTTCACCTGTGAATGGCGGCGGCAGTGGGGGTATGACTAATGGGGGCGATGGTGGTGCTTGCGGCAAGTTTGGCGCTGGGGGCGCTTGTGCTGGGTTTTGCGGCGGAACTGCCGGTGGGTTTACAACCTGAGAGCCCGGAGGCGAAGAGGCCGGAGGTTGAGAGTCCGGAGGTCGAGAGCCCAGAGGCGAAGAGCCTGGCGGCGGAGAGTTCGGTCCCCATTGCGCAGCGGGGGAGGACGGGAGGTTGGCGATATTTGGATTATCATTGTCCGGCGGATCGTCTGCAACGACCGGCGTATCTTGCGACGTATCACCACCGGAGATGAGCGCGTGAAGCGGGTTAACGCCGGGGATCGGTGGGAGATCAGGATATTGCAGTCCCTCGATACGGCCGAAGAGATCAAATCTTGTCACAACGTATCCCGGAGATGGTTCATGAAGGGTGCAAGAAAAAATATGATGTTCGCAAAAGGAACAGCCGAGGTGCGGATATCTGCCTGATATACCGTGTCGATTTACGCAATGCTGTCGGAGGATCATGCATTCGTCGCAGTAATTTTGGTATGCCGGCGGCTGGTACCGTCTACGCCATTCGTGTAGTTCTTCGGGATATGCAATAAAGTGATACCATGCCATCTCTGGATTGTATTCCGCGCAGTGCGGGTTAAAGTAATGGGGGTAGCCCATATATTCATCCATCTTGATTACGTTGCTTTGAGGGAAAGGGGGAACTAGTTGAGTACTGTGTTGATATTGAAAAGACCACTACAGAGTAGTGGATGGTGCCTATAGCTAGATTTTCCAACTGGAATCGACAGAAGATCGATCTATTGCTTTCACAATGCGAAATTTCTTCCTAGTATGCATTTTCGTGTCGAGTTGGATGATGCTATATACTGCTATGCCGATAAAACACAACAATATATTGTTCATATGCAGTAATTGGATTTCCTTACAACGCTATTATTTCATAACATCTCGCTTTGTGTAGTTATACTGGTACTATGTCTATGTAACCTATAGAGATGACAACCCCTTTGTTAGGATAAGGTTTTTTTGGAGTGCGAAGACTCGGGAATTGAAGATTATTTCTTACCTATATATTGTCGCCTGCGTTCCTTACCAATACGAAGTGCCCACTAAGTATCGAAATGACAGTATTCTAGAATGAATAGACGAATAGGGATAAATGTGGAAAGGAGAGACTGGAAAACCCGACTACATTATTCGACTCAGACGTCGGGAAGATAGCGCATACTCTACAAACCGAATATGGCAGATTTGGCGCCGGCTACATTCTGAACGGCTCGTATATCACCACCTTTGCCTTAAATCTTGGTCATGGCTGTATTTTAGATCATCATCTTCAAGAATTCGCGAATAAACATTGCACAAAGGATCTTCCGAGCCCGGATTGTATGAACTGAGACGCCTGAACTTGAGATGGGGGAATCTATGACATCAAACCACTGAGGAAAAAAAAAAGAGAAGAAAGTGAAGAACATTACAAGTAGTGAAATGACCAGCAGCAGACATCACCGTCCCCCCATCATCTGCGATGATCCGGACCCTGGGCAAGGACCATGTGAAGTTATTCTGTAATCTTAAACGTCGTGCCACAAATCCGCATAGACAGTTTTGTCTTCTCTTCGAGTAGTAAACTAGCCCACACTTGGTTTGCCCTTTAATCCATTTCAGATGCTGGTTGTTTACTCGGCTCCCGTTGACGAGCTGCAAAATCCCGACTCCTATTACCAATGCAACAATTTTGCCTCACTGGACCGGACATGTACGTTTCGGAACTGCCAATACCGTTCATCGCGCTCATGCCGGACGCACACGGATACACCTTTCATATGTATTCGTGGCTGAGAGGACATATCCTCCCGTATGCATAGCCCAAATCGCCAACAAAAACCTACTCGCTCCCGCGCCATCCCCATGCCATCTCATAGGATTACGCACTTGGCGCAACAGCCAGCTTCGGACTCGCCCTCATTCATCTCGAACTTGTTAGTGGGGCCGTTTGCACCGCCGTTGCCGCCGCTGTTTGTCGAGAGGCCTTGCATGTTACGGTTGTAGTGGCGGATTTCTCTTACGAGATCGAAGAATGCCTTGTCGACGTTTGTTCGGGTCTTAGCTGATGTCTCGACAAACGGACAGCCGAACTGCTTTGCTAGCGCCTCGCCATCTAAATTGCAAGATTACGTTAGCAAGGCTACCATAGGTAAAACGGCAATATACGGGCAAGGATTATATGGGCACATGAGCAAACGGGTAGATGGATAGATGAGTAGATGAGATGAAAAATTACCTTGTCGAGGAACTTCTCGTTCGCTCTCCAAATCGCACTTGTTGCCGACTACGACCATGGGGAAATAGTCTGTAGGATCCTTGTCTTTGACTCGGAGGATCTGTTGTTGAAAGGTACGAATTTCCTCAAAGCTCTGATCGGACGTGATGGAGTAGACTAGTAGAAATCCTTCGCCAGTGCGCATGTACTGTTCTCTCATAGCCGAGTATTCCTCCTGGCCAGCTGTGTCGAGTACGTCGAGAAGGGCAACCTCATCATCGATGACGCATTGCTTGCGGTATGAATCTGTCAGATAGAAATAATGTTAGTCTGGAGGGACGGTATTTCGGAAGTCGGAAGAAGGATGAAGGAATAAATAATGTGATTGGACGAACCTTCAATAGTAGGATCATACTCGTCGACGAAGTGGCTCTGTATCAATTGAATAGTCAAGCAAGACTTTCCCACACCACCACCGCCGACAACAACCAATTTGTACTCTCGTAAGAACTATGTAGCATGTTAGCAGCTGGAACGATATAGAGATGCGGTGCGCAAGACATAGATGTAGATACATACTTTGGATGCCATTGTAAAAATTCACCAATTAGCAACGACGTGCTTCGTCAGCTGAAATAGATCGAAGTAGTGCGGGTTATAGTGAAAGGAGATCGCTTGGATTGGTTAAGAGAAGGTGTCTAGATCTTGGTGAATCGCGACACAATTAAAATTATCTCGGCGGTCTCGATGGGAGGACAAAGGAATGAGTATTTGGAATTAGATTTGGATTTGGATTTGACGATGATAAGCCCGGCGCAAGTCTGATCAGGACAAGCGAGATGGATGGGCGGATGGAATTAGCGACGTGTGATTTGCGAGAAGCACAGCCAGATAAGTGTGACTTTGGTGTTTCTGACTTGGTCACTGATCTGATGTTGATAGTAATGGCAATGGCAATGGTAAGGGTGTCGGTGTCGGTATCGGTGATGAGGAGTTCGTCAGAGAAAGGTGTAAAAACCTGTGGTAGACGAGCCAGGAGAAAAAAGGGGGGGGAGAATATTCAGAAGTTGTGCAGTGAATGCAGTGAGTGCAGTGCAGATGCGAAGATGTGAAGGCGAAGACGTGAAGCTGGAAAAAAGGGAAAAGAAGATGGATTACAAAGGTAGAGATAATTGGAGGGGTTGATCTCGATTGTACAAGGGAATGAGAAAAAAAAAGAGAAACTATCCCGTCGCGTGCGTGTGATGCGTGTCTACGACGACCGTGGACACTTTGAAGATGTAGTGACGGCGAAGAAGGGGAGAGATGATTCAACTAGAATCAATGGTCACTTTTTTTTTTTTGGAGGTAAAAAGAGCCCTGGAGCCCAGAGGACGACTTTCGGGGCGCTTGGATTGATTTGGTTCCAATGTTGCTTGGCTGCTTGGCCACTCGCACCTGGCAAAGGGGGTGGGTCCCATATACATACATGGATAGTAGTAGTAGACTAGTAGTGCTGTTACCTGTAGCACTAGTGACTATTATGTATGTATTGTACCTAGGTATGCACTGGGCAATTTTTTTGTAGCGCTAGCCCTGGGGAGGAATATCGCACCTATAGTGGGGCAGAGAAATGATGGACATTGGCTGTTAGCGTTCTCATACGATTTGGGCGCTTTGATTAACAGGCACAGGCCAACTCGATTGGCACCTCTTCCACTATCTAATTCCAGGAGTGGGTGACGCTAAGCTATAAGTAGACGTAGCCGCTAGCCACTAGCCACTTGTGTGTAGTTTGTATGCTGACCTACCTAGTAGCCCTGGAGCTACCTGACAATCGCAGCTACCGCAATCTGCGCAATATCTCACGTAGAATTACTCCAGCTAATATGGTAAATTGTAATAAACATGATCACATACTTACGTAGCTCCTAGCAGGATATGCTTGGATATATTATAGACAAATGCCTATACTAACTAGGTAGGTAGAAATTATGTAGGTCATTACCTAGTACATATTATATTGAACCATTAAAGGTATACATAGTACACCACAACAAACCATACTATCGTTAACACTAACACCAAGTACCTACCTATTAATAATCATCGTATTAATAACCATCGTCAAAAGAGATGCTTATGATAGTACTTGTACAATACATCGGTAGCTAATGTCAAGTCTGGGTCGTTCGTCAAGCTGTATGTCTTGCGTCAGCTTCACGCATACATAAATACTAGACATACCTACCTAGTAGCATGTACATACTAGTAGTGGTATTATTCGATGAATGATGCTAAACGAAGCTGATTTGCCGAGACACGGCCACACGGCCACACAATCGCAACCGTCTTTTTTTGATCAATCTCAGCTTCCGCTACTCGTCATATACTTAGTAGTATGTACTATGTGCTACGTAGGGCAGGTATGGAGTACTTGTCATGTACATCGATATGAACATGCTATTGACCTAGAGGCTAGTACCTATTAGGTACATACATATATGTATACATAGTGTAGTACTACTAGTCTACTATCTGACGAAGTGCCAAAAAACAGCAGATACTTAAACCCAGCAAACCATCAAAGAATGCATCCAATTGAATTTTATAAAATCCCCGCCAAGACCTTTTGAACCAATTAAAATGTGGCTTAAATGGACCTTTTTTGTATCTGCTGTTTTTTGGCACTTCGTCAGATAGAATATAATAACGGAAGTGACGAGACTGCCCGATCTATGTGCATGGTGCCAGTCAGCCAGTGTGGCTTCGGTGACGGGTGACCACGTCCTCGCAACTTACTGCGTACCTAACCTTAGGTACCTAGTATATACACTTGAAGAGCCTTGATTGTCTCCAATGAGTGATCTAGCAACCTTAAATTTGGAAATCGCATCCATAATTACCATACCAAGTATGCTGTATACCTAAATTCTGACCATTCCCTCCACTCCCTTCCTCTTTCTTGCCATAAACATAAACTTTCTAGCCTCCATCTCTACATCTTTCTTATTTCACCTACTATGTACTTCGTAATGCTCAATTGTTACTATTCAATGCTCAGATTCCTCAACCAGCTCACCTGCTTTCGTATTATTCTACCAGAACCCAAATCCAATCAGATACCTTTCCAATATCATCCGACATGTCCATACCATTTATGTGGTATGTATGTGGTATGTATGTGATGAAGATATTGGATCACATACATATGTAGTAGTTCCGAGCCTTGACTGTTGCAAGGGAGGAAATCCCAAATCGTCAATGGTTGAATACTTACTACCTAGTATTATGTAGATCCAGCTGGAGGTCCCTAGGACCTAGGTATTCGTATCTCGTTATCTTTATCACCTCCACACTGATATTCCGAGCCGTGCGCAGTATTCGAGGTCGAGGTCACATATTCATACAAAGATGCATAGTTCCTTCGCACAAAAAGTACAAAAGTAAAACGTACGACACCGCGATTCGTCCAGCATATTATTATTGCTTCTTCGAAAGGAACCACACCGTTCTTTTACAGCTAGCACGCATGGCACCTCCGATGGATTTCCACCAGCCACCTCCATACTACTTCCATCGACCCCACTAGCGATGCTACCCTGAGCGGTGAACCGACTCGGAATGTCAACCTCGCTAGCCCATCATATTCCTATATTCCCTAGGTATGTACGACTATGTTCTCATGTCCTTTGACGACATGACCAAGACGAGGCAGACCAGCTTCCCCATTGATCAGCTATTCCTACAGGCCCTACAGGCATCACCTGCATCCTGGTCCGCCATCGCCCCGACCTACCCAGCTATATGTTGTCATAGCTCAACTCGGCGATGCGTATCCTGCGTATCCTTACGTAGTATGATAACCCGTTCTGCTCGTTCCTCTTCTATCACTCTGCTCAGTCCTACCAGTCTGCCAGTCCGCCTGCAAAGCCTCAAAGCCCCAAAGCCCCGAAAGATGCCATTGGATAGCATTTGTAGATAAATGCTGTTAATTCACCATGCTGCCATGTCCCTTGTCTAACATTGTAATACGGTACCTAGAATCCTAGATATTTAACATAAATTGGTGCCAACGGCTCTCGGTAAATACCGACGGGATGGCGTTAATACTTACTAGACGGATCGAGAAACCCAACCCTCTTATGTAAATTTTAATCAACGATAATAATGCGACGCGGGTCTGGATTTTGAAATGAGCTTCATTTCTTTTCCCGGTCCCCGAAAAACATGAAAAATCACCTCACGATTTTAAGTCTCCGTCACAGCGTAGATCTGCTAACTAATCCTTAGCACGATACGCGATCGTAACGGGGCTATTACTTGTCTCTGTCGCTTGGTTGTCCACGATGCGTTTCTCGCCGCTCGAAAAGCTAGAGAACCATTTTAAGCTTTTCTAGAAGCCTGGCGGAACCCTCAAATCTCCGTCCGCTAGTTATCCATGTACATACCATGTACGTGCTAGTAATACTAGTAGTAGTACATAGTATGTTTTTTAACGCATGTGAATTTCATGGGTGAGTGAGACCCTAGGGCCTAACCTGAATTGTCGTTCGAAATCATTAATCCCAGACAGGGATACCCAAGCCCTGTGGAAACAGGCGACACAAATCAATTCGCGCTATTATCGTTGAAAGGCCTAGAAAGGCCAACTTGAACCACTGGCAACCAGAGAAATACATACTATACATACTAATATGTATTGTACAAGATCAATTTCAATATCGACTAAACCCCACAGAGATCATAGCTGATAGCAACGCACGGTGACCGTTAGAATGCAACGGGTGATGCCATCTACATTGCAGGTATGCGAAGCTAAGGTAGGATTTCTTTCTCCTGGTACTAAACCCGCTTCGCTATCTAGGTCCTAGGTCCTCGGATTCTGGACTGCTACTATGTAGAGTTTTTAGCGTCTCCCTACCTATACTAAAAAAGCACAACGATATCCATATCCATCAAACGTTATTGTTAATTACTATGTTGCCTAAGCGGCCTCAGATTGACCAAACTATTTTTTAAGCTGCAAGGGATCGGAATAGGGGTTTTGCATATTTGCCTAGTGACCTACCCGGACCCTTCACGGTGGAGGAAGACGGAGGCTTGACGGAGCCGCCGAACTAGCCGCATGATCACCGAAGATCCCTTTTAGCACCTTCTGCATTCATTGATGATTGGACAAAGCTGGAGATCGTGCCCCCGAACTGTCGGCGGTCCTCGAGGATCTCCTCAGTCTCCGCGCGCCCTATGCCATAGGTAAGTGGCTATTGGTAATTACGTCACTACGTCAGGCTCATCATCATCCTCCCCTTCCACAAAAACTCTCTTTCCCTGAACGTTCGCGATTACCTCAGGAACGAGGCTCTCGAGATACCCCGCGTCTCTGCCAACAAGGGTCACGGAATTATTCTTCTTGCCCCAGCGGGGATAGCTCCCGACCTTTACACCCTTAGGCTCAACCCTAGCCGCCAACCCGGTTAGATATTCGGCGACGCTGCTCTCGGGCATGGGTGTAGAGATAATAACTCTGCAAATCCCTTTGCCGTCCGGGTCCACCAATCTGTCAACTATAAACGGCTTGAGACCTTCCAATAAGGATTCAACTAGCAAGTGTCAGCATGGCAGTCCGGGTTTTTGTCGACGAACCAGGGGGTTTTCTTTTACATAATTTTGGTACTCCGGGCAGAATATGTACATTCCCATTTACGACTGAAATGGGCACCCATAGGCTGTCGCGGGGAAACAAGGCCTGCTTTGCTAAATCGCGAGATGGGTCGATGGGCAGTCGAACCATCCTCAACCGTGCAGTTTTGGCCGGAGACTCGACATCCCAACTGAAATCCGGCTCAAGCTTCTTGGGCTTGCTGAGCTTTTTCATGCGTTCGTATGCCTCTTCGTGCAGTACGAGATCTAAACCGAAAGCTTTGGCAATAGATTGATATGTGATGTCATCGTGCCTATCTTAGGTCAGCCTTGAATATTATGCATCCCACAGCGGACTCATCAGCTCACGTCGGACCAATGCCACCACTATTTCAGAGTTAGCTCATCCACACACGACCTCAATTCAAATGAGTCTCGATTATGGCAAATACCTCGTCACAACTAGATCATAACGATCACTCATCCTTCTCACAGCTTCTATGATTTCGGCTTCGTCATCTTCGATAACCTCAACCCTTTTCAAATTCTGAAACACGTGAGCCTCAATACAGCTTACGAGGAATAGACGGAAGTCATCAAGATGTCGGGGCTCTTACTATCCCTAGTGAGAAGCACCATTTAGCTAGGTAAGCTGAGTTTGTCTGCAACGCCGCAAGTCAGCTCTCGTCACAATCGGATGCGATATTCATAAACCCGTACATCCGTAGTCTACGTAAACTTGTTAGCTACAGGGAACCTCCACGGGACGGGATGTAGTATATTCAAGCATGCCTTTCCTCCGAGGACCTCGTCGCCTATGATCAGACACGCCGCCGTGTGTATGGTCCTCGCGTTCCGCTCCTCCGCGGAAGCCATGGCGATTCTCGACGCCAGACCGCTCGGCCTGGATCCCGATAGTGAAGTGGCGGCGGCGGCAGGGATGTAACCCAGAGCAGCAGGGCGAGGTGTAGAGAGATGTCGTGCGAGCTGGGACAACCACGAGATCATAAGAACCGGACAAACGTGGTTCGGCGTATTATGTAACTCTTGGATGATGGACCCCTAACGCATTTGCCTTCTAGTCAGATGTAGCGCGGACCCGACTTTCTGGGACGCACGAAACAACAGTGACAATAAGTACTAGTAAGAAAGGCGGCCGCTTCGGTGCCTCTTTCCGAGAGTACTACAAGCGCTTAAATGGGAGACGTGAATGGTTGGTTGGGCGGGTGGGAAGGTGCAGATGGATGCTTCGGGGAACAAACGGGGCGAGTGCGATATGTGCGTGAAGCTTGGAGCTGGAACTTGGAGCTGGAGCTATTAGGCAGTCCCCCTCTCAAATCGTTTCCGGGACCCACCCGTTTGTTTCCCAACGCAACGGTTTTGCCGAGACAGCGTAACTACCTAGGTCCTAGGCAGCTAGGCAAACACACCCCACTAAACCGGAGTATCCTCGGTTTTACGAAGGGTCGCTGTTAAAGACAGGAAACAACCAATACCTAGATCTTTGTTTAAGGGAAAGATAGCAAGCATGTCAGTTTCAGATCATCTTATAAATCGATTAGGCATATGTATTCTATATATATCTAGATATATCCAAAGCTTTTAGTCTATCCAGAAATCCCCAAGACGCACGCGAAACAAGTATATAGTAGGTCAGCTTTCACGCTGGGTAGGTAATATCCATCTTTTCCCCTCATTCCGAACTCATCACCTCTTCTCACCTGGCTCACCTCTTTTCCCAACATCTTCGTCTTCATCTTCATCTACATCCCCTCCCCCTACCAACTCATAACCTTGCTTCGGATGACGGATGAAAAGCCACGGCTCTCACTTCGTCTTACCATTCACCTTCACCTTCCCCTTCCCCTTCCCCTTCTCCTTGGCCGCAACAGCGAACTTCTCCGCGATCTCCTCCTCGGAGAAGCGCCTGGTGCAGCGGCGCAGCATGTGCGCGCGCTGCTCCATCGTCAGCGCGATCTGCCTGTCGCCGATGGGCACGAGGCAGCGCGCGAGGTGGGCGTAGTCTTTCAGCAGCAGGCGCAGCGTGATCTCCAGGTAGTCGATGTTGTGGAAGACGAGGGCGTGCTCGGCGCTGTAGGTGTGCTTGTTCGCGAGGAAGTGCACTGGGTGCTCGCGCCAGTGGCGCCGCGGGTTTAGGTGGTGCGAGGTGTGGTAGCCGTCGTTGAAGCAGTAGCGGTTGCTCTGTTGAGGGGGGGTGTGTTAGCGATATGGAGGGGAAGGGGAAAGGGGTTGGGGAGGGGAAGGGGGAAGGGGGGAAACGAGGACGTACGGGCACGTCGATCAGGGTGATGCTGGATCGGTAGTCGGAGTCGGGCTCGTCGGCGTCGACGAGGGCGTGCTGGCCCCAGTTGCCGACCATCAGGCCGGCGCGGAGCAGCATGAGCGGGAGCAGGAACACGAAGGTCGTCGGGCGGCTGTTCAGGATGAACAGCGTCAGGATCGCGGCGTAGTTCGATAGCTCCCAGAACGCCGTCTTAAGCGCGAACGTCGGGCGGTCGTTGCGGAGGAAGTAGATGGGCAGGTCGAGCCAGATCAGCACGTAGAAGCGGCCGACATAGTGCAGGAAGTGCCACACGTTGTCGCGCTGGTAACGGATCGTCGATGAGAGGTCGTTGGGGCCGTTTCCCTCGACGTGGTGGTGCTTCACGTGGTGGTAGTAATACGAGTTCCAGGTATGTCCCATCAGAGGGTCGGTTATGTACGGGAACATCGTGTCGAACAGATGCACCCAAGAGGTCTTGCGTAACACGCCGCCGCCGTGTATGTGCTGGTGCATCATCAGCGTGTATGTGCCCACGTAGTATACCTGCATGATGAAATGGATGAAACCGTGCAAGTAAGTGAAGTGGTAATAGAGCCATATCGCGCTGGGCACGGATGTGGTGAAGTAGAGGATTAGGTGGGTGACCATAACCACATCGCTACATGTGTGTCAGCGGTCTTCTCATGCCAAGTCCTCAGCGATACTATCTGCTAGACTGCAGATCCCCTAAAAATAAGACGGGAAACGAATCAATGTCATCGTAACGCAACGTACTACATATTATATGTTAGCATCTATTGAGAATAAGAAATGCGGCATTTCATACCCTTGGATGTCTAGCGACGCCTTGAGCCCATTTTACATACGGCAGCAAAATGTGCTTGTAAACCACGGGATGCAGTCGAGAAGACAAGTCTCTGAAATCAACCGTGCAGAAGATGGTTGGTTCGAAGTTTTGGTTTGTCGGGTCATTGACTGCTCTCATGGAGGTAAGATCGCTCTTGTCCCTAGATGCTGAGACATGGCTGCCAGCGGCTACACCCGAATTCCAGTTAACACGAAATCCAGCTCCCGGGGTAGATTTTTTTTTTCTCGAGATCTATTATCTCAACCTCGTCGTTCGAGTATTATAGAGTGGACCTACTTCCATTGTTATTATTTACCGTCTTGCCGGAGGACTTAGCAGAGCCATTAGTAGACGATCCGGCTTTCTGCTGACACCGTTGAATATCGTCGGACAAGTTCCGTAGGAGTAAGACGTCATTCGGAGGTAACTCCGGATTTATGGTGATCGAATCCATGACAATCCTGCCCAGCAGAATAGGGTATTATTAAAGAAAAATTTTACGATGCAAGAAGGGTCCTGGGAGATTGACAGCTAAAAGGGAACGGGCAAAATTAAGCTAAACAAAAAACGGTGTAGGCAAGGGGCTGCAATTAACATTAACTAATGAGTTGTTAATGCGACTGTATTCTCTTCGCCTCGGTCATTGGTAGAGATCTCGAAGAGAATCTGCAGATATCCAAACTAAGATGGTACTAAAGAGCAGACCAGGAATCTGATTGTGAGGTATGTAGGTACATGGCAACTAGGTCTCGTCACTTGAGAACCCAGCTCCTCAGCACATTCATCAAGATGCAACAACTGCAACAATAGGGGTTTGTATCGTATGGTCCAGATCAAAACAAGACCACATTTTGAAAAGCTATCCTGGTTCAGATCCATTTTCAAATTGGCGCTAAATTAGAAGCGGTATTAAACAATCCACACAAAGGACATTAAGCTCTTCCTGTGCACGTTGCTTAAAAGCGGTCGGCATGTGGTTCGCTTATCAATCGGTCTAGGGTCTAGACTAATGAGGAATAACCTGCGGAAAGCAGTTCCATTGTCTAATACCCGAATGGGGAATCTGATTTCTTGATGTGACCCTGGCTTGAGCCGCACATCCAGCTCTTCAAAGAATCGGAATCAGGATGGAGGGAGTGTCGGAGATATCGGCGGTAATAAATCAAAATAATTCAAGATGAATCGTTGAACCGTCACAGTAAAAAGACCAAACATAAAGAAAAAGCAAGGATGATGAGGAATGAGAACAAGTAGAAAATAAGACAGATGGGGATTGGTTTGTAGCAAAAGTTTTGAGCTACCATGAGGAGGATCTGCGGTGGTTAATCTCACACAAACCCCCCTCTATTTCAATTTGATTTTAACTGTTGAGAGTTAAAAGTGGAAGGCGTTCTGAATGTGATCCAATCCAATCATCCCATCCCTTTCGTCATCTGAAGGTGGCAAAATGGAACTTTTCTCCCTCTCTCTCCACAATCTCGTGTTGCCTTCAAACTAGCTTCGCTATCTCGACTTACTATACGCTGCTCGAATGGACTTCCTCAGTCCTAAATACCAAGGAAAAAGATGGTATTCAAAAATCATCATCTGTCATTGCTGGGGGTATCGTTGAGATATGATGCAGCGCAACCTCTTTTTAAGCCTGTCCCTTTTTCCGGGGTGCCGGTAAGCCCTAAACCTGTGCTCCGATTTTTTGTTGAAAAATCTGGACTCCGTTTCCAAACGCCATGATATATGCTTGTTGTTGAAATAGTAACTCCCTTCGCCTGCCTGCCAAATGCTTGTTGAAAAGTTCAATGACGCCGTTCCCTATATCGTCGTTATGACTCATGCAGTTGCGACCGCCCCATTCCCATTGGCGGTTGAAGTGCCATTCGTTTCGTGAACTCCGTTGTTCTGTTCTGACCCCTGAGTAGCCGTCACAGGTACATCAAGATCCTTGACCGTCAACCCATCAAAAAGTTCGAAAATAGCCCGAGGTAGATGGAAGTCATTGTTTACTGTTATCAATATTAGTATTGCCTCATATATCGGGCTTAATGAAAAACTTACCAATGTTGACCAAATACCACTCATTCATGATCTTATCAATTAAGATGCGACTGGGTGAGTTGGCTTCGTGACAGTGAGCCCAATCCATGCCAAGTCTGAAGGCTTCGTCTTTCCAAGCTAGGAAACTGATGCTCTCGACGATTGTTGGTTGGACAATCTCCTTGCCCGGGAAAACTCCCCAAGTGACCGCATTAGGACCGTCGGATGAGGTATTTGTCGTGAATTTCCCGGATTGAGTTACGGCATAGTATGACAGATCTGGGTTGGCATTGATCCTTCGGATGACCTCGGGGAATAAGTCAGGAGATACTAGTAATTCTAGATACGCTTTTTGATAAACATATCCGTTTTGAGGTCCCCATCCATACACAGGATGTGTAGACTTAACGCCATCTACTGCGGGCTGGGAATTAATAGTCAATAGGCCGCGTTGGTTGAGATTGATGAGATCCTCTGTGAGCGAATCGGATTCGCTAGTCAGAGGAGATTCACTCCAGGGCAAAGAAGGAATCTCTCGTCGGATGTAGTTCACGAACAAGGATGCGATATCTTGCACGGATTTGGGCTCGCCCCATCTCTTACGGTTGAATTCGTTGGTACCGCCTAGACCGACGCCGTATGCATCTAATTCGCCGAAAGCAGGAGAGCGCGAATCACCCCATCGACCATTAGGAAATTCATCCCAGTCTTGGGTTCTCGAGATGTATGACTTGTTGCGATTGCGCCAGAAAATAGGACGGACGTCTTCCTCGCGTCGACCAAGAGCAAGAGATTGCTTCCATGGCAAGGCTTGCTTCCGAGGACGTGTTGTAGTTGGCATCCAGTCCAACTCTTCCAAAACCATGCGGGTTGCTTGAGCTAGGTTCATGGTGTAGAAGTGGAGATGAACGATGCCAGCAGACATGATCTTCCGGCACAATTGAGCAACAAGGGTCTTTCCCACTTCCCTAACGGCAGCGTCGTCGTTCTTAACCGGGTCAAGGGCGGCCATCCACTCGTCGGGGACCTTGCAATTCATGTGATTTACTCGTCGGAGAAAACTTGCGTAGGTTGCGATAGGCATGATACCGGGTACAATTGGGACGGTTATTCCCCTTTCTCGCACTTTTCCTACCCAGCGCACGAAGTTGTCTGCGTCGTAGAACATCTGGGTAACAATGAATGTAGCACCCATGTCAATCTTCTCCTTCAAGTGGTCCAGTAGTAGATCCTCATCTTTATTGTCATCGCAACCCTCTGGATAACCAGCTACACCTATATCGAAATGGTTGCCATATGTTTTCCGTATATGAGCGACGAGATCTCTTGCGTATTGAAAACCACCATCAACTGCTACCCATTGTTCCTTTTCCCGTGGAGGATCACCTCTCAAGGCTAATATGTTAGTGCAGCCAGCCTTGTAAGCCCTCTTCAGTGCATCATTGATCTTCTCCTCTCCCATATCGGTACACGTCAGATGCATGCATGTCTCAAGACCGAAGTAAGCCTGAGCTTGGACAACCATATCGCAAGTTAGCTCGGCTATGCGTCCTCCAGCTCCCCATGTTATGTCGATAAATTTGGGACCAAAGTCATACATGCGTTCCATACGATCGTACAGGTTCTGCACACCTTGAGCTGTCTTAGGAGGGAAGTATTCGAAAGAGAACGACGGTTGGCCCGTCCTCTCGGCTTCCGCGAGCATCTCCTTGATATGCATGTTGGGCCAAAACGGTATACCGTATAGAGACAATCAATGTGAAAGTAAACGGGAGGCGAGGACGGCAGATATAACAAATGAAATCTGTATAGGATAATTAGTTAGTACAAGGTGTAATGTTTCATTATGTCAAAATCCATGGAAACGCTCGTCTAGTGTAATAGTGTAATGGTGTAATGGTAGGTGCAATGGTGGGAGTAGAGAATCTAGGAATAAGACAAAATATACAATCATGTATCCCTTTGACGACCGACCAAAAGGCATTTTGTACCCCAATTAAAAGACGTTGTTAGTGGAAATACTAGGGGAAGCTTTGATAATTCTCAATAAGGTAAAGCTATAGCTCGGGAAGCACAATAAACGGTTATGACATAGGATCACAGGGTAGAACATTTAGAAGAAGAAAAAGAAAAAAGGAAGAAAGGGAAGGGGAAAAAAAATAAGTTAGCTCGACTCACCTAATAATCTTGTGTGAGGAAGCACATAAGAAACGACGCCCCAGATGGAGAAGTCTATTACTAGAAAATTCGGAAATAAAAGTCTATTAAGACTAATTGAATAGATATAACACCTTCCCTCCGACCAATTCGAACATAAAAAAAAAGAAGTAGCGAGGAAGGAAAGGATAGAAATGTTCGGAAATTCTATTGAAAATGGACGGATCGAAATCCCAAGAGGTTCTGAAAGATGGAAAGTCCCACCTTAGAGCACCTACCAGCGACTACCAACGCTACCTCCCGTCATTCCGAGTCTGGAGCCGTTGTAATTGGTTAAGGTTGTCGAGTCTAACTGCTTTCAGCCAGGTAAAGATCCACTCGTTGATGCTTGCTGCGGTAAACTGATACTCCGTTCGGATGTACTATACTTCGTACATCATACTACCTGCGCAGTAAACATTCGCTATGCATATATATGTAAGTATGTATGCGGGCTATTATGGAGATTTCAAAAGAGGTTCTGCCTATCAGCTTGGATGGGTATGTTATCGACAAGGACCAGCAGCTGTTTGCAATTACGATTCAATGGGCAGAACGTGGGCGTGCATGTTGGAGACGGTACACTACATAGACCAAGTACCGTAGTATAGGATACATAATAATATGTTGGGACGTTTAGACGGGGTCCATCAGAGCAACTACTATGTAGGACCTAGGTACCTAGGTATCAACCATTATCGGACCCTGAAATTCGGATTGCAACGCATCCAATCTGTCCAATCTGTAATACGTGCCAGGCACATCGTAATGTAAACCTCATGGCACTTCTGATAGATATCAACTATTACTATTACTAGTAAGTATCGTAGTATATTAATTAGCCTCTTTTGTCGAAAAAAAAACGTAGTTTTATTTTACCAGGTTCTTGGAAGTTATCGAACTACGATAGCAACACTGAACATACTAGAATTCATGTTACCCCTCATCACCTGGGTCCTAGGCATTCTGATTATTACCCCTCCATCCATTGTTTAGACTTTAGGTACCTGTGCTGCTGTGGTACAATACAACATTGAATGCCTAATGGAATCGGATAGGACCTACTGTAACTACATATAACTTACCTCCGATCGGATGGACGTTTGAGCTTGATGACCCCGCTTCACCGCTAAATCAACCAACTAGCAAACTCTGTCAGGACAAGCATCAGCTGACACCTTGACACCTAGCACCGAGTGTCAGAACTTATTACTAGTCTTAATCTGACTCCTTATGGGAGATCCTTGTAGAACACTTGAACATCAATTGACATAAGAAGAAGAAGAAGGCAGGCAATCCAAAGTGCGCCTTTGGAATGACACTTGTGCAACAAAATGACAAACACCGTTCCCGTAAAGCCGTTAAAATCTGGCAATACACAGTTGACTATCCTGCGGCTCATACATACGAGCGGACTACAAAAAGCACCGTGGCCAATACCTATACCAATATACCTAGGTCCTAGGTACCTTTCATCCTGCTATTCCACCATTCTACTCGCCACCGTATCCAAGTAACTGAGCAAGAGGATTCGCGTTACTCGGGTAGCAACGCATGACAACCGATTCGGCCGAGCTACTTCGATTATACTAAGTACATCTAGAGACTACCCTTCAATTGAGACATCAAGGTTGAAAGAGCTTACTTGGTAACTAGAATGCCGGCCAATGACAGGGCGTACACCTTCCTCTAGGGCTTTCTATAGGTGTATAGGTTTCAATCAGAGCCTACATCAACCCTTCTAAGTAGGACTTCTTACATGAAAGAGGAGAATATCCTGCCACCTGCCAGCTACAGGATCTATAATCGCCATAAGCAACAAAGAATACTAGCTTTAGGAGTCTCGATCTAGACCTTCCGGAACACAACAATGCCTACAGTTCGAAATCCGCAATACTCTGATGGAGTTCGCGTTTCTCATAAGACTTGATATTTACACCAGTTTCAGTCCCCGCTGGTCTTTTCGATAAGCCGAAGAGATGTCTACTAGATACCTAGGTAGGTATGGAGCCCCTGAGCAAGCAGAGTTGGGAATTCCTTCGAGTGGCGCTTGATCGGAGATATTTCCCACCTCCGCTGCTGCGTGCTGCTCATGCTCACCGAGGTATAACTACCTAAACTCTGGCCCAAACATACTGAACCAAAGAGTTAAGGTTTGTTGCCGATTTAGATCTAAGCACCTAGTATATGCGTCCCTGATCCGGGCAATGCTTGCTATCCCCCCTTTCCAGGTCGGTTCTGAGGGTGCTCGTCTAGGCTCCTAGAAAATATATTCAGTATGTCGATATGGACCCCTTAATTTACGACGGCATCCCCCGAGGGTTGCCCAATGAGCCTGAGTGCTAAAATGCCAAAATATGCACATCAAGCAATCCTGAAATTATCGCGTAGATTGGCCGCGCTGGGCTAGTTGCCGGGATGGCGTTGACCGAACAAGCCCCGCGTAATACCAGATAGCTAGGTAATGATGGCGGCTCTATGTGCGCCGCGGTGTCTTGATGTGTAAATTATAGGCGAGCATGTGAAAGTAAGCATCTAGTATGTCTTTGACTGGGATATCCCGAGGCTGAGAAACTCTTTGTAACTCCAAGCCTCACCAACTCAACGCCCGGTGGAGAGATCGGTACTGCTTTTGGGCGGCGGCGGGATAAAATGTGAGTTTGGTTCAATAGATGAGAGGATCGCGGATGTGGAAGAAAAGAGTAGGTGCAAGCTTAAATGTGCAGATTAGAGAATTTGGGTCTCATTCAAGAGAGGAAAGTGATACTATTTACACTCGGGATACTGACGTAAGCTTAGCGAATGTCCCTATATTTAACCTGTAATTGCCGATATGTTCTTGCAATTTTCTCATATGAATCCTACCTAGTATGATGGGACAAATCTAGCTTATTTTGTGAGGTCGATAACGGGAATAGAAGAACGAAGTCTAGAATAGATATCAGATGTGGATTGAAGCTCAGAGGACGAGGTTGGATATGATCAAAGCTTAGAACCAACAACTAAACATCTTTGGTAGGTCGTCCACCCGAACGCTTCTATTTCCGGATTCTAGAACATCTAGTATACCAGATCCCCAGTTGTTGACTTACATATGCTTCTTTACCTGCTCGACACAGCAACTCATCGCTCGATATCTAAGGGTTAGTCTAAAAACCATGCTATAATTGGAAGTTGAAGATGGAGAAAATCGGGCTAGAGCAAGGGGCATCTTCCGGCCCCCAAATTTCGGCGCTTGGACTAGAAATCCAGTTCTCGCCGGTTACCGTCCGAGGGATATGGATAGGTGGAGTAATGCGGCGCAATTGGCTACAGGACCTATTTTAGAGGGCTGGATCCAGCACAGCCATCGCGGCTCAAAATCCTGCCCATTGCTTCCTTCGCCCGGGACAGAGGCCTTGTTCTCTTTCATACGCATTTGCAAGTAGGTATTCGGCAGAATTATAGGAGTAAATAATTTGCGCCACTTTGTTGCACCCATGTCCAACCGGAGAAGATGTGGATTTCAATAGATTTTCCCCGGCTGTGGGCTCAGTTATGAACCAACTTTCCGGTCGCGAGCCTGCGAGCCTGCATATACAACTGTAGTGCTGACGTGAGATACTAAATCGACCTGCAGCCCGCTATGGGTCTTTACCGTTGTCCACCGTTCTCGTTTGATATCAGTGCCTCAATGTCCCATAGCTTTCGTTTGAATAGAATCGTTCACCCGAATGATATGTCACCAACGCCATTGGACTGGAGGAGGCTCCGTTTTACTCAACAACATCACGGTTGTGGACAACGATATGAGCAATAAAGAGCGATGGCAACGGGAAAATACTACACGTGGTAGTATTGTGTTTCACAATGGATTCAAGGATAGGGAGGAAACCGGTTGGGGGCCATTAAATACTCGAACCAACCTTTTGTTGTGGTTTGTACTACTGTAGCAGACGTGGGAGATGCATATGTTGGGTATTAGACATGAAACCAGATTTACCAAGACTCCAAGATTCCCACGCTAGATACTTGCAAGCGATCTCGTACTTGGCAAGCTTCGAAGTAAGCTCATGGTCCGATCATGTGTGTTTTTTTCCTCATCCCTTCAGCCTTATGGGAGCTTCTTTGGATGTGATGGCGCCAGCATTCCCTGTATTTACCATCGAATAGGTTCTAGTGCTTGTGAGGGAATCAAAAGAACGGACTGTTTCTATTTGCATGAATAATCCAGATGGCCAACTCAGCTGTGTGAGGATTCCCCCTTGAACTTGGACACAATCAGACTTAGAACACCTTCAAGGAAATTAGGTAAATTTGTCTGGTGTTGTATGCCTCATCATTGCCGGGTTCCAGGACTATGGAACAGTAGCACTACGGATGAATCTTGTCATTTAAAACATATTTCGTTCCTAGGACCTAGGACTAGGTGCCTACCTAGGACAGGGGAAAGTAGGTAGGTAGCATTCATGGCAGCTCATGTTCGGGATAAATTCCATTAAAGCCACCTCGGACTTAATGCTACGGGTACTAGGCAGGTACCAATGCAACTATATATTAAACCCGACAAGGCACGATTAATATATCTCTCAGCTTTTTCAGCTGATCGCTTTGCGCTCATTTTGGTTGGTGCTTGTGGGAATATCTGCCGTTGAATAAATATCCTCCCGGAGACTTCGGTACCTAGGTCCTAGGTAAATAACAATTCGAGCTATTGGAATCCCTCACATTCATGTGACCATATCCATTGTTAATGGGTCATCTCGGTATGCATTTTTACTATGTATATCTACCTAATGACGAGGGTATCTAGATTTGGACCTAGTACTAGGTAGTGATTAAGGACGCAGGTTAGGACTCGTAGTTCCCGAGCTTAGCGTGTCTTTCTGCCCGCAGTCTCCATTAAGCTTCCTGAGATTGGATCTAGGTGTGACTGAGGCCAGAATACTACCTCTAATGTCCTTCCTTACTATACCTGGCAGGTTCTTGATCGTTAACATCAAATAGGATATTATCATATGTCCTTGAACTTCTAAGGTTATGTCCATAGGGCTCTGATACACACGTGTATGCACGTGTAAAACCGTAGGCTACCCCCTGCTGATGTACCTTCAGAGAACCAGACTCGAGAGCGTTGTGGTGCTTTCCTACTAGGGCTGCTAGGGTCACATCGGGTCGCGGTGACCCCGGTCTTTCTCAACCCTGCCGGGGTGCAGTACAGCTTCCACTTCTGTGAAGAATTTATTACCTAAAGGCTGGAATCGTCGCTGGATTGGCTGATATTCGCAGATATTTATTACCTGAGGACAGGGGTCAGACCAATTTAGCTTACATAGTCGATCATGACCCGCTTGTGATTCCATATCCCATTCATATGCTCTCTGCTCTCCGGCATTTCTGATAATAATACTGACCCTCTCTGTCAGCACTGACTGCACCGACCACGATCTTCCTTCTAATCGTGACGTTTGAAGGGTATGGATTGGAAACTTTGATACTATCTCCATCTGTAATCACATTTTTTGTTATTGTCGCTACAGCCGTCAATCATGTCTCCAAGAGTAAGTGTCTTACCATCGCCATATAATGATTTCCTCAGCTTCCGTGGTGATATGGGTACTAATAATGATATCCTAGTATGATGAAGCGCCTGAGGTGACACCTCACAATTATCCGGAAGTTCATCTCCCACCTTCCGGACCAGAGTTAGCCGCGCAAAGACAACAACAATATGCGCCGGCAACCCCCGTGAAACCGGACGATTCGACAAATCCACCTTTACAGAATACAGTTTATATTGCGCCTTTCGACAATACGACTTCGCCGTATGCATATGATCACCAGTCGGCATACGGCCCTTTACCTCCGTCGGAAGCAGGGAAAGCATCGAAGAAAATTTGGGGGTGTTCAGGATTAGTGTTTGTCCTCTCTGTTATCATCGCGATTTTGTCCGCGGCCGTAATTGGGTTGGCAGCTGGCACGGGCGTCGAAGCCAGCAGGGCGAACGATGCCGAAGCAAGATTAGCCTCGATGAGCAGTTCGCCAGCGACTGTTACGGTGACTGCTCCGGCCTCAACATCAACGGACTCCAGCTCCATAGATAAAGGGTGTTCCACGAACTCTGCTTCAGTTACAGGGAGTACTTATGCCTCTTCATGTAAGTATTGGTGATGGCATAAATCTGACTAAGTAGGACATTTGCTAATCATATCACCTCAAGTCTTCAACAAAGCAATCTTCAAAATATTTTGCAACAGCGATGCCCCGAACAACCCACTCTCGTCACTCTTCGTGGGAGATTTTGACGATTGCATGGACGCGTGCGCTTCCTATTCCTACTATATGCCTATGGATTTTTCTACCAACGTCACATCTAATAATATGACTTGTGCGGGAGTTAGTTTCATCCCAGCATGGACGAACCGCACACTTGCCGTACAGGGAGGCACGCCAGGGAATTGTTATCTTCACCCTGGACCACAAAACCAATCAGCGTTGCTCAATCCTAATGTTGGCCATCCAGTACACGCTGCGATTGTAGATTCATCGGCGTGATGGGCCTGTTGATCATTCTACGATTTACTATAATAATAGATCGGGTTGGATACGAACCGGCATTTTGAAATGATATATAGCGGGAGTTCGGGTTTGACGGCAGCTTTTTTGGGCGGGTTCATTCGACGATACCAGGCATATAAGCAGCGGGGGCTCTACTGTGGTCTAACCCTGCATATCGCGATTTTGGTAGGAGTTATTGGGAAACTTGGATATAAAAGGGGCACATGATACGATTCAAATCGCATCGCATCATTTGGGTGTTTATCGTTCATGGTGGATGGTTAGGAAAACCTGCCTATACCATAACTAAATCTGCTCGGGACGATTTGGCCCAGCAGCATTCTATGCGAGTTATTTTGCTATTTTACTGTGATATCGGCGCTGACTCGTAAGCTGATTCAGCCAACCAGTTCATTCTGTGCCGCAGCCCTGCAGCCCGTGCAGTAACTTGGATAAATTAGCTGTTACTCTATTCGCCGAGTGGGAAACTTTTATGCGGGATGTTATGAGACAGTGTCTCATAGAGTCACAGCACAGCAGCTTGTTACGCGAATCTGTCACAAATCAGCCCCGAACAATGTTCACGGGAGAATACGGTTGAGGCCCAGGATTTGATGCAAAACTAATGGTCATGATATTGGTAACAGAAGCAAGCCGTGTGTTTCCCTTCTATATATCTAATGATAACTGTTCTGTTTAATGAACGCTGAAGTAGGAACGATGCTGTGCCGCCGACATACTGATTCGGTACAGGTAGCCAGGAACAGCCACGATCAAAACAGGGGATTGCCAGTTAAGCATCCAGATTGGCCAAGCGGGTGTAGGGGCGATCCGTCCCGTAGCGCTTTTTATCGCCGCTGTAGCTCACCCACGCCATGGAACAGGCCTTACGAGAAAAGAAAACCCTACCCCGCCATATATGCCTACCGACTACTCGAGGTCGAGAATGTATTTCTACAATCCTCAGCCAGAAAATCGGTGCTCTACGTTTTTCGCTCTGTTGACTAGAGGTTTTGGTCACTAACGGCTTTTGTAAGGAAACTACACCAAGCAGAAAGGCGCCACGAAATTGGTTACTGAACTAAGTCCACGAAGATAACGCCAATCATAATAAGTAAGTTAGAATAAATAAGCTAGCCAATAGCGCTGATGTGAGTTGGTTTGCCAGATAACTTTATACGAAGGTGGCAGATCAGATACTTGTCTGGCGTTATCATGACCACCTCAGGAGGCTAATTCTCTGAGGCTACGAGTATCAATATTATTCATTCCAATTAAGTAGGTAGCCGAGGCCAGCAACGCCATGGCCTAACGAGAACCCTTACATATAATTTCCAAGTACCTACCTAGGACCTAGGTAGGCACTTGCTAATTAAGTAGGTATCTAGTACCTACCTCCCAAGTTAGGTAGACAGGTATTCGTAGGTACCCAATGCTATTCGGCGCCACGGCGCGCACACTATACCATAAGAAGAGCCAATACAAGGCTAGCCAACCCTTATACCGGAGTTTCGGGATAACTCAAGATACAGTGATTGAAGTGCCAAACTACGGCGCGAGGGTAACTCTGAAAAACCGGGTTTAGACGAGGTCTCTCCCACTGTCCCACAGCATAGATAGGTACCTAAAGATTCCTATCTTATAATACTTCTAGAGGTATCGTGAGCATTTAGAAAGTGTTTTTTTAAGCAGTGAACTCGTGAACGGGTGTATAGAATTTTAGTCCACTGATTGCCATCCCCTCCCGCCCCTCAATGCACGGAGGGTATTTTATTCGTCATACATTCGTCATAGCAGTACCCCTTGAGATAAATTATTGGCGAAGGTTTAAATCTGATAAGATTCCAGAAGTCTTACACGCAAGGGCCCAGTCGGCGACCTCAGATTCTAGCTAGGCGTGACAATCCTACGCCCTAGGAAGCTCCCGACTATGGGACCTACTAAGAACAGGTGTCATACTCCATAATGTCATTGTATAAACCACCGACGTTAGATACGAGGTCTCTATACACACATATACCAATACATAAAAGAAGATCCTAGCCCTTGTTGGTGTTGTAGCGAGGTTAGTTTTCCATTGTATGCGTCTTAGTAAGGGTACTACTCAGTACTTGAAGAAATCACCCAAGACGAGACAATTTTTTTTTTTTTTTACAAAAGTCCCTTTGTTTTCACAACCGAACCAGCAAACTTGAGTACACGTTGCATGAGCTCCAGCCAGATTCAATATATACAATACTTGCGCGGCAACACTTGTTGGTTGCTGGTGATACGATCCACCCCTGGAAAAATTCCTCGGCGTGGCGATCTTGGCATGTAACCTCCTTGTTATTCAGTTTTTTTCTATAAAACCACATAGGCTTACAGAGCAAAAATCGTTCAAAGATTTCTTGCGTCTTCGTGATAGATTTTCCAAGCCTAGATCGAAATTTATCACCAACACCTGGAAAAAAAAAGGCAGATGACATACCCAAGAAGAACGCAACAGGACGCCGTGACCGAAAAAAGGTGCGAATGGTATATAAATCACAATGGGGCTCCCTAATCCAGCTTCTGTCCAAGTATCTTGACGAAGCCGCGATTGGAGCCGAGGAAGGTGGTCGATATATGACTCTAGAAGAGCACAATGCTTACTACCGCGCTATGTTCGACAGATTACGAGAGGAGCTGAGGTTGCGCGTTGACATTCCCAATGCCGTTATGGAGGAACCGACCAAGGAGTTAACGCTAACATTTTACGGAAGATGGAATGAACCCGTGTGTCTGGGCTGCCTCGACTTCCACGACACCAGCGATATAATCCACGTCGAGCTTCACGCTGAGGAAGACGAACCCGATGGCGTCACCAAGGACGATCTCGTACGCTGCATCTGTGAAGTCATATGTGGGGGAATCCATGTGTACAGCGAGTCGAACGAAGAAACCGGTGTCATTCTCAGCAACTTTGATTGGATGGGTACAACTGCTCTATGCAACTTGGAGGACAGTATATTGTATATTGGTTACAAGCTGGTAGCCAAAGCACCTTCGGCTGAGGCACAACATGAGAGGGAGGAGGGAGGAAGTAATTTCCATGGAGAAAGATTTGAAGTTACGTTGGATCTAGAAGCTTTGGGACCTGGAACATTGGCATATCAGGGCTATAATGAGGAGTACGCGAGAAAGCTCATGGTGTTGAAAGGTTGGAACCCAGAAGATTTGGACTTATGATAGTATTTTGAGGGGAAACCAAGGAGTCTTCCCGCATTAACTATCGAGCGATGCCTCCCTTGCGATCGGATATTTACATGGTAAGAAGGGACATGTTGCTTGGTGTACCTGAAATTCTGAATAGGGCTGCTAAATAATAAATTGAGTTTTGGGGGGTTTTCCGCTTTGGGATATTTCCTCTTTATGATTGGTTCATTTGAAGATGTGGGTAACCATATCTCGCATTCATTGGTCAATTGTCACTTACCCCTGTCAGTTTCTTCGAAGTAAACACATTGTTAGGGGTTGAATGGAATTGTGAATAGACATTCCGAGGAGAAGGCCGGGTATTGTTGTTGAAGGGTCAATCAATTCTTTGAAAGCGCTATATATGATCATGCGTACGTGCTTATTCCCCCAAACCATTCCACATGTCAGAGAACCAAGGATCGCCCCAAAATTCCGGGGGTGGTGCAACACCGGTATGCGGAATGCCGCGAGGAATTGCAGCATCTCGACCTATGGTGTTGTTCTCTGCATCTATAAAGTCAAGTTCGTTTTGCCACGCCTCTTTCTGTTTTCGAAATATAAGCAGACCCCAATTATATGATTCGTCTTCACTGCCGTCTTTAGAGGCTAGAGTTGCGGAAGCCTTCAGATACTCGAGCATAGCGATCAACTTGTCGCACATCAAAATCAAGTCGATGCTTTTTCTGACCGCATTCCGATCCCACGCGGGGTCTTGGATGGTCGTGATCTTGTGAAGAGCTTTCACGACATGGACAACTTGAGGATAACTCGTGAAAGGCAAGCTTTCTAATAGAGCAACGGGCATCGCGAAAAAGGTATCAAGAAACGCTTGGATCGATAAAAGACAGCTCTGATAGACCTCAAAACGTCTTATGTCTGGCTCATTCCAAGATATCCATGGTTTACTTATCGCCGAGTCGCTGATCAAAAGTTCTGTATAGTGGTAGAGTCCTAAAGTTATCGCTATATTGGATGGACCAGTGAGAAAAAAAGTCATTGGCAGTGCTTGTATTTCGACAGTACTCACGATGGTTCCTAGCAACAATGCCAAGCCTCTCTGGCTTGGTTATTTCAAGTAATTGCGATCGCAGAGCAGAGAGATACAGAGGAGGGCGGCCACCCACACCAGCTGTTTGTGAATCATCGAATAATTGGTTGATGATTAGCTGCATCTTCACTAGCGCAATAAGTGTCTCATCTTGAGACACGGTGCTTTCTTGAGCAATATTTGAGAGATAACCATCAAGTTGGGCAGACCAACGCAGGCCAGGAGCATGTTTGTAGATGTTTGATATCCTACCATGGATTAGACTCCCTTACATTGCAATACGATACTACCCATACAATACAATACAGGAATATGAACAAAACGAAATGAGAGACTGACCTAGAAGTTAGAAAAAACGCGCCTAATACAGCTCGCTGTACTTCGTGAGTCGGTGTTCCAAAAAGATTCAATACTCGCGAGTCGTTGTTCTTCGCGTTAAGGCTGCAGAACGTTGGCGAGTTTTCGGATTGTGGCAAATGGAGGCCCAAATCGCAGATTAGGGTAACAATAAGTTGTGAGAATAATGTCCAAAATGGCTTGTCCCTTTCCTTTCGCTGTCGCTGTGACCTAGGTAATTATCTCGAAAGTTAGGATCAAGTCAAGACATACCACATAGATAGTAGGAGGTAGTAATGTTGTACGCGAGACTAACCAACCTACAAGGGCGAGAAGCCCTAGTAGAAGATCTAAGCTCTTCTCTCTGTTGACAACAACCCTCTGGACAACAATATTCCTTGCTTGGTCGCTAAGAGAGAGCCGTTCCCTGGGTGATGATTGCGCTATGCACATAATATTTAGCCATAGGAAGGGGTATAGTTCTTTCAGCTGCTGAGCTGTCACATGTGGCGGAATGTACATGAATGGGAAGAACCCCTAATTTTCCGATCAGCGTTGGTGTGACCTGTGCTTGGTAACTTAAGTTTTAAGGATTGGCCTACTATAGTGTCTTCGCGGAATTTCTTCAGTAGCTCTTCAGCCTCCGCCGGAGGTGGCCGGAGGTGGCTCATCAATATAAACAGAGCTTCCAGTATCCGAAGGTCCCTTTTCCGCATCGGCAAAGGTTGTCCCCCCAAGACTGTCAGCCGTCGCCGGGGACAAAGCGACTGGCAGGCTTCCCGTTTCCGGTTCACTTCTGCCTTGGTCTTGGGGGTTATTTAATTGACCTTCCGTGTCCTTGCTTTTAGCATCCTGATGGGCTTTCAGGCGCGATACAAGCTCGTCGAGTTTTTCTTCTAGTCTAGCCGTCCTAGTTGCCGCGCGACGCTTCGTAGTGTGGCGTCTAGCAGATACCGATGCTACACACTGCTTTTTTAGACGGTAGCATCTGTAATGCATCAGAAATTGCCGCTAAGTTCATATAATCCGGTGGTGAGACCAATAGATCTTTCCAATAAAATCGTCGGGGCTGAGTCAAGAACGAAATAATTCAACCCACCTATCGCACGTGGCACTCTCGGACCGATATATGCATTTGCATTTTACTTGGGCGCAGTTCGTACAAGCTCTGCTCTTTGAGGAAAATGATACGGATGCAGACTGGGAAGCAGGAGCATCCGAAGGCGATTCCGTCGCCATGTGTCTGGACGTCCTCCTATTTTAGTGTGAAAACGATTGTCGTACAGACGCGCGCAGGACAGATGAAATGTGAGTTTTGCGGCGGAAAGGATACGGGAATTATTCAGTAGGCATACCCTGATTCCTCCCAGGACCTCAGGTTTGTCCAGGTGGCGGAACAGGGGTATGAAAATAGCCCGTCTCCGGCGGAACCGGAGTTAAGACTGCCAACTCCTGTTCTCCTGGGGATCTAGCTGAGCGGATCGGATAAGGGCAGTAAGGGTGCGAATGTAAGACAACTGTCTCTGGACAAGATATTAGAGTGCTGATCTTACTCGAATCATTCTCGTTCAATCAAAATAGAGGCTCGATATTTGCGAAAATCTACGCCTCAATTATTTCACGTCTCGTAATAATAATTACCTCTGCTTCTACTGCGGATATCAACGTCACGGAGCGTTTTTGCCGGGCAAACCTGTACATACCTAGTAGATAGCTTACCTCTACAACATATATCAACAAACAAAACTAAGTGAAAGTGATCGTCTGTGATATTCAAAAACTCCGCGGACACAATTCTATCAGCTTCATACAGTATTGACGACCCAAACAGTCGGTTATGTGCCACAATTGAATCTGATGCAGTCATACACCATCTCTGTAACGATATCCAAGACTCAAGTCGATTATAATTATGAGGTATAGAGCACGAAACATTGAGACCATTTACGGATTGGGTAAATACTTACGGCGAGTCATAGTAGCGATACTACCCTCACGCCTTCGAAGACCGACGCTGTCGAGTTGAACACCACGAACGATGGGCCGACGAGTGAGAAGCTATCGAGAATTGGAAGGGGTGGCGGAAGTGAAAAGGAGTTAATCCAAGGCTCTCTTGAAATTACAGAAATACCAGACCCTGTGAAGCCTACCAATGCGCCAGAGACGAATGGCCCTCAGTACGTTACGGGAGCGAAGCTTGTCTCCATCATCATCAGCATATGCCTGGCTGCATTTTTGATGCTTTTGGATACCTCCATCGTCAGCACGGTATGGTTGCTATACGCCCAAAACACATTGAAACAACCTTAGCTGACGGAAAGACCCTAGGCTATCCCGGCTATCTCAGATGAATTCCACTCCATTCAAGATATTGGCTGGTACTCGGCAGCCTATAACCTTGGATCGTAAGGACCTCCGATACCCTCACATTTACGGTATAATCATGACCTAAATACTGACGTTCGAGCATAGAGCTTCCCTACAGCCGATGGCTGGAAAGATTTACAATTGTTTCAGCCTCAAGGTCAGCCTTCGCGTACCTACCGCCTTTTCCGCTATCCTCTAACACTTAGTAGTGGGCATTCATATGTTTCTTTACCGTATTCGAGATAGGTTCTGCGATATGTGGTGCCGCACAATCGTCCAGCATGTTCATCGTTGGCCGTGCCATAGCCGGAGCCGGAGCATCAGGTCTACTAAGTGGATCTATCATCATCATATCGTGCTGTGTGCCTCTACAGAAACGTCCACGTGAGTCTTCTAATTGCTAAACACACTGTTGTCGCCGGGCCTAACTAACAATTGCTTGCGACTTACAGCATTAATCGGTCTAGTTCAAGGAGGTAAGTTAATATCAACATCGATTTTATTCCAAAGCCCCCAATTGGCGAATACTGACTGTATTATAGTTGCACAACTCGGTACTGTTATTGCCCCTCTCATAGGAGGTGCCTTCACCACCGGCTACACTTGGCGATGGAGCAAGTTGCCCCTGTGTTTCCTATAGATGAGCTCATCACTAACCTCATCGTAGGCTTCTATATCAACCTCCCGATTGGAGCTTTGGTTGCTATCCCGATTTTATCCCTCCATATCCCCGAACAGATGAACAAAAAGCCGGCGCTCCAGGTTGCATCCAATATCCACCGCCACCTGGATCTGATAGGGTTTGCTTTGCTCGCTCCAGCTGTCATTCAGCTACTACTCGCTCTCGAGTGGGGTGGAAATCAGTTTGCATGGAACTCATCCCAGATTATCGGTCTATTCGTCGGCGCCTTCGCAACCTTTGTTGTATGGGCCTTCTGGAATCATCACAAGGGTGATAGCGGCCTCCTCCCTGTTTCCATTATGAGTAGAAGAGTTGTCTGGTCAAGCGCATTGAATAATGCCTTGCAGATGTCGACACTCTTCGGCACATCGTACTGGCTGCCTATCTATTTCCAGGCAATCAAAGGGGTAAGCGCCATACTAAGCGGCGTGTATCTCTTACCTACCATTCTCGGCCAATTAGTATTCGCTGTTTTAGCTGGAGTCTTGGGTGAGTTACTTTACCAGCTGAATCTTTTGGTCAATGTGCTAATGATCTGGTGCAGTGTCAAGAGTGGGCTATATCCCCCCTTTCTCTCTTTACGCCGCTACTCTTATTTCGGTCGGTTGCGGTCTATTCTCTTTACTCCAACCGGATACATCAACTGGAAAATGGGTTGGTTTCCAACTCATCGCTAGCTGTGGCCGTGGCGCTGGTTTGCAGATGGTTTGTTCCCTAGCTACCCCTAATCAAGTTTGGTCAAGATGGCTAATTGAAAATCCAGCCTATCGTTGCCGTTCAGAACACCATAAGCCAGAAAGACTTATCTCCAGCCATGGCGTTTTTGTTCTGGGCGCAATTCTTCGGTCCCACCATCTTCCTAACATTATACAACACGATCTTCTACGCGAGTCTCAAAGCCTTAATACCAGAGCGAGCTCCGAATGTCGACGTTCAGGCTGTCCTATCTGCTGGCGCAAGACACTTCCGCGATGTTGTGGATCCCCGGGATCTTTACAATGTCTTGATAGCATATTCCGACAGCTTGGATAGAGTCTTCTACCTAGTCGCCGGTGCTGGTGTGGGTGCTTTTATTGCTGCATGGGGCATGGGGTGGCAGGATACCAGGAAAAATGTGAAGGAAATCAACCAGAAGAAAGGTGCTGAGCCTTAGATATCAATTGCAATTTGATAGCATCTTGACACAACGGTCCTTATGTAATTTAGAAATATTGTAAGAAGATTGTACGATCCGTAGCGATGCGCGAAGTCCGTACTGGAGTAGTAATTCTCAGGGGGTCGCACTAGGTACATAGGCCTATAGGTATAAACCGCCGTAGCTACGGGCTACTCATGACTGACAACCAATTCAGAGGAGCAAAATCGAAAAAGTGCAATTGCGCATAATTGAACAACGGATGGAGGCCCAAATACCAGTTATCACCAAGTTCTCTGTATAGGGTTGAGTATCCTAATATTGAACAAGTTCGCTATCTAGCTGTCTAGGTAAACCAAACAAACAATTTCCTCAGGTCGAGGTACGATACAATGGAGAATAAATGGCGCTATGGGCCCCTCTTCAGCGGTCCGCCAGGGCGCTTGGACCCCCATTAGCGAACAGGTGCCCTCTAGGGCTAACTATAGCGTAATGACCAACTTCTGGGCGGACACCGTGCCGGACTTCCCCTTGTCAAGCGCATTCTGGACGTTCTCCAGGCCATGACCGACAACCAAGGGTTTTGGAAGACATTGGTACTTCTTCTGGGCCAAAGCCTCGGGGAGGAATTGGTCGAAAATGAGAAGTCCAACCTCGTTATCCCTCAGAGTTCCTGCGAACACCATCTTGGCCTCGATGCCCTCGGGAACGTTGGTGGGCTTGATCGCGCACGCCACAAATTTGTTACCCTCGCTCTTCGCGATCACTTCGAACACGACGGTCTCCGACCCCCGGTGGATGGCAAAGCCACCCGCGCTTGTCTTTCCCTTGAAGGCATCGATGAGATCCTGGGTGACGGTCGGGCTGTGGTAGTCGAAGACGCGTGCGGCGCCGAGTTGCTTGCAGTAGTCGAAATTCTTTGGCGACGAAGTCGTGAAAACCTCATAGCCAGAAGCCACGGCTAATTGAATAGCGTTGGTTCCGACACTCGATGCGCCCGCCCAGATGAGTAAGGTCTTGCCGTTGGGCTTCGGGCTAAGGCTTGGGTAGTCGAGTGCGAGGAAGTCCTTCTGGTATAAGGCGCAAGCCGCCGTGGCTAATCCAAGAGGGAGGACGGAAGCATCAGCGAAGTCGAGATCAGCCGGGATTGACGTGACAAGCTTGGCATGGAGAGCGGCATAGTGCTGGAATCCACCGAATCGAGGGTTGAATCCGCCAGCAAGGCCAAGAATGCGATCGCCGACTTTGAACTTGCTAATGTTGGGACCAACCTCAACTACGGTACCGGCAATGTCAGTACCTCCAGTGTAGGGGTATTGAAGCCAGCTGAACAGATCATTTCCTAGGAGCTGGATGTACCAATCCATGGGGTTAACGGCAGCTGCAGCGACCTTGACGATGATTTCGCCTTCGCCAGCAGTTGGGTACGGCGAAGAGTCAATCTTCACCGGGTAGGCCTTGGGCTCGGTGAGCGAGGCAGCTTTGTTGGTAGGGGCCATCTTGGTTGCTGTTTTTGGTTATATGGTAAAGTTGAAAATTCGAATTTGAAGTCAAGACTTGGTAAGAATCGATGCTCAGGTTATGATGCTTTGAAGCCCGTCGAAGTAGACTTGATGTTTGCGATACCAGTCACGTCGCATTTTATAATAATTCGTGCACTTCCACATTGTTATACCGCATTAGTCTACGTACTCGCTGAAGCGGCCACACAAACAAACCGACGGGACCGGACAAGAGCGTTTATATACCACACCAAGTCGATAGGTGGCACAGCAAGGCTACCTCAACTTCCAGCATCCTACCTTGGTGCTTGATATTAGAGTATCATAAATGACGTCGCCGTCTCAAACAGACGTATTCTTCGACGCGAAGGGAGCTCTTATATCCGATTGCATCGCTTATATCCGGTCATCCCCGTCTTCTTCGGGACTCTTAACTCCCTTGATGGGCAAAAGCGGTTAAGTAATTTTAGGGCAAGCGGGATTGCCATATCTTGTGTTCCACCCCGACACGGAATCGGGGAGATTGAGTTGACCCCTGTATGGCTGGTCCCCGCCCTCATTGAAGCTATTCGGCGCACTACACCTGGGCATCGTGATAAGATTTGACCGCATAGGGGTCAACCAGAATGACATACAAAAAGTTGGGTTAGTATGGAATATCTCGCATGAATACTTGACGCAAAATTTAGCAATATATTTTTATAACTACTCGGTCCCTCCCAGATACTTTTAACCTAGTAGGTAGGTAGATGCCTCAATAACAGTCGCAGGTTACGGTAGCCTTCAGCGCCAACTAGGCGACCATAAGACAAGAGGCTATTGTTTTAGAATTTATCGGTATTTTTGAGAGAGTGTGTTTTGATTTACATTTTCTCAATTTATAATATTCATCCTGTTTAGGGCATTCGTTTACTTTCATGCAATGTTGTTATAATGAAGTTTGCAAGCTACTACAGTCTATTACCTCAGGTACGGGGTATTTTCAATTCTCACATAATATACTAGACAGCCTACGCGTACTGAGATTATAAGATAGCGTTGTTGCTGAACGCGAGTTGTTAATGCGGCTATGAAAGCCGCCTCTCTGTGTCCAGAATACATTGTATGGGCACCCAAAGAGCTAGATGATATGTGGATGGACTTACAGTATCATGGACGACGTGTTTCTACTTCTAGATATAGCTTCTGTAAGGGTATTGTTAGCGATAGAATTACGTATATTGACATATACTAATGTTATTGTAACTCCGACCCGGAGATCGATGTCAAACGAGTGACTCATAGTTTTCTACCGAAGGAGCTTATCAATGCTACTCAATGCGGTGCCAAGATGTATGGTATATCTTAGATGTGTAAGTACCTAGTATATATATATATGTCCATATTATTCATTGTCCCGAATGAAACTTGAAGAATAGCATACCTGATATGAAGGCGTGAGATACCCAACATGTCTTGACATACCAGACCGTAATTCTCCCTTCTTTTGAGTAGCTACTAGCTTTGCAACAGGACTTGTTCAGAAAAACATTATTAATAATACCTTGGGAAAAATTCGTAGCGTAAATCATTAGGCAGAGACCAATAGTGTTGTATCCAGTCTCTTAGGTATCCAAGGGGATAGAGGATATATGCAATGGATACAACACGGATTCGCCTACTTCTCACTGCCTTATGATCGGCATATGATTAACTGATCTGATTTGTGCCTTATACTGAGATACTGACGCAACCTAATAAGCACGAAACCAGGTTCGCTAATGCACTAAACCCCTATGCCACACATCCTGGAATCCAGACGGCCCAGATCAACTCAACTACCACGTGAGAGCATGAAAAATAGGAGCTACGTCCGCATAGGAGTATCAAGTGGAGCTCTGCTGGGTTGATATCCTAGCAACCATTCCTCCTAGGTTGGCTGTCTAGAAAGGGGAGTTGATGAGCGTGGACACATGTTGGAAGCTGCAGCTTTCGACTAGCCCTCTGCTTCTACCAGGTCACATAAACAAGATTCTTCAACAAAATACACACGTATTTGACATACGAATTTCTATTCCCCTGACAAATGATATTGGTGATAGTACTTACGGCATTGTTCTACTAGCACAGCAGAGGCGAACGATGTACATGAGAGCCGTCTTCAATATCTACAATTACATTAACAACCATAGTATTTCCGCATCTACCTAGTATTAATGATTCATTTCCAGTATTGAAATATCTGCTCACTATGTTCCTAACTTACAAGCATAATGGACATACAATCCGATGTTGATAAATTTAAGTTCTCACTGCGATTCGCCTTCACCTTGGTGCTTGCGAGAAATATGCCCCTTTTCGCATTCTACATCTGCAACTCTATTTCATCGTCCGGCTTAAGTTAGGTACCTAACCTAGGTCCTAGGTGCGTGTACAAGTCTTTGAGAACATCATTGATCCAGTTGAGTTGACTCATGAAAATATCAGAAATATATTAGTGTTTAAAATTTATGTTTCTCTCTTTTGAGTACCTCTTAGTTTGGACAGCTATGTCATAAGAGTTATTCGTAGCTGCTACAGAAGCCCCTTATATTACGCGATGTCTTCGTTAATAATTGCCATTTAGTTGGCGTTCATTCTGATTGGATATAACTTCTCTTTTAGGTATGGCGATTGAGCAATGGAAGCGCCACAAATTAGATGAATAGGAGTACAAGGATAGATCCATCCCCGGAGATATAGACTAGCGGTACAGTGTTGTCTTACGCCTCAACCAGGTTCATCTTCCACCATTTTATAGATCATTCCTTGTGTACTCTCTAGAAAAGTCTTTAAAGGGTAGTATGTATATGCAATGACACATTCTATCCTGCTAGACCCTTTACCTATCAGCCTAGTACAAGTTGGCGGTGTGCGTTAGGTTCGTTCCGGTCATGACCGCACAGTAGAACGGATCTGAGGGTATACACCGTCCAGAACCGTTGCAGTAGTATGCGAGCGAGAGCAGATCGAGGACCAATCATAATCTCTTCAGCTCTCTTTGCTCCCCACCTTTTTTGACGAACGCCCTGCTCGTCAATCTAAGGGCGCGGCTCCACAATCTTTACATGGTTGGATGGTCCGTTTCGGCCATTGTCAGCAAAGCCCGGGACCAACTTTTTGCTGCTGTCGTGATAACAAGGCCGAGGAGAAGAGACGATGACTCTTCTTTCGCTTCTCCCGCTTAACGATCTTCATCGTCCTGCGTCCGGCTTTAGCGACAAGCGGAGCTGTGTATGCAAATCATATTGTATATCGATATTACACGTTACAATGACTCCCGCAGATCGAGCCTAGTCATCGACAGAGAGCGCTTGTCGCGTGCTTTAGTTTCGTTTTCCCGTTCGTCACCTTGCTTATTCCACCCCCAATAAGTTAGTCGACAGATTCTGGTCTTTCCCCAGATTATTTTTTCTCCGTCTTTAATAAAAACGTATGCCCTATTTGATTACCAGCAGGTTCTCTCCTGTTCCTTATATATGCTTCCACTCTATCCGAAACCGCGTCATAAGGCCGTTACGGGTGTGACGACTTAAACTGGCGCCCTTCCCATTTCAACTTACTGTTACGCCTTAGTTGTAAAAAACTGTAGGTTGTAGATAACGCCCTTCCACCATGACGACCATCGACGAGTTACAGGAGATGGAGTTCATTAACTGGGAGGCCACCGCAGTTGGCACCTCCCTCGACCCCGCGACAACGTCGGAGGGCGCAGCCGGTACCTTTGACGCCGCCGTCGCATCATCGGAGCAGCCAAACATGGACTTAATGTTCGGGGACATCGACGGTGATGACTGGTCTTACTGGGCCCTAGAACACTTCGATTCTACTCAGATGTCGCAGGATATCGACATAGCAGCGCTTCCAGAACCAGAACCTGCAGCCAACTCGCAGATGTACTGGGAGACGCCAGAGGCCCCTTGTACTCATTGCGCTTCCGGGGGCTACCAATGCAAGCGTATACGTGAAGGTAAATACAGAGGTTACTGTACGAGCTGCGTTGCCCTTCGGTGCGAGTGTAGCTTTGGGCCCTCAGACAACAATCTAACTGCCGAGGCTGGTGCGACATTCCCTGCGAATCCTTGGCCGACCATGGGTGATAGACCAGCGACTTCTATTCTCCACGAAGATGAATTGACCGCCATGGTTACCTCTGCCCCGCCTGCTCATTGCCTATTTACTGCTTCTGAAAATACACAATCGCCCCCAAAGCCGCAAACTATGCCAAAGATTGGTGCACGGTTTTCTCGAGAATCAGTGAAGATCCTGAAAAATTGGGTTGCGACACACAGCAGACACCCATACCCGACCGAAGAGGAAAAGGAGGGCCTACAGAAGATTACTGGCCTTAGCAAGACACAGATCACCAATTGGTTGGCAAATGCTCGTCGTCGGGGAAAGATACAGCCTACCAGAGCGACATCGCCCCACGTCGGTCGAGGATATGTCCAAGCCATTGATATTCCACAGCGGAGGGGTACACCAGGACTTCTCGAGAACATGAACCCGCTTCAGCGTTGGGCGAACTCGCCGCCAGAAAACGAACCTGCGTCCGTCGCGGCTATTGCCAGAGCCGTGTCGGCTTCTTCCAATTCATACTCACAGACGTCCGGATCTGGCAGGAACAGTCCTTACGTCTCTAATTACTCAGACGATGGATCTAGCAGATCGCTATGCAACCAGTCATCAGCTAGCAGTTTGGGCACTTCCCATTCGAGTGGTGGCGGCTCTTTCGCATCCGCGTATTCCAATAAGTCTCATGGTTCCTTTGGCTCCTTACCATCGTTCGTCCGAAATAGAGGGCGACGCCGCCGCCGCCGAGCTCCACCAAAGCGTGCTGATGAAAGCTTGAGCCAACCACTCAAGACTTTCCAATGCACTTTCTGTACCGAGACTTTCAGAACAAAGCATGACTGGCAGCGACACGAGAAGTCATTGCACCTTTCTCTCGAGCGATGGATATGCTCTCCCGACGGACCTCGGTTCGTCAATCCAGAAAATGGCTTGATGAGCTGTGTCTTCTGCGGCGAGGCGAACCCTGATGATGCCCACACCGAATCCCATAACTTCTCCGGATGTACCGAGCGAACGCAGGAAGAAAGGACATTCTACCGGAAGGACCACCTACGACAACACCTCAAACTCGTGCACAACGTGGCGTTCTTGCCGTGGGCGATGGACAGGTGGCGAGTAGCCTCTCCGGAGATTCGATCCAGATGCGGTTTCTGCGGCGTCGTTCTCGACAGCTGGACGATCAGAGTGGACCACCTTGCCGAACATTTCAAGACTGGTAACACTATGGCTGACTGGAAGGGTGACTGGGGTTTTGAAGCGCCCGTTCTTGAGATGGTTGAGAACTCTATCCCACCTTGTGAGAGACCAGAAAACTTCTCTCCCACGCAGCGTTCTAACTGGCGACCAGATTTAATTCACGACGAGAGAAATACGCCGCTACCTTATAGAGCTAGCACCGGCCCGCCGGCGACACCGACTAATGCTTACGAACTTTTGAAATTGGAGCTTTACCATTGGATGTTGAATTTCACAGCAGAGAAGGGGAGGAGACCGACCGATGCCGAGCTGCAGGTAGAGGCTTGCAGCGTTGTATTTGGCGCCGAGACGCAATTACGACCCAACCGCTGGAACACTTCTTCATGGCTGCGCGACCTTGTCGTGTCTTCGGAAGAACAAACCAGAACCGCTGCTTTCCGACCAATCCGGAACCCGTCAGATAATCGAATAAGCTCGCTACGCATCAACGGAAAGGAGGATATCTTTGAAGGCTGCGAATTCGAGCAGCAGATGCAAGATTTTGTGAAGGCCAAGCAACTATTAGGTCTAACTGCCATGGACCATGAGCTTCAGGTTGAAGCCTGTCGTATCATCAGCAGGATGGAAGAGAAGTCTTCTAACACCTGTGAAGATATAGCAAACTGGATGCTCCGCTTGATATATGCGTCTCCAAAATGGCTTGAAAACTTTAAGATACGAGCATCTTTACCGCGGACAGAGGACTTGGAGGATGTCAATACGAGGTCGAAGGACCCAAAGACCATCGACTCCACCATCCACAACTACAGCAGACTCGAAAGAGAACTTGCAGAGTACCTTCGGGAACAAAGGGCGATGGGCATCGAACCCGGAGACGCGGACCTGCAACGACAGGCTCGTATTATTATTTACGACACAGACGATGGATGGAATCAGACCGCAGCTGATGACAGAGAGTGGCTCTCCCGTTTCAGACAGAGACACCCCTCCAAAAAGACGACACCGGCTACCATATCCACATCAAGCGATTCTCCGACTAGCTACCGACAACAGTGCAAGCCGTCACCCCCTAGCCAAGCTCCACCGAGGGACTCGCAATATATCGGACCTCTATTCAACAACCTACAGCCATCTCATGACCGTCCCGGACCTGACAGCAGCATAAATAACTCCCGCATCAAGACGGGCCCGTTCTTCCTCAACGACACGAACTGCTACCGCCGCCTAGCCCAAGGCCTGAGCCGCTTCGTAGCCTCGACCATGTCCCCCAACAACCCGAACCGCCACGTGCCAACGGACGAAGAAATCCAGTACCAGGCACGGTGGTTAATCTACGACGAGTGAGTCCCCCCCCTTTAACTTTATATAATACCTACCCACCTCCAGTTAGCTAACAGCCTCCCAGCGACGACCCATGGAACCAAACCGCCGCGGACAACTTCGAATGGCTGCAACGCTTCAAACGAGACAGCGGCATCCTCCCCGCGGACTCAGGCCCCGGGCTTCGCGCAAACGACGTATCCTGGGCCCCCTCCGAAGGCGGCACCGGTTTCGCGCCGCCCTACACCTCACCCAACCCCTTATCCACCATCGAGCCGCTCTCCTCCCCCACAATCCTAATCAGCAACCTCTCCACCAAGCCCTTCTCCTCCTCCGCCGGCACCGCGAACCGGTTCCTGCAGACCTTCACGCGGCGGTACCCAGCCCCCGCCAAAGTCTTCTGCAGCCGGGAGCTAGAAGACGGGTTAACGGAGTATGTGCGACGTGAGCTGCGCCGCACAAACGGCGTCTTCCCGTCCGACGCCGCGCTGCGCGAGCGCGCGCGCCAGATCATGGCCATGCAGAAGACGAGCTGCGACGACCCGATCCTGCTCGAGCGGTTTAAGGCCAGCGTGCGCGCTTCCGCCGCCACCACCCTATCCAACGCGCCCCTCTCCAGCGTGCCCGAAGTGAGTCTCGGAAGCGGTCTCGTCGACGACTTAGGGATGACGACGAGCTCCGCGCCGTTGACGCCGGGCGTGGCGGCGGACCTGGCGACTGTGGCCGGCGCGTCGTGCGATGCGGGCGCGGACCCCGCGTTGGCGCTTACGGGCGATATGGATATGGATGTGGATGTGGACTTCCACTTCACCGAGGCCGAGATGAACGACCTGCTGCAGGAAGTGAGTCCCGATCTAGGCGGCGTGTCTCTAAGCCCGGAGAACGACGGCATGGCGGGTATTTCCGCGACCGGGTTCATGCAATAATCAAACAATCATAACGACATACATCTTGGGAACGGCCGTTTCTTCTCTTCTTATTCTCTTAGCACACTAGATACCATTTGGGAGGAATAGCAGTCGATTGTTTTGATAGGGTTGGATAAAGGGAAGGGTGAGTAGGCGTAGGCTGGTTGCGTTTGATATTGAATTCACAACTCTTGATAGAACAAGAATTAAAAGAATTATCTCGGCAAATATTGCCTCTTATTTGAATCATGAGCGAGGTATGACCTGTATCATAGCTTGCTGCCCTTAGTCTTGAATCGCAGTAAGCATCCATCGAATTTTAAAAATTTTAGATGTATCAGTATCAATTAATTAGTCGCTATTGTATATACCAACCAAGCAATTGACTCCGCGGTATCCTGCCTGAACGATGTCGAAGGCACAAGATATGTCCATTTGACCATCAGAATTCGATGAACTTGTTTAATTAAAAACAAAAAGAAAAAGGGTATCGTAATAGTAATAAAATAAAACCGCCGAAATCCCTTTCAAAAAAATTCGGTCGCCTAAAGACCGGACTTGTATGTTCGCTTTTCCGACCCCCTTCCATCCCGTATTACCTATCAACACAGGCCCTCTCCCAAATGCCATGTACAGCTTGCACGCCCGAGTATACTACGGTATACCAACATACGGACCTAGGCCTACTTTTTATTGCGAGGTGAGCGACGTGGTGTCTTAGGAGACCGCTGGCGTTTTTTCGGAGGCTCCTAAGCTCCGTCACCTTCAGTTTCAACCTTGTGCTTAGGACTTATCGATGTAGGACGCGGTGGTGCTTGAGCTGGCTGCGGCGAGAAGGGTATTTCCGACGTAGCGGTGAAGTTATGCCCACCATGTCGTGCAGGTGTCACCGGTGCTGAGGCTGCACCAAAAGCTGGCTGCAATGGTCTGCCACGTTGAGGTGACACGTCTGTGTTAGGCTCAAGAATCTGGACAGGCTGTGATACCGGAGCCGGGGCTGGCGGAGGACCCATGGGCTGATATGGGATGAAATTTCGAGCTGGCCCAGGTACAGGCTGAACTGGCGAGCTTGAATTGAACGATTGCTGATTGTACCTAACGGACGTGAAGGTGGTAGGCCCATTCCCTGCGTTAGGCTGACCAGCCTTCGGTAGCTGGGGCAAATCATTATCGCTGGTTTCCATAGACGAGCCCGATCCAGATCCAGATCCAGATGCGGTACGACCGCTTGGGCTTCTCTCGTTATTCTGCGTAGCCCCGAAGCGTGAAGCGAGCTTTGCGACAACCCCTCCGCTTTGTCCTCCGTTCTCAGCAGCGGTTGGTTGTGTAGTTGTTGGTACAGGCGGCTGTGCGGACATAATTTTCTCTTTCTCAGCCTCAGCGGCTTTGCGCCTGGCCTCTCGCTGTTCCGATGTTAACACGTTAAACGTGATCTTATTTATGCCTCGGCGAATTATTACTGTCTCAGGTGAGCTCAGTTCTGCAGGCGAAGAATCGGCAGCATCCTTTTCTAGTGGTGGGGGAGGCGGCATCTTCGCAGCTGGGACAGGTTCCTTCGAAGCCAGAGGAGCACCTTCGGGCTTGGGAGCCGTAGACCGAGGCTTTCTAGGCTTACTTTCCTTCTTAGGTGCAGCCGGTCGGGTCTTCTTTACGTTCAATGCAGATGCCTGGCTTCTTACACTCATCGATGACTCAGGGCGTATACTTTGCGAGGTTGAGGGTCTAGGTATGCCATGACCGGTTCCATTGACGGAGACCATAGTACCGTTAGGCGGTTGAACTGGACCAGGGATATTCTTAGGCGGAATCCCTCTTGCGAATGCCTGTAGACCACTGTTAGAATTCACTTTACAATATGTCGGCGAGTGAAATACCTTTTCGGTTGCAAGACCTGTTGGTCCGCATACGGTTCTTCTACGTGTGATGGGATCGTTCAGCTCAGAGTAGCTGACTGGCTTTCTCTCCCGTAAAGACTTTCTTGTACCACCTACAACCGAAGCGGTATCGTCGTTGGCATGGTTGTTTTCCACATGAGATTGACGCTCGCGTTTGATCTTGGCCGGCGCAGTCCTAAGCTCTTCAGACCTGAAGCTGTTGACTTGACGATCACTCGGAATGAGGAGCTTGCTCAGTTCATGAGCAGCGACGTTCCAAGGAACATCTGGGGGCGGCGGACTCGGTGGGCGGCTAACTACGGTCGGCGCAGCAGCAAGTCCAGAAACGGTACGTCGCATCTTAGTAGGATCAACAGCCTTCGCGCATGACGCTTGTGTCGGAGAAGAATAGTTGCCCGGCGTGAAGCTTCGAGGCTTCCTTGGCAATAGCTCGGCAGGCTGTTCGGTCATCGTCATCGTGGCGTCTAGTAGGTCGAGTTCAGAAGCGGACCACCAGGTTGGGTCGTATGGGAATCCCGGTATCTTAAGCTTCAATTCATTCCCATTCAACGTATTCCTTCTGCTCACTGAACCGATCATACTACTCATTTCATGAGTAAGACCTGGAGGAATCTCGTTCTTAGGTGGAAGAGGCTCGTTGCCAGCGAGACCGCTTAGGTGACTGAAAACACCGGAATAAAGAGCGCGATCGCTGTATCCGCCTTCTAAAACACTAATGATTCGACCGTCAATGTCAAGACCTTCTTCCGATGCCAATCTGACCAAGTCCCTAGTGAATCTGGCATAAAACTCCGTCGGAACGTTGACCTTGTGTCGCTGCATACCGGCGCCTTCCCATTCGCTCGCATCAAACCCGCCGGAGACAAAGATAGCCGCCTTGGATGTCTGTAAAGAACCGCGTAGTCGATCGGCGTGGGTGCGGAAGAAGATCCGCATCTTCTCGAATAGGATAGAGTATCTGGACCGGTATAATTGCCAGAATTCCTCGAGTGTCTTCCACTCCTGTAGGTGGACGTTCCAGATAGATTGGCCATAGGCATTCTCAATGCAAACACTTGCGTTCTTGATGACATTATCATCGCCGCTCTCGCAAGGAAAGGAATTGATGTCATGCAGACTAAAGTAGCCAATCGCAGTCTTCTTCCACAGCGCTGCGTTGCCCTTCAACGACTCTCTACGTTTGTTATGGTCCCAGGTGATAGATTGAGACCCATCACCGTGGTGTAGATCGAAGTCGACGATTGCCGCATGTGTCATCCCGTGGTTCTGGAAGGCGTGCATTATCCCGACATGGACATTGTTGACCCAACAGAATCCCGAAGGGTACGATGCCGAGCAATGGTGGCCGGGAGGACGAACCGCAACAAACGCTCGCTTGTGGGAAGAGTTTCCGAAAACTTCGTCTACAGCCTCGCAAACGGAACCTAGGGCGCCTTCGATGGCATTCTGTGACTCGGAGCAAAGATATAGGTCTCCTTTATGGAGTGGCTGGGGAGGACCGTCGTCACCTCGGTTTATATCGGGTCGTCGTACCTCAGTCTCTTTGTGGGCGAGGTTCTGTTCGGCGGAATCGCACATGAGCTTGAGCTCTTCCATCCACCGGGTTCCGTGGACGTTTGTGACGGTCGTAGAGGTGAGGGAGAGGATCCGCTGTGTCTTGCGGATGTGGAAGGGGATGGTAGGGATAGATAGGGGATCGAGGTGTGGATGGATCGGATATTTTCCATCGCAATGTCGCTCTCCAAGCCTTATATAGGCCATCGATAAACCAAGCACGCTGGCTTGGACTCGCTCCGGGCGCTCGACAATGTCATTAATATTTGCCCGTACACCAATAGGCCTAGAGTACCTATGGCCGTAGCATGCGTCATGTAAGATGACGATGGTATCTGACGGGTATTGGTCCACGGCATTTCCGTGGAGCAATCCCAACTCCTTCTGTAAATATCCACTTGCCACCGCAGCAGCAGTAGGAGGTAATTTCTCCTCCATCGGAGGCTTCGAAAGGGAAGGCGATAGTAAGTTGGCGGCACTGCCGCGACGAGATAGTGCACGTGAGGGTGTGATTCCGCTGGATGAATGTAGGGAATTCATAGATGTTTTCCTTAGGAGTGACGGAGTTGATGATCGGGACTGGTTCATTAGATTATTGGAGGTTGACCGGTTCAAGGGACTGCGAGAAGAAGTTCTAACCCGAGTACTGGGCGAGACCGACGACAATCTCGCCGACTGTTGTGGGGTGACATTATTGTTTACCGTTGTAGACAATCGTCTATTGTCAGGATTTAGAGGAGAAGTGGACAGTGATAGCTTATTCAACGACTGCAAAAGCTCTGCATCGTCATTGACGACCTGATTGTTCGGTTCTGCCGGCGTAAATTGTCTTCGACTTTGCTCGGGGGAAGCCATGATTTCGGTGTTTTTACTGGTTACCTTCCGGTAACCTATGACCTAGGAACTAGTACGGTAATCTACAATCGTATGTTTAGAGGAGTATTCCTTTTATATAATTCTTATACTTATTGAAAAGATACTTAAAGCAGCAGGGGATATGGAGGGGGGGATATAATTCCCCCTGGAAAGACGAAGTTGACGATGACGGTTTTAAGGGTTGCGGGTTGTCATTAAGAAACTTGCTGCGCGTCGCGTTTCGACAGTTGACATTTTGACATAAAGTACTAAAAAATCACGTGGAAGTACCTATACCTATTAGCTGGGTCTCACCAGCAACAAATTACCCCTCTGCCCCTCCATACTGACGTAGCAATTTCACGTCGTATTTGAGAAAAACAGTATATATAAACATTAAGATGGTCCTAGTGTTCATGTTTGCAAAAGGCTGAAAAAAAACTTGTGACTAAAATTTTAAGCAAACAATAATTTCATCTGAAAAAGAAGAACAATGTAAACAAGAAAAGGTCCAATCTTTAACTTCATTAGATCACTACTAGGTAGGTAAGCACCTAAGTGTTGAAGTACAGGGGACTCTGCAGCGGCACTTATGTACACTTAGACTTCTACATAGTATGTACAAATATGTACAATCAAAGCACAATAGCACGCAAGCTCTTTATGAGTTATGCACGCGACCATCGCTCTCACAACCGTTATTGCTTACATGTTTCCACTTCATAAGACTTATAAAATGCAATTGGTTTATTATATCAACCATATGGCGATATTTCCACCTCACAGAAACAATAATTCAACCAGACATTTACTTACATGTGGAAGTACCCATGTATTTTTGATGTACCTTTAAACCCACCTGGCATGCAGTGGCTGCAGTGGCGATCTAACAAAAATCTGCCCCACTGCGCGACATCCGAAAGCGCACCAAACCCCTGCTATCGTGCGTTATCAATAGTGCTAAAAGTTCTATCGGTTAAGGTTCCGAGGTCTTTGCCTGCGAATTGTACCTATTGTACATCGTCTCATCTCTCTCCGATTTCTAAGCAAGCCTCAACAAGCCTTTAGTGACCAGCCAACCACCGTCTCAAGTCCTGAGTAAATTACTTAGCCCCAACGTCCATTTGAGAATACGACAACCTAATTTCCAACGTCCCAACACCCAAACTTTGAAACGATGGCACCCTCGTTAGAAGAGCCCGAGCCCGTCCAAGATGTCCTCGACAACCCTCTCAAGACACGGCCCGAGCTCGTCGCCCCCGAACCCGAGCACTGCCCCGGCCCGGAATCGCAAGACGCAGGCAAAACCGACTCGTGCGCGGGGTGTCCGAACCAAGCCATCTGCGCCTCGGCGCCCAAGGGCCCCGACCCGGACATACCGCTGATCTCGGAGCGGCTGTCCGGGGTCAAGCACAAGATCCTCGTGCTGTCGGGCAAGGGCGGCGTGGGGAAGAGCACGTTCACGAGCTTGCTGGCGCACGCCTTCGCGACCAACGACGACATGACGATCGGCATCATGGACACCGATATCTGCGGCCCCAGCATACCCAAGATGATGGGCGTCGAGTCCGAGACCATACACATCAGCAGCACGGGCTGGTCGCCGGTGTGGGTCGCCGACAACTTGGGTGTCATGAGTATACAGTTTATGCTGCCGAATCGAGACGACGCGGTGATATGGCGTGGTCCGAAGAAGAATGGCCTGATTAAACAATTCTTGAAAGAGGTGGAGTGGGGTAACATGGATTTCCTACTGGTCGACACACCCCCGGGTACGAGCGACGAGCATCTGAGCGTCAACAGCTTTTTGAAGGAGAGTGGTATAGACGGTGCTGTCATGGTCACAACTCCGCAGGAAGTGGCTTTGTTGGACGTACGAAAAGAGATCGATTTCTGCAAGAAGGCGGGAATTCGTGTGCTGGGTCTAGTAGAGAATATGAGCGGCTTCGTGTGCCCGAAATGCACACACGAGAGTCAGATATTCAAAGCCACTACGGGAGGCGGCGAGGCTTTGGCAAAAGAGATGGGTATACCGTTCTTAGGAGAAGTCCCGCTAGATCCGAGAATAGGCATGGCATGCGACTACGGAGAGAGTTTCTTCGACGCCTATCCCGACAGTCCGGCTTGTAAAGCACTCAAGGGTGTTGTGAGAGGTGTCGCACAAGAGATAGGTCTCAAAGCGCACGAAGTGTTGCCTGACGACTGAAGAGAAAACGCAGCAAAAATACTAGAATTATTTCCAAGGCTCGCTACATTTCGCAACGGGGAATTTTTTCCAACCTCAAGATCTAGACAGCCTACCTGCCTAGCCACTATAAACAGAAGCAGCCTATTCGGCACCCAGCTTCCCCGGAATCTCGTCCAAGTCCTCGGCAGTCTCAATATCGAGAACCTTGCCCACTTCGGCCGTATTCCTCATCAGCTCCTTCGCACCCGCGTACATCATACGACTCTCGGCATTACACGTATTGGGGAGGTAATACAGGAGGACGTAGGGGACAGACATTCGGCCGGATGGCTGCAGCACGGTCAGCAAGACTTAGGCCTTTAGGAAGCAAAAAAGGACCGGGAATACCAAAGTCAGAGGGTAGCTCAATAGAATATAGCGCGGCGAGTTGTCCGGTAGTTCGTCGGCGATCTCTTCTAGAGATTTATATACTATCTTATCCTCATCCTGCTTGATCTCGTGCGTCTTCTTATCGATGTAGTCTATTGGGATTGGTGTCGTATTAGCTACGTGTGCGAGTGGTTTCGAATAAAGTATAGCTAGGTATGTAACACGGGCAGACGTACATACAGATGACGGCTTGGGGACCACTAGCTCTCGATGTAGTTAAGCGGAACTTGCGTAGGTGGTCTTTCGTCTCCTGGGAGAAGGTGTACAGTCTTGCTTCGGAGCTCTAATTCAAGGTCAGTGCCTACACACAATTTCTAGAGTAATCGAATATGCATGTATGAAAAAGCTTTACCATTTTGATTCTATCTATCCCCTATACCAGGTTGTTTAAGAGCAGTACTTTAGAATAAATTGGTATAAATAGGTATATGGAAATTCAGCAACAATAGCGTTGTAGACTCTGAGTCTCTCACAACTTGGAACTCTCACAAAGGTCAGTCGATAATAGCTGACCCCGCCCCCACCATGACGAGCCTAGGGCCTAGGCAAGGATTCGGCCTGGGCTTCGTGTCAACTGTCTTAGCTTAGCAGCTTAGCTTAGCTAAGCTGTAATTAATGTATTATCCACATAAATTAGAGGCCTTCGTTATTATTCGGTGATGTGATAGGGGCGAAAATTCAATTCGTCGACTGTACACAATTTTCGATTCAAAACTCTTAAATTTCTATTAGACATCCTAGTGACAAGATTGTGATAAGTAGGTCATAAGAATGATTAGTTGTAAAGGAAAGCTTATGTAGGTGATTGCAGGTACACAAAAAGGGGCTAAAATAGTGAGGCCAAAGGGAAAGGATAAAACGGAGAAACCGGAAAGCCACGAAAGCCACAAGTTGCTTTTCCTCCTATGGCCTACGTTTCCAGGAAAAGTTGCAGGGCGAAATAACCATCGATAATCCATTTGGATATATGTGTTTTTATTACCTATGTTAGATATTGAACGCTCATAATATCGCTTTATAGTCCACCCGTGGATATCTCACACACTTCTCCAATGCCTGCGTGAATGGAGAGTGAACAGAGTTAGAAGCACAATACGCCACCGGAGTACAGCATATCTCATAGCCAAACCCGCCCAACCATCCCTAGTACCTAATACCTAATCTAAATCATGATATCATAAACACCTTGGGGTATCAATCATCTATCTATCCGGCGAAGATCTAATCATTGCTTCCACGCTCGCCGAGGACCTTCGTGATAGGCCACCTAGTAGGTTAGGTAGCTTGTGTAAAGGGGCTCTGGGTGGTATTCATATGGTCGCGTATTCGATCGGCGCGGACGGAGTAATTGAGGCTGATCTCAAACCAGCAAGAGTACATACGAGGGTCGACTTCAGCCATAATGCGTCTCTTTCATTGGCACCGTCCTCGATCCTCGATGACGCCCACGTTGTGCTTCCATTTCTCCGTACGGGCCAGGCCACGCTGGCATTTGTTGCGGGTACACCATCGTCACGGTACCCCCTGAATTCCTGCGCTGAGTCTCGACACAAGCGCGCACAAAAAGCGTGAAATGTATGGCCCTGTCCTACCCATTAGCAACCAACCTCAACCCTCCAATCCCCCAAGCCCCAACCCACAAAACATCAAACTCACCACAACATGACGCAAAACGCAATCAGCGTCTGGACCTCCGATCGATACGACGCGTCATTAATAAGCACCTTGTAATCCTCGGGGCAGAAAAAAAACTCCGTCTCCAGCCTCCTACCGCCGTCCTCGCTCCAAACCTCGGTGTCGTTCCTGACGGCCCAGTCGGGGTTGCTGGGGGCGCGGTCCCACACATTGCACGGGTCGGCGCTGCTCTGGACGCTCTTCCACAGCACGCAGCTGTAGAACAGCGCGAGGATGAGCGCAAGAAATATGACGAGCTGCGCGGCGACGTGCGCGCCGGGGTGGATGCCGCGGCCCGGCGAGCGGTTCCGCCGCAGGCAGAGCACCAGCAGCTCCGCCAGCGTCCACGCCGCCGTCACGGCTGCGATCGGCAGCGTCAACATCCCCACCCCGTTGCCGTGGTCCCAGGTCCTCGCGCCGCTGAGCCCGAGCACTACGGCGCAACAGGCCAGGGACCCGCACTGTAGCACGATTTTCGCGCCAACCCAGGAGCAGAGCCCCGCGGCTGGAGAGGCCGGTGGCCGCGATCGTCGCTGCGGATACATGCCTGCCTGGTATCTATCTGATCTATCGACCCGTCCGTCCGTCGCACACAGGATTTTCCGAAAGTGCGAGATTGGCAGGTTACTAGGTAGGCAGGTAGGTGTATGTACGATGTCGGATCTGGGTTGGTTGGTAGGTAGGGTATGTGTGGATGTATACCTGATGTAAGTACGATCCTTTTTACGGAGCCGGTGCAACAGGAATATGTATAATATCTCAGGGTTTAGACAAATAACCGCCCGAACGGAATGGATACGATAGGTAATGGGAATTGGATAGTGGACAGTGGATGATGACGATGATTATTATTACCTAGGTAGGTTGAACAGGTTATGCGGTGACAGCGATACTGATTAGAAATTATATGGGAAAAATTACGGCCGGGCAAGTGGGATAGGGCAGTAAAAGGGCTCCAGAAGAACCAAGAGATCAGCGGGTTATTAGGAAGCAGCACCAGCAGCAGCGTGGAGTGTGTGTGTGTGTGTTGTGTGTGCAAGGAGAACGGGGACGGTGGTCTCGACTCATTTGCCTAAGCAAACAAGCGCACTACCCCCATCCACTTCGGTCCGCGCCGAGAAAGCTGGCAAGCCAATGCCCAGCAGTATTGCCCTACGATTTGGCCCTCTGCCAAACCTCGCCAAGGTCTTGGGTAGGATGTCGAGTGAGATCTCTTGTACTTAGATTGACACCTGTCCGGGGTTAGAAGACGTTTCGGCGCCCTGCCACCCTAATAAATCCGTTAAAAAAATCTCATAAATCCAATATCCATTTCGCAGCCTCGCCTGTCATGCCCAAGACGAGTCACCTGCATACCCAGTCAATATATCGTCGGTAGTGAGCTGGCGGTCTCCTCGTCATTTCCCGCCTCGTTGGTGTCTCTGCTAACCCGCAGATGGGGCGGCCGTTAGCGCACGTATATACCTATACACCTACCTTATGAATTTAATAAAAGTATCGGCCGGGCCAAAATATGCGCGCCGCGGCATGACGCCCAGCTCGCGAGGTGAGGAGCCAAGCAAATGCCATGCTTACTCTTAGGTAACGAAACGGCGCGGACGAGCCATGCCAAGGAGCGAGGCGGCGTATCTTTTCCCTATGCCACGATGCGCCCCGTGTTTGCTAAGCCGCTAGCCGCGGCGGCACCAAGAATCCAAGCACGCCGAAATTCAGGACTTTTCATGATTATCACCTCCGCCAAGCCGTTAGAACTTCTGAAGCGTCACGCGAGTGTTGATGATGATGGCACATCCTGAAGTCGGGATCCTCGGCTTTTGCTAGGCGGAAAGTTCTAGATCGGGTCTTGGAAAAAATAAGCATGTCAATCGTGAAGTCCACAATATTAGAGGCCGTAAATTCATTTCATTCGTCTGCCTTGCGGCTGCCTATCTTAATGGGTATAGCAAAGGGTATCTCGAAGCAAGCATCACGATCCAGGTTTACATTTCCACCCTAGATATCGAAATCGAAACCACCACAGAGCCACCTCGTAAATATACGCTCATACATGGGATGAGCGTCGATCCGATTTCTGTCTCTACCTTCACTTGGTCCGCCGACATAGCAAGCCTCTTATAAGTCTTGAGGCTCTTCTGCGGCAAACTGGGCGGCCATGGCCTTCTCCTCGACATTAGGATTGGCGACTGATGGAGGAGGTCGCTCATTGGGGACAGGATCCTTCCAATTCTCCATCAGCATCTGAGGAAGAAATAGATCCCACTCGACGCGAATGTCCAGGATTTCCTTGATGAAGCGAAGACCAATGTTCAGTTCGCATACGACAACTCTGATCTTCACGCCCTTGTCCAGCTTGTTGAGCAAATCTTCCTCGAGGAGAAACTCTTGGTACCCGAGGTTTCTAATCTTCCACCCACCGGGTCGAACCTCGTTGCTGTAGCCATAGTCGATGATGGACTTCTGTAGGTCAACCTGGCCTAACGGGGTGACATTGCCCCTGTAGCCGGCCTTTTCAAGTTCTTCAACCACTACCTTGGTCGCTTCTGGCTCAGGACGGTGTGTATTGCATACCTTGTACGTCTCTTCTGTCGTTTTGACAATGCGGATAAGGGTGGGGTCGTTGAGACGCATGTGGCGGCTCTGGATCCATTGTTGAGCCGAGGTCTGTACTATGACACGGAATTTGACTAATTTATCATAGAGGTCACCCTCAGTCTCTCCCTGGAATTTGTACGCCTCCCCATCGCAAAATAGCTCCGTGCAAAGCGTGTTGAAAGGACCGGGCATTCCCGCACAGAACTCATGCAAAAAGCGCATATCGATTGGCGCACGCTCGCAGATCATTTTGGCTGCTTCGATGTCGTCATTGTGTTCAGGACAGACGTCATGCATCAAGACGTAATTGAGGAAGTTCTTGATAAGATCTGAGGCTAGCTTGTTCGCTTTCTCGTCGTACATGTATATGCTCGGAACAACCCGAGATCTATCATCTATTAGTTCCAATACTATCAATCAATTCGACAACAACTCACAGGAAACCTTTCACGATTCCGGAAAAGTCAATTTCCCACAATTCCTGGTATGCGGGATCGAAAAACCGACTACCATTACCGCCGATGAAGTCAGTTGCAGTCATATCGCGAATCGCTTCCGCGTTCGCGTCGGCTATAGCCTCACGATCATTGGAAAAGCCAGTGAATTGGCGCTGAGACCCATCGATACCACCAAGCCAAAGATACTTGTTGAACAACATGGTGCGTTCGGTATCCATTCGGCGACTCGCTCGGTATCGCTGAATGCATTGTTCGATACGCCTGAATTCTGTTAGTCATATCTATTTTACATTTATGATATTGAGGTCTCATACTCAGGAAAGGATTTTGACCTATACAGCCGTTAATATAAAACGAAATAACCGGCGTTAGACTTAGTAGACTTACTGGCTGTAGAGCTCATTCTTCTCGTGGGCTGCTTCAGTAGGGGTCATAGGTGCATCGGCATAGAACTCTACCTCGTGTTAGATGGATGTGATTTGTCCTATTTGTCCTGTGCGGATATGCATGGGTGCGAAGAGAACCTACCTTCGAAGCCAGTAACGCCCTTGCGAGCAACTGCTCCCTGCTTCTTAACAGGCTTCTTCTTCTTCTTCTTCGGCTTAGAATCGAAACCTGCCTGGAAACCCGTATCAACAGCATCGCCGGCCATGCCATCTTGGGGAGCAGGGGTGTTGTTAGGAGCGTCGTGAGCAGTATCGTTGGTAGCTTTCCCATTACCGCCGGCTTCGGCATGCTCATGCTCAATCTCGTCTTCAACTTCACAGGTAGGCTGAGAATCATCGGCGTCTACTCTAACGGCGATTCCCTTATCTTGGTTCGTGTCAGACTGACCGCTACTTGATTCGTCCATAGCAGGGGCATTGTCGATACCGTTAGTCTGCGGAGACGCAGCTTCTTCCATTATAGGGTTTTCACCTGATTCGACAGGCGAATCCTTGGGCAGATCTGCCATATTGATGCCGTAAGTATCAAACTAGGGCTGAATACGCGTTAGTAGATAGCTGCAAGGCGGGACCGATGTTGGGGGAAATAGTGAAAAAGTTGAAAAGGCGAAGAAACCGGGCAGTGACTATGTAGGTGAAGTGAGGCTGAGGTGCATAAGCATAAGGCATGCGCAAGTTAGTGTTAGGAAGGAGGTGCCGGTTGCTGGTGCCCTAACCGTCACGTACTAGGCAACTGCGTGGATTTTTTGCATCGTTCTTTCCGTTCGATCCAGGGCACCTCGAGCAAAGGAAGGAAAGGACGGTAAACGAGAACGAGATGTAATCAGAGAATTTTTTAATGGAAGCTCTCAAGGAATGTGACGTACCAAACGTGCCATCAAGTAGGAAAGACCGGGTGACAATATCACTAAACCGTCCGATATGTCAACGCTGATGCTTGATGTTAGAATGTATCCACAGATGTCAGAAATTTGAATTTGTGGAAGTTTTCAAGTTACGATATTGGCAACTTTTGGTATGAAGATGCCTGGATACCATCGCAACATTCGGATTACCTCACTAGAAAGTAGAAAATCCATTGACGCATCAAAGAGTGATTCATATGGCAAACACTCTTAATAAGCATTATTCGCACTATACGTATTGACAAACTCACACTGTTTACCGTTTGTATGGCAATTTAATGTTGCGCGGCAGCTTCCAAGATTGTAACGTTTACCGTACGAAGTTTAAATCTCGGTCAGAACCTTCAAGGTTGAGATGGAAGAAAAAAAGATTTCGGTCACCTTGTCAGCTAGTATCATATAATTAGCATCGCACTTAAATAAGAAATCATTACCAATTTTTTTCCCTCATTTAATACATACTCATTATTTCTAGCGTCACTATACAAATTTCTTTTTATTTGGAGCTGAAGTGACTATATGATTAGATGATCCTTACGTTGCAGGTTCCCTGCAGTCCGTCTCACGCATCGTAGAATTCTTTGGGAGTTCTATGAGAATTCGGATGGGTTGGATGGGTTGGATATGATTAAACTTGAAGACCAGCTGATGATCAGTCGTCTATTTGGTAACATCGATTCCGAATTCGAATCTGATTGATCCTCAACTGTCGACACCGCCCCGGTTACTCAGGTGTACTCGCAATCTTCCCGAAGAATTACTGAGGTAAGACATGGGTACACTAGACGAATACGCATGCGTTCCAGGTGATCTTTTACGTACCTGGTGATAGCTGCGGCCAACTACATGGAGAAGTCGGCTGAAATTTGCCTTGCCCGCGCCCCATGTTGCCATAACGAGTCAAGTGATTGCGGTGATTGCGGCAAATGGCGCCTCTAGGCAGATTATTCACCTCAAAAGCTGGATCGGTTTTTGGGTAGCTACTTCCAAGGTAATTGATAGGTGTGGCTGAGCCACTAATATTCAGCGTATTCCAGCGGTATTAGCCCTCAAGTATTGTATGTACATCCGTATCTTCAGGCGAAGTGCGTTTCCGCCACTGAAAAAATAGTGGACATTCCATCCTATCCGTTTAGGGCAGAGCTAGTACTTGGCGCTTTAATTGGTTACAACTGGCCGGGTTCAAACGCATCGCCTTAATTAAGTCGTACAGTTTCGAGATCTTGCTTTGCAATTGCTGCAGTTCACAAAAATCCTGCATGGGTATCTTTTCGCCCTTGTTGTTACTTTGCCCAGCCGCGCTTCATCATATTATACCACGTTCGTATTAAGTCATATCATGCAACTTAGTACTTGTGTGCGTAGTCGGGTATGTGTAACTTGTGATATCGTATATTCATTACCTAGTATATTCCACATTTCCATGGGTATTTCTAGTTACTGGGGTGCTCGCAGCGTGAATGTAAAGAGCTGACGTGCACTAAACAATTCTAAAGCAATCAGTAGGCGCGGTCCTTGATCTTAGCGGAACCTTACCCAGTCTGCCAGTCTGCCAGTACCCTGTCGGATCTTTGATTTCAAGGGATCTTGAGATTACCGTTTCTGGCACCTTTAACTTCGATCCTTCCACTCCTTTGTAGCGGCTTGCCTGCTTGTCCCACATCGAATATTAACCTTCCTGAATCTCTTACTTTCACGACCCCGTGAATCAAACCTCCAACAAACACACGTGAACTTGGAACTTTCATGCGGATCATGTAACATAAGCTCATTACGCATCTCCTTTTTTTTTCTTTCCTACAATACTTTGTCAAGTACCAAACACTGAACTATCTTATTGTCAATTTCTGACTTTCATTCATTCATACAGTCACCAAGCCACTTGAGCTAGCTTCAGCCTTTGTCCTTCGTTCGCCCACTATTAAATCCAGGTCGGGAGAACCTAAATTTATTGGGTAGCATGTACAACGAATAGACTTGTTATTAGCAGTTGACATCAGGGCAAGAAAAGATGTTGGTTTCGCGAGATACATTCAAGAGTGGCGGAGGCAAGGAACGAGAACTACCTAGACGGGATGACTTGAAAGATTATAATTACGCAGTCGCTGGACAGTAGGCTTTGCTCCTCATCGTCTATATCTTGGCTGATTATGCTAATATAAATTTATTCACAGTGCTGGAACCATGTGCGACGCGGATGGAGAACTTTTCATCAAGCCATGTACGCTATCTGAAGTCGAATTTTACGAATCGGCGCGCGTAGAGCACCCCGATTTTGCAGACCTTATGCCTATGTACATAGGCACATTATCCCTCAACAATTCTACCGATCAGGCTGCGATACACGCGCAAATACCGGATCTCGTCGAACATGCAGATATCCCCCCAGAGGTTAAGGAGGAAATCCAATCACATCTACATCTTGAAGAACGGTCGCCTGGAATCGAATCGCCTATTGAAAAACCTGTCATCCCTGACAATGTTAAATGGATTCCCAACAAGACACGAAAGATTGCGACAGATCGAGCAGTAGTGCTAGAGAATGCCTCCTATGGTTTCAAGAAGCCTAATATTATGGACGCCAAGCTAGGGGTTCGATTATGGGCTGACGACGCGCCTTCAGAGAAGAAAGCACGATTTGACAAGATCACCGAGGAAACGACACATAAAAAATTCGGCTTTCGCGTGGCAGGCATGAGAGTATACAACGGATCTGCAGACGAATCAGAACTAGACAAGGAAGGATACAAGATCTATGACAAGGACTGGGGAAGGCGAAAGGTAAATGAATCGAATATAACCGACTCCATAAAAAAATTCATCTTCAACGAGGCAGCCGGTATCGACGAAGAGCTTGGAAAACTCGTCGCCGGGCTATTTGCACGAGATCTTAAACAAGTACAAAAGGTCCTCGAAAGAGAGGAAAGCCGAATGTATTCATCTAGCTTGCTCTTCGTCTTTGAAGGCGACGGAGAAACACTGAGAGCAGCTATTGAAGAGGAAAAGGAAAAGGCCGAGGAGGCTGCTATAGCAGAAACTAAAAGAGGTGCTACGCGAAGTGCTATCTCTACCCTTAGAGTGGATAGTGGCATTGGCATGAACGAAGAAGACCTCGCCGAGACCGTGGCGCTGGAAGACCTAGACGAATTAGAGGATGATTCGGATGAGGAGCCGAGTCCCCCGAACATATATTCTGTGAAGCTAATCGACTTTGCGCACGCGACATGGGAACCGGGCAAGGGCCCGGACGAAAATGTACTCCTTGGTGTCAGGAGTCTCGCGAAGATATTCGAGGAGATATCGGAGTGCTAGACTTGGGTAGGACGGGGCCGGAGTCCCGAATAGAGTCGAGTAGACGGACCGGAAAACACGCAGCATATGCATAGTCCATTCGGTGGCACGGATCATTGGATGGAAACCATAAGATTAAACCGGCGTCTGGCGGAAGATGTCTCAAGATACCCATTACTATTACTCTAACCTTTGGCATCATAAAACCGTTCTATGTAGGTGACCAATTTACGAATAACGAAATTTATATCTTTACCTATTAACTAAAGTCCTCGCATGCCCTCGATGGTGATGAACAGTGATTCGTAACTAAGCGTAGTCATTTCTTAGGTGTCCATCCATCATTAGGGAAAAGAGCCCTGGAGAATCATTAACATCCAATAGATAGGCACATTTCACATTTTCTAGAGAATATATGGTATACAACCATAGGTGAGATACTTACCTTGGCATGGATATACCTACCTACATAGTAGGTACAGTACAGAGGCTATTGGTTGAAGACCTAAGTAGGTAAATATCCCACGCCATATCTCATTAGTAGGTACTTCTACAGCATACACTAGGTGCGCGTTGTTGCCCCGCCGTAGAAGCTGCAAAGAACGGTCCTAGAAGGTTTCGATCCACTTTTTCATAGCATTTGGTTCTAACCTTAGCTCTGTAGCTTCGAGTTTATTTTGTTCACTTCCAGCCTGCCAGCCCAGCTGTCACCATTTCGAGCATTCAACAACGAACATCTTCTAGACAACCTTGGAGCCTTTCTCTCCCTTTTTGTTAGCACTAAAAACAAGTTGGCACGAAGATGTCAATTCCAGGACTAGGAGAAATACTATCGGTGGTGCGTACATTTTTTATACTCTTCTTTAATTAATTATTAGGTAACTAATCTTGTGATAGGCAGATCCGACTACCTCATCTGCTGCTGCCGCATCGCCGACTACCACGGAAACTCTCCAACCTTTCTGGGAATACCGGTTTGAAGTCCCTCACGGTTCAACCCTCGATATTAAGCTGCTATCAGGAACCGCTGAGAAAGATGGAACCGAACTTGCTCCAAATACACCCTACACTTTTACGGCGACCAAGTCCAAGATAAATACCTGGCACGGTTGCGTTCTCGAGATAATGTCTACTTCCGGGACCTACGATGCGTACACCTCAGAGCCGACGGCCGATGATACACCCATGGTTAGCTATCTGAACTTGCATTTCAAGCTCGAAGCCATTCGCGCCGCCGCAGAAAAATCTGGACAAACGGGACCACGAGTATTAGTCGTCGGACCGCCGAACGCTGGTAAAACAAGCCTAGTGAAGACGCTTACGGGATGGGCTACACGCATGGGTCGTCAACCCCTCGTCGTCAATACAGACTGTCGTGAGGGTATGCTTGCATTGCCCGGTTCTCTCAGCGCTGCTGTATTCGCGACCATCATAGACATTACAACAAACTGGGGCAGCACGCCAAGCAGTGGACCAAGCGCCATTCCCGTCAAGCTTCCAATTGCGTACAACTACGGTTTAGGGCAACCCGATGAGAATGTGCGACTTTTCAAGAGAGTAATAAGCAGATTAGCTGTGGCGGTAACGTCTCGGCTCTCGGAGGATCCGGACGTGAAGACATCCGGCCTGTTGATCGATACGGGTGGTGTTAGCGCTTCAAAGGGCGGCTACGACCACATAGCCCATATAGTTTCCGAATTCTCAGTCAATATAGTAATCGTGATAGGTTCAGAACGTATGGGCAGCGAGATACAGAAGAAGTTCGCCGGTCAGAAAACTACATTGGACGAGCCCATTACGGTGGTTAGTCTGGACAAGTCTGGCGGTGTCGTAGAAAGAGACTCGGGGTTTCTGCAGCAGGTTCGCGAGGCAGCTATTAGGGAATATTTCTTCGGTAATGCGAGTACCACATTGAGCCCATTTACGCAACAGGTAGACTTCTCCGCCTTATCGGTCTGGCAAGTCAATGAGTGTACGTGTGCTTTTCGTCCCCCTGTAGGCTATCATACTGACGGATACTTAGCGCCGAGCTCAGGATCGCTTGAGGACGAGATTTATAATGACGCAGTTTTAGAGAAGGTCGAACCGTCACTTATGATGCAGAATTGCCTCCTTTCGGTTGTCTGCGCATCGGTCCACGACCCAGCAGACACGATCCGCGACTCGAATGTTATGGGATACGTCTACGTCGCTGATATTGACGAGAAGCGGCGGAAACTTAAGGTTCTAGCCCCAGTGAACGCTCGCTTGGGGGATAGACCTCTCGTCTGGGGAAGTTGGCCTGAGCCCATGGTCAGCTTACTAGGCTAGACTTCGGTTGGATATTTCATTGTTTCGAAGACATGAAGAGCACTATATACCCACATGAAGCCTGCTATTTTAGGATACCAGTACGTAGTCTGGATCGTCTTGCATTATAGGAATGGGAAATATGACGAACTGCAAAATAAAAGACGCCCGCCTGACGGGAAACGAAATGACGATATTAACAAGGGAGACGGAATCGCCCTGCGCGTAATGTCATACTTGGTTTCTAACCAAAGCTCGACGACGAGAAGGGGGACGACTCCAGGAGCAACAAGAAAATCGAGACGGGGCGCACGAGTGTAAACTACAACGCAGATACCAAGACCGGCATTTTTGTGCCAATCTCTACCATTCCTACAGAGCCGATTTGTATACACTGGGGCGAGTTGGATATTATCCTGAGCACTCGTGACTTTACACGGCTAAAGTTATGATTCCAGATCTGCCACCACAAACTACCCCCATTCAAGGAAAGGCGTTTGATGATCGGATCACCTGCTAGTCGACCCTAAAGAAAATGCCGAGCTGGATTGGCTAGCAGAATACCATATGCGGCATGGCAATTGCGTTCTGGACCTACTTTGGTCGTTGACGTCGATTATATCTGGACTGCTTGAGGTGATACGTGATAGATCGTGGCAATACTTCTCTCATGACGGACAACATCACACGGCATAAAAATCGCCTCCAAATAATGAATGAAATTTACATCCAGAACAATTCAGTACAGATATGGACCACAGTTATTTGCATCAATCACCTTCAGCGTATCAATAATCCTATTCCAAAAATGACTCATGGCTACCTCCAGTCTGATGACCCGTGAGCTCTTTTACTCTAGGTGCTGATAATAATATCAGTTACGAAGTACAGAACCGGTTCCAAATCAACATCCGGAGTAACATTGTCCAGGTAGTTGTCATTGTTTCAAGACAACATGAGGTTCCTTCGATCGCCGCGTTTAGCCCCTTTCCTCTGTCTTCAGGCACGAGGTGAGGTGACACTGTCAAACTCCCTATCATGGGAAATGATATATTTACAGTTTCATCCTTGCTGTGTCTGTTTTCGTACCAGTGTAGGTAAATGTGAATACGCGGAGCACGATTAACTATCTTACGAATAATGGGAAATGAAGTTGACGTGGACATCATCTCCTGCAGGCTGCAGAGCCCTTGAGGTGTGAACGTTACACGGTCACAGCGCGTTAGATTATCTGGCGATCAGAAGAGATTGTCACTCAGAAATCTCAGAAATAGCTGGTAGCCATGTGGACTATCTCTTGGCTACATGCTTCCAAATCTCCAGCATTCTCTCATTCCACATCGGTCACTTGGTGGAATCGCTATAAGTCTTGGCTTTGACGAAAGTGTAATAGGTGTCCCCATAGAAATTTGGTCATATGAAAGTTAATGTTCTTTTACTAGCATCGTTATCCATGCTGTCGGCGGCCTCACTATGTTTTCAGCAGACAGTGGTAGCAGCGAAACTCGGATATCGGATCGCTTAGGCTTTTGAACCGTAATGGCTGCCCTGAGATGCCAGATGCTAGTCTACATAGGAAGATTTCTCCGTCGACGCAAAGCCCGACACCCACGACGCGCACGGAGAATAGCACTTCTGAGTTCTAGCATAGATAGAAGTAGGGTATGTGTTGCTGTCTTGCTCTCTTGATTGGTGCCCTTGTCCTTTTTCTGCAAGTAACGAAGACGATTTTGACCTTATTTGGACTTGGTCATAACTCTTCTTGTCCTTCGATTACCAGGTTGGGGCAGTGATTACAAGCAAGGCCTCTTCCCGTCTTTTACTACTACCTCAGGGTTGCAATTGTGACTGCGCTGACTTGCTTGCAGCAGGTAGTCCTTCTGCGACTCTGCAACTCTGCAAGTCTGCCAGTATCTCAGTGAGCAACGCAGGGGTAGCATGTAGGATGGCAGTCTATGATTTGGACACGGCATAGCAAAAGACCTAATTACATGCTTGACTAGGTACCGAGAGACGATAAAACAAACTGATGTCTAACCAATTGTGGCGGCGATACCTAACACGGCGTAAGCGCTGGTTGAATGTGGTAGCATACGACCTAACTGAGCGTTATAGTCACATCATGAACAGCTCAAGTGATCTCCGCGTTCGGGACTTAGCGATACGACACGATTAATTGACTTTCAGGGCGATGCCACCCTCCGAGGCCCCCTAGTCGTCGGTTGCTCCCTACTCCGGCCACCACCAATATACTAATTCTCCTAGAACAATTTACGTGTTGCAAGGAGATACTTCTAAACCGCCGAGAGGAATATTTTTCTTTGCTACACCTAAATAGGTCCGAATTATAATCGAATCTTCAAATGTCATATGTTACGTTTGAGGATCTTGAAGATCCTCCACTCGCCCCCGGAAAGAGTCAAAAGTTGAGACAAAATGGCATAAAGATCGACCCCAGCAAGAGGATGAGAAAAAAAAAAAAACTTACCCCTGTCATGGTTGGAAATCTTCGAAGTCTAGTTCAGGTCAAACTCAGGTCACTAATAATTTGCCCCGTCTCTTCTCCACCATTTTTCCTCCGCACTGCAACGCTATACCCGACGCTATCTCATGTATTGCTGCTAGCCCAGATTTTTACTCCAACCTCTTCCCCTTTGCTAATTGGAGCCTGGCGTGAAAGTCTCCTCGCTATACCCTCTTCATACTCGACTGCTCCAACTTCTTGCCTTTTCTTGCCCTTTCTTGCCCCTTCTTGCCCCGTACCCCTGCAGCAGACTAAAAAAAGTTGCCGTCTTTGTAACCAAATGTCTTGAACAAGAGGATCTATGCTGAGATGGTCCCCCAATCCTCATCCCCATAACCCCTTCTCGCATCATCGGTCTCCCGGACCCCCTTGCTGTTAAGAATCGGCCGGCTTACACAATTTTTCCGGATTGCCGGACTAGGATTCATTGCAAGCCTGCAAGGACCCTCCGGTTAATCCCAAGAGAGCAGGAGAGGGAATGATGGTGGATTGCTAGTCGAGAATAGCGAATATAGTGCATCTTCGGAGGGGAAGACGGACCTAATTCAAGATGGCGAAGGCTGGGCATGTTTTAATTGCTAGTGTCCGTAGACTCAGCTTAAGAGTAGTGTCCGTCGGGGTGACATTTCTACTCGTCTTCCTTATCCTCATCCGTCAGTTGACTCGCTTCAGTGTCGGCGCCAGTGACAGTCAGTCGATCGACAACTCAGAGTATCCAACCATGTGGAAAGGTATCTTCCCCGCAGGGCTGCTGTCCCTTGGATTAGCTGGTTCGGCATCCGCTACCCTCCTTTATGTGGCCTCCTATGCTGGTACCGTCACGACACTGCGTCTAACCTTGCCTAACGATGACAGCGTCGACGGCACTGCTGCTACCCTCGAGACTGTCTCCAATTCGACGGGCTGTGGACCGAATCCGTCGTGGCTCACGCTCGACTATTCCAAAAACATCCTCTTCTGTCTAGACGAGGGACTGAACGATCCCTATGGAGGCGTGGCATCCTTTCACGTCAACGATGATGGCACACTCACCACACTGAACAGGCTTGAGGTGATCCAAGGCCCTGTAAGCATAGCTGAGTTCGGCGCTGGAGGGCACGGACTCGCCCTCGCACACTAGTAAGCCATCCTTCTCCCGTCTCCTCCGCGTGCGGCGAACACGTTCAGTGGTTCGCAGTTCCACTCCTATGTCTTGGCATCACCTGCAATATCAAATCACGGGCGCCGTCTAGATAAAAAAAAGGGTTTCCTGTCATCGCTGTCATCGCTGACCAAGCTACCCAGTTCCGGTTCTAGTGTCAGCGTCGTCGGGTTCGATCCCGAAGGCGCTCTCACTCTGGTGCAGAATGAGACATATACGCTCGCGGCACCTGGGCCTAACGCTGACCGTCAGGAGGCGCCGCACCCGCACGAAGCGATATTGGATCCTACCGCTTCGTACGTGCTGGTTCCAGACTTGGGGGCCGACGAGGTGCGCATCTACCAGGCCGACGAGACCACCCTCGGGCTGGCCCCTATCGCACCCCTTAGTGTGCGACCCGGGTCTGGCCCGAGACACGGTACCTGGTTGGTCACCCCGGAGAAGACGTACTTCTATCTCATCTCCGAGCTGGCGAACGCCATTACCGGATATGAGACTATTTACAATGACGACAAGACTCTGAGCTTTAACGAGATATTCTACATCCCCACACACGGTGAGAACATAACCCTCCCGGAAGGGACCGGAGCAGCTGAGATTGTCGTATCGGTGAGTGCCCCCTCGTAATGCAATCGCTTTTTTTTTTTTTTTTTTGAAAAAAATACCTCGGCTCACATGATACGAAGCCCGACGGAAAGTTCCTCATTGCGTCATCTCGTTGGGAGAACTCGTTCACCATCGCCAACTTCGATCCTAACAACAGCACACTGATCCCCTCGGATCCACTCATAACTGTGAGTACTTCAGTACCTACCTGCCTACCCGTATTTCGAAATTTGCTTACTCCCCTTCCTTCCACGTGATTTCTTGTGGCCTCTTGGCCGAGGTCTCGTGAACACACGAGATTCGTATAACTCCGCACACATGTACATAGATTACTACTAAGTTCTAACCGGCGAGCACTGCAGTTCTCCATTGACCACGCGACCGGCAAATTAACCAAAGTCCAAGAGTTTCCCGCCGGCGGCAGCGGGCCTCGGCATTTTTCCATCAGCGCGGACGGCACCTTGGTAGCCTCGGCGCTGCAAGCGGACGGACGCGTCGTGATCATCAAGCGAGACGTCGAGACGGGCCTGCTCGGGGACTACGTCGCGTACGCGGACATCGAGGGCGAATTGACCGCCGCCATCTTCCGCGAGGAGTATCCCACCTACTATTAGGTACCACCCAGGCTGCGACTTCGCCCTAAATTATGTGTTGACATAAGAGAAACCTCCATGTATATACCATCGTACGACGCGCAGAAGCAGCTAGCCCCTTTCTGTGGTCCGGTTTCATCCTCATAAAACGCACATCGTGAAGCAGACCTGAGTGGCCAATAACCGGCTGTTATAGATGGTGACGGTACGTATTTATATAAGATTAGTTATGTATAATAAAATCGTGCATATTACTATTAAGATATACCTAGGTCTTAGGTGCTTTTAAGATCATGTGGCATGTGATACCTTCACCGAGCGACACCCCTGGAAAGTGTTCCGAGAACCTCACGGAGCCTCACTCACGAGACCGAGGGGAGCGATTCAAACATGTGTTGGCTGGAGCCTCCTGCGGGGTTCGAGCCAGTAGCTCACGCGATATCCATAGATTAAGAGGAGAAATCTTGCGATGCGGGGGAAGGGGCCATTTTTTTAATATAGGTAGACGCGTAAGGAAGATCGTCGAAGTTTGGTAAGCTAGGATGGGGAGGATAAATGAAGTCGCCACTGGTGAGATTGCGATTTTATGAGGTTCCTTAGAGACGAAAATAGAAACCCAGCGCGAGTCTTCCGGGATACAAGGCCTGGTCTGGCTAGGAACGGCGTGGCCGTTGCGGAAGAGTGTCACCTTGAGATGCGTACGTGGTACTTACAGCATACTTGGTGCTCGAATTGAGCTAATGTGTCCTGCGTGTGGAAGATTGCTGATCAGGGGCGAAAGCTTTGGACATAGCATTCGTCAACCGTGCCGTCGACCTCATAAGAGATAATCTCTTTATCAATGCCTCTTTATGGTAACAAGAAGACGGCGGAGAGGCTTGGCAAGCCCGTTTCTAGAATTGGACACGGGAGATCGACAGCGCTGACAGTCTTCAGGGCCACGATTGCGTAGCACCCGAACCCTCCGCTCGAAGGAATCGTCCTTCTTTGTACGATGCAGCTTAACCAGGAAATCGTTTTAGGATTCTCGTAATTATATTAGCATCGCATGAGCACATCCTGTATGACTTACAGCTTGGTCCACACCGGACTAAGGTGACCTGGTCACACGTTCGAGACGGCAGACTGCAGTCCTCGGTAACGGTACCAGAAAAGCTTGACCATGTAGGTCTGTAGCAGGTTGGTACGACGTAAAGAGTTTCCTTTTTTCTTCTTCTATTAGGTAGGGTAAGAAAATAGCACACACTTGCAGGTATGTCTCAGGTTGGTAGTATGCTGTAAAGGGGCTAATTTCTCGATCTGGGTGTGCGGAATGCCGTTTTGGGTCCGATGATTAATCCAACACGGCTGGCGATGTCAAGGTGTTGACGTCTAGACTTCGATCGTGTGCTTTGCTTTTCCTTTCCTTTAGAAGATGAAGAAATTTTTGTTGAATGTCAAGCATGATACCGACGTTACACTCGTTTAGTAGTCGCTGCTCAGAGAACGCACGGCCTCTCGATATTTTTTTTCCTTTGCCCTCTTGTGCGTCAGGTAATATGTAGGACCTAGGTAGTATTCTTTGCATATGTCTGGGACGGCAGGTATCACGATCGTGCCTCTCTTATTCTTTCTTATTTTTGTGTTTTACTAGGTTTGTATCAGGTTTGGTCCAAGCTGGTTGGCGGAGCCAAGGTAGACGTGCTCGTGGTACTTAGCCTCATAGGTAGGCTGGTGATGAGCGAGGGTCTATCCTTATTCTGAAATCCTATGAAATACTACCCCGAGCCGAGCTTGCCCATGTCATATCGCCCATAACTTTGCGCATGCGGGGTCTGCGGGCTGGTAGCGAGGCAAGTGGGCTAGTGAGAGTCCTAGTAGGCTGAGTAGATGCACAGGAGATCTGGTAGGTCGATCATCAGAGAAGGGATGTGACATTTTTGCGATGTCATACATGGTACAAATGAGTTTATGTTGAATGCCATATTGCAAGGTTGATTCAAGGTTTGTTCAGGGTTAGTTATGCGCATACTACTAGTAGTTATCCCCTGTTAGAAAGCTGTCCGGGAACGTAGGAGCCGACGTCGCTGGAGTCTATCGCAAAAGGTCGGAAACACTCCGAGCGGCTGGGCAGATTTAGTAAACTCACGAGCATGAGCATGGGGGAGGGGAGCATTAAAGTTATCGTAAGCTCTAACAGATATTGGAGCTGCTCGTACGAGTCTCGCTATAGGTTGGCCACGTTATGAGTGCAACCAAATGTCCGCTTAGCAGATTAGAATGGTGGATGGTGTCTTGGCGCTGATGGCAAGAAGTTGAGTAGTTAGTATGAGGTAGTGAGTAAAGACATACACGATACTACGTGCATACATTTAGAGGTAGTAACGGTGGCTACCGGCTGACCGGGGCTGTGGGAATAATATCAAGATTTCTCGTAATATACTATAGTAACTCTGTTCTGTTATTAGGTAGGTAGCCTCTTTCAACTGAAATTGTCTGCTCTGGGCGCGTGACTAAGGTAAAAGTTCCACTGCGGGAGCGACAGAATAGGACATACGTACTGATACAACCCCCATATGATCTACCTCGTTGACAATATGGAGATACACGGACGTTACCCTGATGAGGTTCAAGGTTCATATTGCATCCTTTCTTATTGTAACGAGATGGTGCGACTGTGTACGTACGGCGTACGCATTGAGTATGGCAGTCTTGGGCTATTCTCTTACACCACGAGAGCCTCTCCGTCGTCATATGACTCAAAGATGACAAGGGACGGGAAAGGCCGAAGGATGCGCTGGCTGGATAGTCGAAGCTGAATCTTAGTATGTAATGGTGATGATTATGGTGATAATTATGGTGATAATGGTAGGTAATCTTTATTGAATCTCAAACCGGGCTTTTAGCTTACGGGAAAGGCCGTCGTGTTTGAGAATTTCCCTTTCCCCACAGAAGCGATCTGCTCTGTTCGGACGACTTTTTAGTTGATGCTAAACCTAGTCGGAGCTTATAAGTGTGAGTTAAGTGTAAGGATTAATGCCCTCTAGAAATTGAACTCCGTGCCGTGGCTTCGGCGCAAGGTTGCCACGTTTTCATCACTCCCATACTTCCACTATCACTCACTATTCGGCCCGGCGAGATAGTTATCCCACGCACCAAGCCTTAGATAATAACTGGATAAGTATGTCGAACGTGGAAGAGAAAAGTACAATACCTAGTATTTGGGTTGAAAGAGATCGATCGCTGGCACCGGGCATGAAAACCGGGCTCATCTTGAGACTTGAGTCTTCCAGAAGATTGCTAGATCTTCATGCTCGCTGTAGTAATCCGTGGTTTGCCTGAAAACTCCGGTCCACTACTGAGATGAACTCGTCCCGTGTGGAGCAGAGCTTCCAAGGTCAACCTCGTAAGTTTTCCCGTCTAGAGGGCTATATGCTGGGTATAGGGTGAAGCGTTTGCTTGGTAGCGAGAAGTGATCGTCTAGTTCCTCCTGCACTAGCGGAGCGACAACGAACATGTGCGGCGCCCCCAGGCTGTCGGCCGTAAAAGAACAGAAGGGCTTTCCAGAAAGGAAGGTCAACTACCTTCACGAATAGAGATAGTCATCCGTTCTTAAATTGATGTCGCAGAACAGCGATGGTAAACCGGCTCTCGTGACTTAAGCGAGACGATGTAAGCAAATCGCTAAATGACGACCAAGGCCTCTGGTCAAGTCATTATATATAAGTTGGAGCATCTTTCACGTGTGGTTGGGTTAGATTAATAAGTTGGCGAACGGCGAAGCTTGTCTGATTGTTTGACCCAACTGCCACAGCGTTGACATCCAATGATGAGACACCCATTACATGAGGAGGTAGGTATGGTCATTTCGGAGGTTGACTTGTCCTTGAAGGATCCTGGGGCTCATGGTCGAATATGGTATAGTATATTATAGACCGGTATTATCTAGTATAGCATTATAAGCTCTATCGTATCTCCTTTAGGAATACTCATCTGAAGTTTTGAAGAATCTTGCAGGTCGGCTACTCTTTGGGGTAAGTGGGGAACAGCTAGCTAGCTGGCTAGGTGAGCTGGTGAGTTTACTTGATGGCTCGGCCGAGTATCTTGACTTGCTGTGTGAATAATGAGCTGTTTTCGGCAGAGGCGTTCCAGGCTTGGTCATCATATATCTGCTTAAATCGTGAGAATTGAGGTTATACAGAGAAATATAAATCACTTAACGGCATTCTAACGAGAAGTTTTTTTTTTTCAAACCGTTAAATAGGCTACTAGGGATGCAATGTATTCGCTGTGACTGCATGTACCTCGCATGCTCGTGTGCCGAATCCTGGGCAGCTGGTAGATAGGGAGGACAAGGGTGACCTACCGCACCAGCCCACACCTATTATACTGGTACCTGTGATAGTAGTATGATAATATGACCTGTAACACTATATCTAATGTATCTCCGCACTGGCGTACGGCACTCGGCTGCTCCAAATCAGACGATTAAGGGTCCGAACCGAATTCATGTACCCCATGCGTATAATTACAGCACGTAACGTCTGCTGGCAGGCTGGTTGCAGGTGGGGTATCTGTGAGTACATAGTAGCATCTACTAGGCTTTATATGGGTAGCTAAGATCGGGTAGCTAAGATATACGAAGATAAAAGATGCGTCTGGACGATAGACACCGAACTGCTTTCCCAGTATGAATCTTGGAGGTTGAAGTGGTTTATGTTGAGATTAGCTTCTGTAGCTTCTATTGGCTTTTGGTAGTGTACCTACTTCATAGAGGTAGTACCTGCAGCTTTAAAAAGTAAGCGCTTATACGAATTTTTGCATAACCAGTATTTCCCTATTATAGTACGTACGTACGAAGTAACTCAAGAAGTATGGAAAGAAGTATGGATGAGATGAGATAAAACGGTTAGTACTATGTAGTGTCTATCGGTCGCTTCCGTTCCATGGTATGGCAGCTTCTGCAACTTCTTGCTCTGGTAGGGCTAGTAGCGCTAAAGCTAACCGAACCTTGGAAATTTTAGTTTCCAGAGTGTTAGAATTAAGCAACCGCTATGGATTATACTACATACAATAGAAATGGTGGAGTAGTGGCAAGCTGGAGTAGCTAGTGTAGCCCCCTCAATTGTGGCAATTGCCTTGGATCTTGCTAGTAAGTATTGTAGCAATAAGTAAGAGAAGTAGGAGCCTGCCCAGGTGGTGTCTTACAGCATACATCCATAGTATCCATTGTACAGGCTACAGCTAATAGCAGCTGTGCCCACTGCCCACCTTTTCAGAGATTCTTTCCCTTGTCAAACATCCATCAGCACCCCCCAGCACCCACAGCACCCACAGCTTCCACAGCACCCACAACCACAACACCCTCAACATCCATCATCTTTCCAACTTCACCAAAAAATATTCGTGCCGCCCCATCTTCAATTGCTATCGTGGATCCTACCTCAACTACGGAAATTTTCATATTCCCTTTCATCCGGGTCCTTGTCGTAACCTGCAGGATCCCCAGATCCCATCTCCAAAATTGCATCCTACATACGTACTTTTGTATTGTACCTTGCCTTCTAGCAACATTACTCATTATCTTCTCATTCGTCAAATTCGCGAGTCTGAGTCTACTATAGTGTAGAGTACAGTATACTCTCAGAGGTATACTCGTCCGCCTTAATCTGAAGTTCTCTGTTCTCTGTTCTAGAAATGATAGTTCGAAGTTCAGACCGATCGGTACTATATCTTGAATCGCCCCATGTTTTATTACCATTCATGGAAAGACCCTAGCCGTAGCCAATGCGCCGGGCTGAATTATGCTACTATGTAGTTCAAGGCCATTATAGTCCTACAAGCGAGGATCCGAGGATCTTTTTATTTGTATTTCCATGCCTCTCAAAAGAGACCCCGTTGATATCAGCACTTTGGCCGATGTCAAGTCAGTGGTCACAGGTTGTTAAGTATCACCCGTGGCAGAAGCCCCATCTTCCCCATCCTCCCCATCCTCTTTCGGTCCCTCTACATAGTGTAGGGCGTGAACGTGAAGGCATGGCAGAGAGTGGGTGTGCGATGCATGATTCCCGCCGCCAGGGCTTGCCTGTTCGCACGAGGCATTACGAACTTGTATCACCATAAGAACCTAACAACTAAGAACCTAAGAACCTAAGAACCTGTTCATACGGAAGACGGATATCCTGAAAACTGGTTGGTCGGTCTGGTTGGTGAGTTCTGGACGGGTGAACGATCAAATTGCGTACAATACTGTACCGCAAGCTTCCAGAAGATGGGCTCCAATCATGGGTGAGCGTGACCGGGTAGAGATCGAACCCTTGTCTCGTTGCAACGTCCAGAACGTCCCGCTCTGCTGCTGCACTGGCAGACTGGGTACCTTTTGACGACACTACGCCTAAACCGCTATGGGTAGGAATTTTCTGGGGTTTTACGGACCACCTTAGCTGGGATTAAATGGATTAAATACATACTAGGGCTCAACCATTCCACGCCGCTTCTGCAGGTGTGTACCTACCATGTGGAGGGAAGACATAACCGCCCAAATCTTCCCATATTTCCCACGGTTTCCCGTCCTCAATACATGATAAGCTCGTTCCCGTGCCTTGCAGTTCGGATACCCTCTCATCTTTTTTTGTCCGAGACTTTGTCCCTGTACGGCATCCTGGGTAAATACTTCCTCGCCGAAGTCGTATGCTTCAACTCTTGGTCCCGGTTACACGGCTTCATACGAGAACGTAGCCAGCATATCGTCTGAGACATAAGCGAGACTGCCCGTGGTCGTTTTTCGCCCGTTAAGGTGCTTGGTGATCCGTTGGATTGGAAGATGTCGCCGTCGTCTACGGGAGACTCACCTCTTTCCGCCGGCGCAGCGAGCAATTCGGGACGGCCTTTTCCCCTAGCCTCGAGAGAGACGTTCTCGATTGAGGTCCCTTCGCCCCAGCTTAACCCGGTCAGTAACGGCTCAACAATAAAATCTCCGACCTCCGTCAAATCTCAGCGCACTGCAAGTTTCAGTCGCGAGGGAATATTAGGCTCCGCACAAAAGGCCCGAAATCTTTCACAGACAACTGAAATCCGCAACGAGCCAACTACCAATGGCATGTCGAAAGCGCCGAGCGACGAAGGGGCGAATCCGCTAAAGAGGCGGAACACAGATGCGACTGTTGACTATCCCCGGAGACGGGCCACCATTGCGGTAGGTTGGGAATCAATGCAGGCAATGTGAATGAGGTTCTGATTAAAATTGTCGTAGTGCGAAGTCTGTCGCTCCCGAAAGTCGAGATGTGACGGTACTAAACCAAAGTGTAAGCTCTGTACGGAGTTGGGAGCTGAGTGCATATATCGAGAGCCCGGAATAAAGCTTGACGCTGGCGACAAGCTCATTCTTGAGCGATTGAACCGAATTGAAAGCCTACTTCAAATCAATTTGGCAAACGGTCACCCAAATGCCATACAGATCGCACACGACTCTCCGCCCATAAGTAATGGGACTGCTCTCAGCGGCGAAAATGTCATGATTCAGAACTCCTCCGGAAATTTTGTCTCTATAATACCGAGCGGTGGCCTAGGAACATGGACCAGCCATGCCCAAGGAACAAACATCTCCACGATGCCAAAGGTTCATACTAATGCGGCACTACATTTACTCCAATGGCCATTGATTCGAGATTTGATCGGGCGCCCATACGACCCCCAGATTATTCTTCAACTCGAAATGGCACGTGAGCCGCTTCATTCACTGGCCAAGACACCTTGCGTCGATCTGTCGAATACCAACGCTTATATTGAAGCCTATTTCGAGAGGGTGAACGTGTGGTATGCTTGCGTCAACCCTTTCACCTGGAGAAGCCACTACCGGACGGCCTTATCTACTGGATTTCGTGAAGGTCCAGAGAGTTGCATCGTGTTGCTTGTACTCGCTTTGGGCCAAGCAAGCTTACGCGGCAGTATATCGAGGATCGTACCGCAGGAAGACCCCCCGGGCTTACAATATTTCACGGCTGCTTGGTCACTGTTACCTGGCATGATGACTGCTAATAGTGTGCTGGCTGCCCAGTGCCATCTACTAGCCGCGGCATACCTATTCTATCTAGTGAGGCCACTGGAAGCCTGGAATTTGCTGTGCACTGTAAGTAGTAAACTACAACTCTTACTTATGACACCAACTCGTGTACCGGATGACCAGAGGGAACTCCTGGAACGGATTTATTGGAATGCTCTTCTTTTTGAGAGCGATCTCCTCGCGGAGCTCGATTTACCTCACTCCGGAGTCGTTCAATTTGAAGAAGGCGTCGGACTTCCGGGTGGGTTTCAAGGGGAGGAGTCGGAAGCGGTTGGACGCGATGACCTATGGTACTTCCTGGCAGAGATCGCTCTCAGGAGACTTCTCAATCGAGTTAGTCAACTTATTTACTCGAAAGACTCCATGGCCTCAACTACTAGCCTAGAGCCTGTGGTGGCGGAGCTGGACTTTCAGCTCACGCAATGGTATGAAAGCCTCCCGTTAGCCCTCCAGTTCCCGTTCACCCGTACGACTCTACCGGACCCGGTGCAAACGGTGCTACGATTACGTTTCTTTGCTTGCCGAACCATTATCTACCGTCCGTATATCTTGGCGGTGCTGGATAACGAGCAGGCCGTATTGGACCCCTCAGTGCGGGAGAGCTGTCACAAATGCCTCGAAGCCTCAATCAGGCAATTGGAGCACATATCTGCACAGTAAGTAACCCCCCCCTCCAATGATTGGTCAATTTCTCTAGCCTCATGCCTTGTTGCCGGCTCTTCAAATCATGACCCAATCTAACGATTTGGCCGCAGTCACGCCGGCCATATGCCCTACCTCTGGCAAGGCGCGCTCTCTATCGTCTCGCAGACGTTATTGGTAATGGGTGCTACCATGTCGCCTTCTCTATCCAACATCCTGTTAACGCTCGTTCCTCACCGTGAAGTCATTGATCAAATCATCAATGACGTAATTATGGACATCGAGAGGATGGCTATACTCGCCCCAAGCCTGAGCCTAGCTGCCGAAATTATCAAGGAGGCTGAGGTCCGGAGGCGAACATTCTTGAATGGCTGACAGGCTTGATCGGAAATGACGCACAAGTATCAAATTATTGACGACATGTCCGGTCCGAATGCTCTGGGGACCCCACGACGACGATGATCCCATGCTCCGTCTTTGACTCGGCAGTCCGTCACCTCTGTGCTTGCATTGAAGCATCAAGTTTTACGATGTCATTTCTACCCGTTGTCTGGGACGGGCTGTTCGCGTATCTGGGAACAGGTGCAGGCACTTGCAGAAAGGTGCTGTCCGACGTTCTCGGCTATGCTGGAGATACGCTCACTCTATTGCACGAGGGACTTCTCCCGGGGAATGCACGCTGCGTTACGACGCTCAATCGGGGAGGTTATCAGAACGCGCTTGGCAGCGACTAACCATCGGATCCTTTCAGCCTTGTCGGGTCTCTAGGGATCAAGTCCTTCCGTGGCTGATTTCTTAGATGATTAACAAGCTCCCAGGAACAAGGCCAACAGAGACCTTAGACATGTAAAGTGGCACACTCATGCGCTTTGGCAGCACTATAATGGTCTGGGGTTGCATTCTGGGGTTGAACCAGCGAAGCTGGTTGGCGGGGGAGATTCTTGGTCTGGGGATTGCTAGGCTCTGCGGTCCGTACTCCCGTCAACCCTGTTAACAGCATCGTTCCCTATTCCTGGATCCGGATGGGTCGGGCTACACGACAACCACCAGATATTTTCATGTTTAGAACAGTTGGAGAAATACTTGTTGATATTTCCTATACGTTGCACCGCTATTGAGGGCAATGCGCGGTTATTCTCATCTTCCTACCTACCCCTTTCATCATTACTACTCACGACGATATCCTAAGGGCCGATGAGGTCACAGACAAGAGGAATCTTGGATCAGGGGAAATGAACTAACTACCTAGCCCCCCCAAAAATGTTTTACATCCATGCATCATTGTATTCTTTGCGCGAACATGGTTGGGCGGGATGTGTCTTGGTCAAGCGTCATTTTACACAATGTATTATTCTTCGCATTCTTCGCAATTGCTAGAGGATGAGATAGTCTTAGGCTCTTGTTCGGCGCCATCGGCGTTTTCTAAGCGTTCTGCTCTGCATTGTCATCATGGTTAATTTTAAGGATCGGGAATCTAAGACCATATATCTCGGGAGATTGGCTCACACCTGATGGCAGGAAAGGTTACGAGGCAATGACCAAAAAGGAAATTTAATGAGCGTACCTAGACGACCGAATTCGTCAACTATACCCAACGGACTTTTCGAAGGCATATACCTATATAATATGAATGCTTCTATTTATACACCTATCCGCTTGATAATTAAGACCCCGTACCTGGTGTTCTATTTTGAGCGAGCCGTAGACCGATGCTGAGGGACAGTTATTCTGTCACTCGCACGTGGGAATCTGGCAAGTTGGATGCAAGGCAATTAATGACTTCATGGCGTGGGTCTGCAAGCCCGAGCCATTCCAATTTTGCCTGCCGTTGAAAAAAACAGCTTTTCAATAGAACCATTTTCTCACGCTTCGTTCTCGTCCCTTTAGCCATACCGTAGGACCTAGGTACTGTATTCGTATACGAAGTTGTCATTATACCACCACCCAAGCATTAATCAACTTACCTTTACCTGGACATTTATCACAGCTTTTTGCGTAATAAGGAAAAGAAGCAAATCCCGAGGTCCAGGTCAAGTTCCCACGCACATCTCATTTTCCAAATGAGGAAATTTCAAAGTAAATACCCCGATCATGCACTGTAAGTATGTGCCTATGCCTATGTGCCCAGCACTGCGTTAGGTAGGTCCCTTCCGCCCAAGCTTTGCGGGGGCTCCGCATGGCATTCATTACCTTACCCTGCCTCCAAGGCTACCTCTACCCAAAGTCCTACATATCTATCTAGGACCTAGGTCCTAGGTAGATTACCTACTAGGTACTACCTATATGTACGAGGGAGGCGGGTTATAGGCACATATCTTAATACTTATCTTAGTACTTATAACCTACCTACCTACCTAGGGCTACCTGCTTCAGCTACCCAATCCACAGTGCAGCAGGCCCCCGGGTTCCCCTCTCCCCCGGGAATGCTAGCGTTAGATAGCCTAACCGCGGCATTTTGAAATATCGGCAGGATCTAATCAATCATCATTACCACCACCACCGAAAAAAAACACCATTCAAGGCTGTGCAGTAGCGGGTTTCAACGTTGAGTCAGGTATGGTACAGCATATCTTCTTTCCGGAGATTTATCTCGTCTTTCACAGGTAGACTAGCGCGAAGAATACCGGTGAGAGAAGCGCGCTGTCGAATGAGGTGTGGCGAGATCTGAAGATGCTGGCCGAAAGCGGGCGTGATGTGACTTGTTGGGTAAAGGTAGGTTGGTGTAGATGTGATAAATAGCAGCGTATGCGATTCTCATGTAGTAATAGGATGATATGGTAGGTCGATTTAGTATCTGTCTTATAGTAGCGAGCATACCGGTAAAGGCCTCGATATGTCAGACCAGATGTATAGCATGGTTCCTGTGCTTTCGCATAGTGAAATAGATATGATATTAGACTTGATCTGTAACGCTGTTACTATCTCCTATCTACCCGACTAATTTCAAATCGGATTGTTTATACCCGCTGAAGCATTTGTCTCCTGCCTTATTTATACCTAGTGAATGATATACGCTTGATCCATAGCCTACCTATACCGCCATGACCATAAGAAAAGAAAGAGGGACTTGAGGTGTTTAGCTACGATGGAGAGTGAAAGCGAGATGACCTAAGATCCACGCCTGGGTTTGTAGCAAATCGATCGCCCACGTAAACGAGATGGGGCTCTCGCAGTCGTCGAATATCCGCCTTTCTTCGCCTAGCTGTTCTGTGTCAAAGCATGGATTGTAAGCACTACATAGAAAGTGAATTTGCCTCAGGTTGGGCAACTGAACATCGTTATTAGCTAATGCGATGAATATGGAATCGCATAGATGTCTGGTTGCACTTTTAAAATGGTCCAGACCGGGAGGGTATGTGGGCCATTCGATCAATTCCAAAGAGGCGATGTTCGGTGGTAATTTACCCACGAGCTCGACGGGACTTAAGTGTATGTCGTCAGATCTGTAGATAAGAGGAATTTCGGTTCTCAGTGTCTCAAGTTGCTTGAGTCGAGGTAGACACTCTAGCACTCCCAAAGATCCAATCTGATCTTGAAACCATCTTTTCCCAGTAATCCTGAATTCTAAAAACTTCAGGGTGTTGGCGCAGAGGCTTATTGCGTAGTTGATATCCTCGCCTGGTAACGGTGTTGGGCCGTAATAAATGAGAAAACGGGGATCGGTCATCACCAACGTCAGACTCTCAAGTTGGATGGCCGATTCACAAATCCCGTATATATCGTTTGCGCAAACTGAAATTAAAGGTTAGCAATGATAGCTTATATATCATACCTGATAATTTTAATATCAAGCATCGTAGTAGACTTACAGCTACAGAAAAGCTTCAACTCCCGAATTCTCGCTAACCATAAGAGATCGTTTCCAAAGTTGTTGGCATTACTTCCGCTGATACGCCATATTTGAACTTGGTTGATATTTCCCAATTCTAGAAAGACTGAAGGCAGAACAAGTTCTCCTTCAGCGGTACCGTCAGGCTTGCGGACTTTTTGGAGATATATCGTTGACAATTTGGGGAGGAAGGATCCATTGTGACCAAATTGCCCTGCCACGTTCTCTATGGTATCGCATAGAACGGGATAATTGTCGTGATCCACTTTGTGAAGAAGTAACAGCTCCAGGTTGATGGATAGGCAGAAAAGGATCGCTAGGATTCGTTGGGTGATCCCTGTGAGGCTCCCCCAGAATTGTCTGAGATCCCAAGCGCCCATAGTAGGGTCGAGTTGTGGCTGAAGACGCGCGACATGAAATATAACCCGGTGACGCCAATCAATACCCCCCTAGGATGGGTAAGCGTAGTCGGTGAAAGGCCAACGACTACAATATCCAAAGTCAGAGTTGCATATTGCAGGCAGTGTAAAGAAAAAGAGCGACAACAGGTCACCTCCACTTAGGTGCCTAGGTATGTTCCTACTCACAGAACATCTAAACTGTATTCATGATATGGGTTAATCCATGTGGGCTCAGCAATATTCGAGGGCAAGAGTATGTTCTTGATCAAAGGACAGAAATCAGGTTTATCAAGCAATGTCCTGACCAAGCGAACTAGAGACCGCCGATTACCGACTCGGAGATATTCCTCTTCATTGCTATCTAAATATAAGATAATGGTCTCGTATAGAAGCGGCCTGGCATATTCGAGGAGGAATTTAGCGGTTAGACACAGGTTGTAGAGCGTATTGCGGTTCGCTAAGAATTCTCTTGGGGGTGCTGTGTCAGTTACTTGACTAACTGGAAGTCGAAGACGTTCAATGACCAAGAAGAGGATTTCGTTAGGTATGAATTCAACGGGGTTGGGTTGACGACATAAGACAAGACTATTTTGATCCATTGTTACTATCCAATGCTGTGAAATTGATAGCGTTGTTGTTGTTGTAAATAAAGAATGGTGAACGCATTACTTGCTGCGCTGGGCTTGTATGATTGTATGATTGTATGAAAGGGACGTGGAGTAGAAGTCGAAAAAGACGGGAGAGATTTATTTTGGGGACATTGAAATACCTAATGTATTAGAGGGAATGTTTTTACACATGGTGCTTTCCATATGCTGAAGCCCATTAATTCATGAAGGCAAGTTCATCTTGCATGAACCTTGTGGAACTAACCGAATGGGTTGTTGCGAAGAGTGTACAATAGAGGGCAGCCATGGAGGTAAGGCACGTACTGAATATAAAGTATGAATGGATGGATCCCACTTACTCCCCTACAACTTCCAAGTTCCAAGTTCCAACTTCCAATGTTGCTTCAGGTTGCTTCAGGTGCCTGAGCTATTTGATCTCATCTTTGCATCTTCACTTCCACAACTCCAATCCGAAAAGAACCATCGCTGAAAGTTATGTAAGTAGTTTTCACGTTGTGTTTATTAAAAACATGGATGAAGAGTATCGTGTGGCAAATCCCACATACAACAGAGCACTATCGCTATTAATTTTGATGCGCAATCGGTTATGTCATCGGTCATGTTGTTACATCTCGCGACTCCCGGAGAGATGCTAGTTGATAAGACAGGAAAGCAGAGCCGCTATGTTATGAACATAAAGTGTGAATGCGCTCGAGGCCTTCGAGAGGCGGTCCCTCGAAGCATATTTCGACATATTCATGTATATTTCAGGTGGGGCTGTCGGGCTTTTGTCTCAAGAACAATCTCCTGATCCTGCCATTCGATTTAGAGCTCTTAAGTCGCATCAAGTTCTCCCCCGATATATTAGGGGTCGCGTCAACAGGAGTGGGAGGGAGGGGGATTATCGGCTCTTCACTTTCGGGTATAGGTGAGGGTGACGATTTTTGCAGAGCCATCTTCCTCTCTGCTCTTTGTCGTCTTGGTCTCGGCTCCGAAGACTGCTGCGGCTCTAGGAATTCTGGCAATCGGAATTCGAATCCGTTTTCAACAAACCCACGAGTCTTCCCCTTTCCATTACTCATATCTTGGTCTTCGTCGCTCCTGTCTATATTGGGGACGATGCGATCTTCGTCACTGCAGATAACGACGTACCATCGAATGCTCTCCTTTCTTTGTAATTGATCCCGAAGTTTCTCAAGCCAGCCCGCCTTTCTACTACCGAACGTATTGACTTTACGGCCTTCCTCATCGCTAGGACCGCTCATCGGCTTATATGATTCCTTTTCTATCCGCGCCTCGTAACGACTTATCTCTTCTGCGATCGAGACCGATGTGTCTATCCGCACCACATGATCTGCCACATATGCCCATGGTCCACTGACGGCGCTCAAATCCGTAGCGTTGAATTCCTCTACAAATTTCACGACCGACCAGTCATTGAATGGTATACTGTCGTCGAACTCAGATGGATCCGGGGATGGTAGCGATATCGCGTCATCTTGTATCTCGTTCGTAACTGGCTGTCCTGATATTGCTCTGCGATGGGACGACTTTATCTGGTCGCTATTATTCCCATTCTCGCCGTTTTCAACACCATTATGTGTTCCCTTGTGCATCTGTCCCCCTTCAGATTGCGTTCGCGCGTGACCGTTGCCATTGCGTGATGGTAAGCGAGTATCGTTTCGATGGGAGGAGGGGTTTCGGGGACGTGTTGGGCGAGTACATGGTGGGAGGAAGTCGAACAGCTCGTAGAACTGGTCAAGCAAAGCGACAGGGCTATTTCGCGTTACGATCCAATCAGGCGCAGCATCGTCGACGTTCTGGATAACGACGAAATACTTGATGCTTAAACGATGCCAGCGAAAGCCGTGGCAAAGGTACGTCGGCATTATGTGGTTGACAAATAAATCCTTTGCCTGGGGTGGATCGATTGGCACGCCGCACGTTGTAAGAAGTGGAGGGTACATCAACTATAGGTACCCGAGATCCTGGTCTGTGGGGAAGAGACAAGGGGGGGTTCGGGGAAGAGGATCCTGAGTTGGGGAATTGGGAATTCTACGACGTAGAAGAAGCGGATTCCCGCGACCTTCGATCAATATTCGACTAACTCGACTATATATTCCAGAAAAATAATCCTTACAGAAGCAATTCTAGAATGTTTCTGACTTTAAAACCCTCGTCACCGGATCTCTCGGCCTTTCCAGGAAAAATATTACGACGTCCAGTGCAGGGCTTAGCGAACAGATCTTAGCAAAGACAGCATTCGAACGATCGTCCAGACGCGAACCGTCACAACTGGATAATAGCCTGTCCTGACGGGACCACCCCTAACCCAAGTTGGGGATTCAGGGTAAAAGCAAACGTCGTCGTAAAACCCTCACTCACCTCTTATATTAATAGGTAATTTATATGCTCCAAAGCCGTGAAAGCGATATATCGGCTGTTGGTGTTAAGGGAGTCGGTAGGGGAGTTGGGCAAAGCTGAGTGCGTAAGCTCATCTGAATGAGCACTTGGCGAGCCTAGAACTCTTCGCGTCTTACACCATACTGGCAGACTGGATATCAGCTACGGATGTGATTGCTTCGAGATACGAGGTTCAATCATAGTATAAGATATCTATAGATTTTAAGTTGATAGAGTCTACTAAATTTAACTCATGGTTGTCGTGAGTTAGCAATTAGTTCTTTTGAGCCTCATAGACGTAAGAGCTACGAATAGGTATTCTGACCCTTTTTTTTCTACGCATTTACCGTTCTGATCATGCCCGGCCTAATAATATCATAGAATATGACCATAATATTTACCGTGTACCTTGGTCTCTTTGGGAATGCGACAATATATAGGTATGATCACCTTGGAACAACCCATGGATAAAATTACTTGCTTTCTCAAGTACTTAGGCCGTGTTGGTATCGACTAGACTCGCTATTGTGGTCGTGCCTGACGTATGGATAGTGGTATAGTGGTATAGTGGGGTACTGACTTGGGTAGATTCTAGGATGGAACTAGACAGCATGCTTGGCTCACGACTAGGTTGCTCATACCAATATCCTCCAATATCATTCTTTAGAAGTCAGTTGTCCTGATTGCTTAAAAAGCTGAATTCTACACTTATGACCTATATGTCATGTAGTGATTCCTGTATGAATCTTTGACGTTTGGTCAGAAGCAGAGTATAGTTCGGCCAATAATTCTTAGGGGATCCACGAAACCGGCATACGATGCGTGATGCAGCGGCGACCGCCCCTAAATAGTAAACTCGAAGCGTTTAGTGCCTGCAAGAAACTTCAAGGTTCCTAGGTAGACAAGGTTCCCGGTTTAACTTCAGGTTATGATGCAATAGAATGGTTTCTGTGCTACTCAACCCCTCATCACGAACTCAATCATGAAACGGCGAATGTTGGGGAAGAACTTGAAAGTGGACTTCGACTTACCTATATTCTATCCCGAATAAAATACTACCGATATATATTAATCTCTAGAAAATCTTGAGGTTTCTTTTTCTCTGGATTTGAATCTTTCATTTCGATTATACCAGAAATTTCGTCTAGATTTCTAAAAGTAAATTGGCAAAAATGGCAGCTAAAACACCTACCGTGAAGTTGTCCTCCGGTTATGTAAGTGACACTCTCACTCCATGCATCTGCAACTCGAGTTAACGACAATAGGACATGCCCATTGTTGGGTTTGGTATCTGGAAGGTGCCGAACGATGTTTGCGCCGATCAAGGTATGTGTATATTTAGCAGATAGATTGTCAATCACAATTTTGTGTCTTATTAGTTAATATTGAATGACTGACCTCCACCTCTTCGATAGTCTACAATGCCATCAAACTCGGCTACAGACACATAGATGGTGCTTGGGATTATACCAACAGCGCCGAGGCAGGCCAAGGCGTAAGACGTGCCATTGAGGAGGGCATTGTAAAGAGAGAAGATATGTTCATCACGTCGAAGCTATGGAACAACTACCATGCCCGCGAGCACGCGCACGAGATGGCCAAGCTGGAGAATGAGGCGTGGGGCCTAGGATACTTGGACCTTTTCTTGATTCATTTCCCCATCTCGCTGGAATTCATCCCCTTCGATAAGATCCGTTTCCCATGTTTCTGGAGCGACAAGGAGCAGACAAAGGTTACTCCTCTGTCAAAGGTGCCTATCTCGGAGACATGGGGCGCTCTGGAAGAATTGGTGCAGACTAAGCAAAACCCGAACGGCTTCATCAAGAGCATTGGAATCTCCAATTTCCACACTCAACTGATATACGACCTCCTGTCATACGCCAAGATCCACCCTAGCGTATTGCAAGTCGAGCACCACCCATACTTGACTCAGCCAGACTTGATCGCGATGGCTCAAGAGAACAACATTGCTGTCACTGGCTACTCGACGTTTGGACCGCAAAGTTTCATCGAACTAGGCAATGCTACAGCGAAAGAAGTCAAGCCGCTTTTTGAGACCGACGTGGTGAAAAGCATTGCGGCGAAGCATGGCAAGACGCCAGGTCAGGTTCTGCTCCGATGGTGCACTCAACGCAACATTATTGTCATCCCCAAGTCAAACAGCATTGAGCGCCTGAAGCAGAATCTGGAGAGCTCTTCGTTTGATCTGGCCGAGGAGGATATCAAACAGATCTCGGCGTTGAACATCAACCTGCGCTTCAACAACCCCGCCACTTTAGCGACCCCGATACGTATTTTCACCTAGTAGATGCGGTTGAGTGTTAGAAACGAAATTCAGGTAGAGATATAGATAATTGTTGAGAACAGTTTGAAGCTCTCAGATAATTGAGAAATATATTGTTCGTTTATTGTAGTTGCACAATCAATTGAAATTATTTTAAAGTTGAATCTGTGAATCTGCGGCCAGCAATGCCAAAACTCTATTTGTGCACCAGCCACACATCATGGATGCGCACTGCCACAACCATTAATTGACTTTCCACAACGATGCCGGGCGGCGCGTCATCTCTTCTCTTGTCGCGTCTCATACCATCTTCGTCTTCGAGTACAATTCTCGCCAATTCTTCGATTGAGCACCAAATATGGCTCTCCCTTTGCCTCCAGGACTTGTGCCGACGGAAGTTGCCTTCCTCTGTGAAATGGAACTCGTTACCGTAATTCCGCGTCAAAGACTCGAGTCAATTCCGCTTCTCAGTGTAAGAAAATCTTACAAAATCTACCCCACTATCCAGCAGCCCAGTTACCCCGCCAAATCATCAATCCGATCGATCTCGAGATCCTCGAGGGCTGACGCAACTCGATCATCTAGGGTGCCACTCCAACCTTACGACCACCTCATCGCGCCGAGCTCCCCTTATGGCTTGCGCTTCTACTCAAAAAGCAACGGCGCGCTAACATCCTTCCCCCGCCTTGGTTACATCCAGATTCTTTGAAAGACATCATAAATCACGAGACGAACGAGGACCCCGAGGCCTTCTCCCCACCTCCGCCTCCTCTAATGAGATCAGACGGAAGGGGTGGTGTAAGACCGTACGGACAATCGTCGGCCGAGTTAAGACCGGGGGATATAGTGCTTTCGCCCCCCTTCCTTCCATCCTGCACGCAAGAGGCACCTTCGGGCTATTTACCCTACCACTGGCTCGAGATGTCGGAGATGTTATTGGCGCACGCTGCCGACGACATACCCAACTCGCCCGAAGTACGGACGTTACTACGAGATCTACAGGAGGTTCGCGCCGCTAAGATGAGAGGCAGCACAGTTCACTTAGAAGGCGGCGACGGTGTCCTCAACTTACGAGGAGTCGGAGCTATGGAGTTGGCCGAGAGTCGAGGCTTCGTGTTGGGCGTCGTCGAAGGTGTAAGGAAACTAGGCGCAAGTGCAGAAGCGGGTAGGAGGGAAGAAGAAGAGGAGGACCGCGCTAACGGAAGAGGTGATGAGAGTGATGAGGAGATGGCCTTTTAAATATAAATTCATCACAAATGACCGGATACGGTATGGAATTGAATGCAGCACGAAAACCACGGACACGGACACCAGCATATCACCGAATGAGCGTTCTACTTATAACATTGGCAAGCATAGCGTTGCGTTGGAAATTTATTCGATATCTAATTTTATATTTTCACAAACATACCTTTTAATGATTTCGTCAACGCCGAGAAAATTACCAATAGGGTGGCTCATACGGGTTATGGTGAGCAAATCGAAAGTCGTGTATCTGAACGACACTGCCGTCCACCAGATACCTCCGTCGTTGAAGGACTGTCATCTCGATTTTTTCGAAGTACGGCTTTACACGATCCATGTTCCAATAGATGTTGTCTGGTACTTCCCAAGCTGGCAGCGGACGATGGCATGCGTATTCGGGTTGTTCTACATTATAATGAGGCCACCCTTCGACCTGCGAACTCTTATACAACATCCACAACAACACTGGTGCCAAAAGTGTCAACGTGTTCACTACAGCGGGCTGGGTTAGAATCCGACGTATTTCCCTCGTATAGGGGAACCGAACAATCTCAACTATAACTTGTCTAATCCCCCTGATGACGCTCCATATCCTGGTCCTGTATGTGTTCGCCAAGAAGATAATTACCGCTACAATCGTCGGTCGGTAAGCTATCTTTACTATGTATACAAGTAAGTGCCAGGTGGGACGGATTAACGGCACGATTACTAGTGCAGTACATGTTCGCTGTATCCACATGAAACATCTATCAATGGTTTCGAGAGACGGCATCTCGCTCTCCTTTTGGATATACTAGGAGATATCTGTGAGGTATGCGAGTTTTGATCGAGACACGAGGTTTAGTGTCCTGAGTGTTCAGTCATGTACACACTGATATGGATGTGATTCGTAGATTGTGTCAGGTCGACGACTTTTTCACGACAAGTGGCGCAGGAGCCAGTCTGAGCTTAGAGCAAGTCATTTATATATCGAGCTAGTCTGCGGGCTGTTCGCCCTTCGTTTCTAGGGAAGTGGCTTGTCCCGATTTACAGTCTGGCTGTGCTGGTATTGTTTACCAACTCAAAGTAACCGATCATGATTCACATCATAAATAATAGGTAGCTCTCAGGAGCTCCATACTTAAGGGATGCTCTTCCTCATGCTTCTGATTATATCCTTGTCACAGTTTCTTTGATGAACTATATTGCTATGACCTAACGTTCTACGTAATCACACATTTTCTTTGTTCAAGTATAACGATATGGCCATGACTCCTATAGCGAAGGGTTTCGTTACAACGCAATGATATATCGATGGCCCCATCTATTGAAATGAGCTGGCATTTTGAACCGCTATGATTAACTGTTTCGAAAAGGGGTGTGTGTCAGGAACCAGGAAACTTGGCCTTCGATTTTTCTATATATAATTCCACTATGACGAGATATGGTGGTAAAGTCCAAAGTTCAAGGTAGTTTCCGGGTCCTAGGCACGTTGCCACGACTCGTGACAACTCGCCATGATCTACTATAACGTCGGCATAGTCACAATCGAGGTTTTGCTCTGCACAGCCATCACATTCGACCCCGACGATCCCAAAGCCTTCCTTAAACTACTCGTTCGCGTGGGCGTCATTATAGTAATGAATCTGGAGTTCAATTAGCACTCGCCCTCACCCTCACTCTCATCTTCGAGGTAAAAAGGGGTGGTCGAAGGAAAGGTAGGCAATCAATCAATCAACCGTACAGTCTGATCCGCACACCCGGCAGGCGTCTCGTACCCGTACGCCCCCGTGTTGATGAACAGAGCCTGGCCCGCGCACACCAGCCACGCGGCCAGGTTCTGCCGCTTCACCGCCGGGTCGCTCCACGTCAGCGCGTCACCCTGGAACGCGAACGTGCCGAAGTCGTTCTCCGTCGCGTTGAACGTCGTGGCTAGCGCGCGCGGCGGGTTCGCCGTGTCGGCCGGCCGCGCTACGTGTAGGTATAGCGGGGAGGAGTCGGGGCCCAGATTCGCTACTAGTTGGCCTGATTGTATGGCGAATTGCCCCGCGGTCGTGTAGCTCGAGAGCACGGCGGTGCCGGGGGTCAAGGCTGGGATCGTTTGTAGGTATTTGTGGTAGTTTGGCGCGGCTACGGCGCGGATCCAGTACCATCCTTCTTGCAGCGTCGTGCCTGGGCCGGTGGACTGTCGGGGGTGCAGTGGGTATGCTATGCTGAGGGAGGCGAGGAGGGGGATGGTGATGATTTGGAAGTGCATTTTGAAAGTGTGGATCTCGAGATGCTACTCAAGTGGTTTCTAGTCGACGATGAGTCAGGAAATGGGTGTTAGTAGGATGAAGGGACGAGATCTACCTTGAGAAAGGACTAGGATATGATTAGTTTATATTCAATACCTTCCATGGTATAATCTAGGTCTGTCATATCGCTTTCCCGGTGGATCGTATATAAAGAGAGTGTATATAACCGCTTTGGTATCCTATAGGATAGGGCGACGTGGGAAGCTGACTTGAAGACGCGATCATATGTGATTTAGCCTAAGTTGGATCTCGGAAGCTACACCACATGTAGGACCTAGGAGAAGCCCATGGCGAACAGTCTAGAACACGACTGGATACCCATCTAAGATATGCAACAGTCAGTGTTTTCTTAAGTACCTAATTTTCGATGGCATCATACTTGTGCGTAAGATGGAGGTCTTCCATGAGAAGAACTCCACGATCATGAACAACCTGGTATCAACGCGCCACTTATTCAGTCTTCAAGAATCCATCGCATGAGGTATTGCTGGAGGTATTGATTTATATTTATTCAATATCCACAATGCCTTTCTTCGATCCCCGAAAGACCGCTAATGATCAATCGGTAAGCGGATTTATTCTCTAGTTGGCCTTCCCCTCCGTCTTCTCAGGCGCTGGATTCGTCGCCGCATGTACTTTGCACTTGAGAAATAGCTGTTAGTAATTATGCTACCCTAAGCTTTGAGATCAAGAGGTCTAGGGATGACAAGTTGGTGTTTAGGGCAATATTCCTTCAGTGAACCTGACCAGGGAACCTCCTCGTAAAATTGACGATAGAGGCTAAAGAAGCTCTTGTTTTGACTTGCCTTGCTGTCAAATTTTACAATGACATGATGGTAACAAAATCCGGAGTACGCGCATTGCTCAATGAACACCGGGCCCCGGACGAAGCGCCGGCACACAGAGCAGTAGTGATCTATTTTGGTACACATTTCGCTAAGAGAGGAAGAAATAAAGTGAATAACCCAGTTGTGGATGACTGACGTCTTAAAGACGGAAATCAACGGTAAGTACCTATCTCTCTTCCTCAAGTTTATACTTGCCTCTATTCTTGAAATTCTAGGACTATCTCTGATTTGGGTTGTGTAAAATCGAGTCAGGTGGCGGAAATACCGCACATATCTACTTCGTGAATCGAAAATAGTGAACGTGCATGATTCAATATTGAACGAATGTGAGAATACGTGGATAGGGGAGCAAAAAGCAGAGGATCTCGCGTGACATGGTATCATGTTGACTCGACTTTCTCGACAACTCAACACTTCGAAACGTAGTGTTAGAGAAACGACTGTGACTCCGAGTGTAGCAGAGACGGTAAAATGTAGGGCTTGATCGTGTTGCTTTGAGAAAGCCACCTAAGAGGTGATCGTCGAGATCGGCCTCAAAGAATAGTCTGAGACTATTATTGGAAGTGGTTGCGGAGTTTCTGGAATGGAGCAAGATATATATCATATTGGTCTTTTATACGAGAAGCGAGGACAAGATCTTGGATTATGAGTTTCTTTCATTATCCAGCCCACGAACGAGATTCGGTGCTTGTTGTTGTTGTAAAAGCTAAGAGCCTGGAGATGATGGTGGAAGTAGAGATGGAAGTGGTAAAGGGTCGCCCCACTAATCCTCTTCAGGGCTACTAGGTATTATTTGGCTACTAGTATTTAATTTACCGATCAGCCCTAAGCTCTCCAAAAATAGGGGTCGGAATACGCTATCGTTTACGTCATTAGCGATGTTGATTCTTTCAAGTCTCACTAGAATCAAATTTTCTAGTTGGCTGCTTCTACGATTCAGGCATCATACACCGTCATTCAGTGAGCTTCATGAGGGTACTCGTCAAACATGCCTCTCTACCAAAGGCATTCACCCACTTCCCCGTTAAAGGAAGATCTAATATATCGAATATTGCCAAACAAGTAACTAATACCTCTGGGCTTTCTCCCTATGCTTATACTGCTGGACTACGGCGATCATCTAAGTCAGGAGCACTACCAATATTTCCATTCGAGATGAAGCGTAGTGCTTCCTCGGCGTCTAAAGCCGCTCCGAGAACCAAGAAACCTCGACCAGAGGTGCCAGAATATCACTTAACCCCTTCTATGAGAGACGAATCTGGGGAGATCATATGGCCGGCTCCTGGAGAACAAATCGAATTTGCTCGAAAATTCATTCTCGAATGGCATGTCCTATAATATGCCTCTGGCCTCATCTGTAAACTAATATTTCTCATATAGCGTTTCTGCGAAGAAGAAGACGTTGATTGTCCCTGACAAGGATGCCGATGGGTTAACATCAGGCGCCATCTTACAGAAGACTCTTATTCTTCTTGGATTAGATCCCGATTTGATCTCGGCACACTTGCTTCAGAAAGGAACTAATATCCACGATGAGCGCGAGCGTGCTGCTATGGCCGCACATAAGCCTGAATACATATTCGTCCTTGATCAGGGCTCGCGCAAATCCCCTCCAGTCATCGACGCTCCTCATAAAGCATTGGTAATCGACCACCATTGGGCACTCGACGATGACTTCCCTAAAGATTCGTATCACGTCACGGCTTGCAACTCACCCCCAGTAGCAACCAGCTCCCTCCTCACATACCACATATGCAACCCTTTACACGAAGAAGTGCACGATCAATGCGCCTGGCTCTGCGCTATGGGGACCCACGGCGACCTAGGCAACACATTGAAGTGGGAGCCCCCCTTCCCGGACATGAAAGCGACGTTCAAGACGTACACCAAGAAAGCGATCAACGACGCTGTCTCGCTGATCAACGCGCCACGTCGGACCGCCACCTACGACGTGCCGGGGGCGTGGACGGCGCTAACCGCGGCGGACTCCCCCAAGGTCCTCCTGACGAATGGCGGGCTGCTCGTCGCCCGCGCAGAGGTGAACGCCGAGGTAGAGCGCTGCACGCACACCGCTCCCAAGTTCTCCGCCGACGGCACTATCGCCGTGTTCAGGATTAGCTCTGCCGCACAGGTGCACCCCGTGATAGCGACGCGGTGGGCGGGCCATCTGCAGTCGCCGAAACTAGAGGTGATCCTGGCAGCGAACGAAGGATATCTCCCCGGCATGGTCAATTTCTCGTGCCGTATCCCTCGCACCGCGCGGGCGAGAGATCCGCCCGTGAACATTATTGAGACTTTGAAGAGCATTGCGGCGAGGGCGCCGGACCCGAGTTTGCGGGAGAGGCTGGGCGAGTCGTTTGCGAGAGGGCATAAGGAGGCCAGCGGGGGGATTGTGCCCAAGGTTGAATTTGAGGAATTTCTGGATATTTTGGAGATTGGGAAGAAGCCTGAAAATAACGGCAGTCCAAAGAAGGCCAAGGGAACGCCTCTCAAGCAGGCGAATACGTTGACTAATTATTTCAGTAAACAGACTGCCTAGAAGCTGTATTGAGTAATTCGTCATCTGATGAACGATTGAAGAATATGAATGAATGAGGCCTCTATGAAAAAACCCGAAATAAAATGATATGCATGACTCTCTCATGAAAAATAAATCAATTGAACAGCATCGTGAAAATGCATTCGAAATCTATAGTATGGCGCAAGAGCAAGACAGACCTCCCCCTCAAGCCGCATTATCTCTTGAAAGAAACCGAGGAACATCTCATTACCGCCGCCGTCGCACCCGTCCCTTCGCATATCGTCGTGTCACATCAGTCGACATACTTCTCCCACAAGCTGTCCCAACCCACGCCTCTTCCTAGTGGTTTAAGCCTATGTTCATCCATGTATACTCGCGAAAGGAAAGGCAGCCAGGTAGATAGGTAGATAGGTAGGTGAAGGCTGCGGCGGCTCGCTTTCCGCCCGGGTGAGGGCTTGCACTCACAGTTTTCCCGCCGCCCGCAGGCCCTTCTCGCCATCGACCAGCACGCACCAGCCGCCGTGTCCGTTACCGCCGTCGCCGGCGACCACGGCGCCTTGGTACCCGCCCTCCGCATCTGCGCCTTCGCCGCGCGCGAATGCGATCACCGACTCATCCCAGGTCCCCGGCTGCAGCCACACGGCAGGGATGCCGAGCTTCTTCGCCTCCTTGAGCACGTTCAGGGTCACCGGCGCTGGTGTGATCACCGAGAGGGAGGTGTGTTCCGGATCCGGGAGGTCCGAGAGCGACTTAACGGTCGGGTGCACGCCGAAGGGCGTCTCGATCGAGGGGCTGGCTGGATTGATGGGGGTTACGGGAAGGGAGTGGGCGTGATACCAGGTGAAGACTTGAGTGGGGTGTTAGTTAACTTGAACTATGTGTGCTTTGACTACCTAGGTGTGTATTTATTTGTTTTATGTGCATGTATGTTATAATGTGAGGCGAAATGAGGTGAGAGCGATGTCGTATTCGATGTGCATGAACCGCCCGCTTGGGTTGTTGCGCAACCTTATAGCTGGCCCCGCTTGCAGCCGAGATCAGGGGACCGTTGAGGGGACTATGGGAGCCCGATGATAGGTGATGGGTGATGGTGGAGGTGAAGAGAGGGGCAAATATTAGGGGACCTTCAGGGACCTTACCCTTATGGCCGAATTTGGCGGGGTTCGTGCTCGCGCCGACAACGGCAAATTGGGGCGAGTTGAAGAAGGTCTTGACGGTAGAATCGGTAGACATCTCGAGCGAATTATTCGAAGTCGGCAAGTGAATAAATCTAAGATTAAGGAAAGAATGGTCTGATGTGGTATGTTTGGTAAAAAGTTTAGATCGAGAGAGGGAGAGGTGCGTTTGGCCGCTGCTGTTAAATGAGAGCGAATTGCTCAATGTAGCTGAGTAATATAAAGTCCGGTTGACCTGGTTGATCTGGTTGACTTGGTTGGTTTGGTTGAGAACCGTTGAGAGTGGTGATGGAAGAGTGGTTCCAGCCCCAAACAGTCTAGAGGTCGAGTTTCGAGACATACATGTGTATCTATATCTCGGAATCATCTTGGCCGATGTCACAATAATTGCGACTAGAATAAAACTCACCCCATGATTCGTTACAAAGAGATCGCGGCTGAGTAAAAGTTAATCTCATCTGGCTTCGAATCCCTGGGCCCCGGGGCCCTGGCTTCTTCCGCTTCTCTAGTTTTGTTTGCCGTAGTCTATATCTAGAAACTGCATGTCACCAACAAATCCTCGCATGCTACTGAGATCACTTCTGATCTAGGGCTCAACCTATTCCCGTTAGTTGAGTTCACACAGGATGACGACATTTGCGTTAGTTGTGACCTTCCTTTTCAGAAGTCAACTCGCTGACAGAACTACAGCCGATCAACGTTTTCAGCCAAGGCGTACGCGGCTTTTCGACCGGCTTACCCCCCATCGCTGTTCCGTACCGTCCTTAGTTACCACCAGTTACCTGCATCTAGTGGCACCTTGCTGGATCTTGGTTGCGGACATGGCCTTATCGCTCGTTATCTCAGACAATATTTCAAATCAGTGCTCGCCATCGACCCGTCGGCAGGGATGATAGCGCAAGCTCAGCAAACAACTACTGATGCAGACATCACGTTCCGCCAGGGTAGCGCCGAGGACCTGAATTTCTTATCCGACGGGTCTGTGGATATGGCCGTCGCGGGCCAAGCTGCACATTGGTTCGATTACGGCAAAGTCTGGCCTAACCTCGCGCGGGTCGTCCGTCCCGGAGGTACCGTAGCTTTCTGGGGATATAAGGATAATGTGCTGCTCGGTGCCGAACATGTCACCGGGATCATAGAGGAGTTTATCTACGGCTTTGACGAAGTGGTTCCGGGATGGACGGGCATGGGTCCATATTGGGAACAACCCGGTCGGAACATCCTAAGAGATCTTTTACGTAGTGTACGGCCTCCGGAGTCAGATTGGTCAGATATAAAGAGACTGGAACACGAGCCAGGAAAAGATGGGACTGAGGAAACCTGCTGGTTAAGAAAGAAAATGAAATTAGGTGAAGTCGACAGTTATCTGAGGACGTTCAGCTGTTTTAGTGCATGGAAAGATGCTCATCCGGACGCCAAGAGTAGAACGAAGGGTGGAGATGGGGACATATTCGACATTATGTGGGATCGTATCGTCGATGCTGTACCTGCATGGAAGGCTGAGGGAGATCGATGGAGAGAGGTTGAGGCTGTAAGTGATTGGGGCACTTATATCCTGATGGCCAGACGGCGGTGAAGCGTGTTTTGTAATTGTTGGACAGTTGACATTTTTTGTACTCTAAAGTTGTAGGGTGGATGTTTCATAATATCTAGTATCATTCTCCCGCTTGAATTAATTATTAGGTATCGATTATGCATCTTTTCATACCACGTACAATTTTATGTACATACATATGCTATTGGTCGAGATCAGATGATGAACATCAGTAAAGTTTCTACTACTATGGTAACGTTCGCCTCCTGGTAAGGATGCTAAACTTTGGTACCTAAGAATTTAAAGTTAGAGATTTCGATGGTATTATCGGCTTCGGCTTCGATGTGAATCTATATTGGTCGATGTTGTAGCGGTGTGTGACGAGTAACTGCCCCGCCCTCCCGCCTGCCCTCAATTGACCAAATAAAACATGTGCACGATTGCGGTTGCCCCGTCAATAGCGAAGCCTAATCGATCCACAGTAGGCGCATGGGACAACGCTAGCTAGGGGCAAATCAATTTCACCGTTTCACTTCCAATATCAACTTGGAACTTGCTTATTATTGCTTTGACCAACGTTCTTCTCTCTCCTCCAGAAATTATCATCACAAACCTCCTCACTGCTTACTTGACAGCTTTAAACCAATTTACACCAATTTTTTGCGACCAGAACAGTTCAAGATGGTGAGTTATTTTAGTCTATTTATTTTCTTGTTCCTGTTGGATGTAAATAGAGGAGCAATATTTCGTCCGGTGCCCCTCGTTACCCCCTAAATCCTAGTTTAGCGTGGGTGTTACGCGATCGGGATCAGCCAGTCAGCAATCCTTTGGCACTGAGCAATTGGCGGCGGTCGCTGTTATTTGCACTGGCAGAACTGGCAGCGTACGGCGATGGCGGCCTCTTAGGGGTTTCGTCGGCAAACTCTTTGTCAGCTTTCCCCGAGTCGTCCCAGTGTGTCGGAAAACAAAAACGAAAACAAATAAAATTCAACAAGCAGAACGAACTAGCAGCAACAACAACAACAGCACACAAATTGCGCATTCGATTGTTCCATTTCTATCCCATCATCTAGCCTATCAATTATACCACCTTTCCACACATTCGTTTTAGACAAACAAAATTGCGATAACCTGTCAAAATGGCCACTAACGATGCTCCTCAGGCTTCGACCAACTACAAGGAGGCTTTCTCATTATTCGACAAGCGAGGCAACGGCCGCGTTTCTCTCGAAAGCCTAGGTGATCTTCTGCGCGCTTGCGGTCAGAACCCTACTTTGGCCGAAATCCGAGATCTAGAGCGAAACGTCGGTGGTGACTGTGAGTAGCTCCTTTTGCTTACGGCATAAATTTCGATGTCAACATTTGTCAATCTGTACCATCTACAACGCATTTTCCTGCACGCAGATGCTGCACGTGTTAAGCAACATTGAAGAGCGGTTTTCTAATGCGCATGCGTGATTCTAGTCGACTTCGAAACATTCTCCAAGATCCTGAACCGACCGGGTGGTTTCCGCGACCCTGGTGAGCCCGACGAGTACTGCCGTGGTTTCCAAGTCTTCGATAAGGACATGACCGGATTTATTGGTGTCGGGCAGCTCAAGTACATCCTGACGAACTTGGGCGAGAAGATGACGGATGAAGAGGTGGACGAACTCCTGAAGGCGGTCGACACCAGTTCGGGCCAAGTCAACTACACTGGTAAGCGCATGCTTTGCACAACTTTCAAGCCTAGCTTGGAAAGGCTGCGGACGGTGGCTAATGAGATACAGAACTGGTCCGAACCATCCTAGCCAATTAAACCATTCACTCTAGTACATTGATGGAAACTGGAGTTCGGAGGCGTAAGAAATCGCCACGACACTCGCAACACTTGTATGGAGGGAGCATCAAATCAATGCATTACATGGCATGACACCGCGATTGGGAGCGATAGGGCGTTAGTTAATTGACGGATTATATGGGATTGGGATGGGCTTATTTGGCCTTTCGTGACTTTGAGCCTAGGGATTGTAGCCATAGGTCACCGGGCATAGGCACGAAATATTCATGATGAAGCTTGCAATGGGTATTGAGGTATTCTTGTCTTTTGGTGAATAGCCCCTATTCCGAGATTTTTGTATCTGTATCCCGGAAGCACTGGCATTTCTTCAGTGGACACTCGGGTACCTTCTAGTGTTTACACGTACTGGCTGCAGCCTGCATGAGACGAGTCCGAGTGGATCTTGGTTTAATGTGGTGCGACGTAGTACTTGAGATTAAGTACCTTTGTACTACTAATTGCCTGCAACGGTACTTTTAAGGACCGAGATTTCATGTACTTGCTTCCGTTCAACCACCCCGCAGTCTAGAAGAGGTTAGAGAGCTGTAGCTCTGTCAAGATCAGCATTCACGAAGCTCCATTCAACCCCTCGACGTATTCAAATCAGGCTGTTCGAATCATTGCCCTACATTGTCCTGTATTTTGTACCATCAGACCGTCAATAGTTCAACAGTTCAATAGTAATCCTGAGGTGGATAGCCGTAGAAAGTCATCTGCATCCGACAAGCCTAATCATCTTCGAAAATCCGACTCCGAAACACGCACCTGCATTAGCTGGAAGTGCTAGAAAGTGCTTGCCTGACTCTTCAAATTCCTGAAGTGCAAATTGCCTAACAGAATCAATAAAATCGACCCCGCTGTTGCCATCATTTGCTTCCTTGCAGCTTGCAGCTTCCAGCTTCCATTGGACACCCAGGACCCAACTGCCCTTGTGATACTGGCGAATTCAAAGGTTCCTCCTACAAGAAGCCGCTCTCGACCCCTCTCCCTCTTTATAATAACTTCTCTTCTCATACTTCTGCTTTCCTTTGCTCTCAACCTGGCTCCCCCACGAGCTCTCTCTCGTCTTACTCTATATCTGAACCAGATACGTCCGAAAGCATCTCCCCCAACAGCTCTCTTATCCTTCGGCCGCTTGCCCACTCCCACCCACGCTCGATCCATCGTATACTCCAATATGGCTCCCGACAAGTATAAGAATCCTCCACAGGCCCCGCCGACCTTCACGGGCACAAAGGAGTCCATCGTCAGCGATGCTCAAGCTCTTTGCGACACCACACGATCTCTTCTAGACAATCTCGTTGCGAACGTGCCCGCCGACAAAGCTAGCTTCGCTTCTGTTCTTGCACCAATAGCCGAAGATGAGGACCAGTCTCAGCTGAGTTCTCGACTTCTCGGCTTCTACCAATATGTTTCAGCCAACGAAGACTTGCGCAATGCTTCGACAGAGGCAGAGAAAATCATGGACGAGTTCTCAATCGAGTGCAACATGCGTGAAGATGTATTCAAACTCGTCGACGCCGCTTTCCAGGCCCAGAAGACCAAGGAGCCTGACCTAGATGCCGAAGGCCTGCGACTACTCGAGAAAGAGCGCAAGGGTTATATCCGGAATGGCCTAGGGCTTCCTCAAGGTCCTCAGCGAGACCGCTTCAAGGAAATCAAGATGCGACTCAGTCAGATCGCGATCCAATTCCAAAAGAACCTCAACGAAGAAAACGGAGGCATATGGTTCACCAAGGAGGAACTAGACGGAGTCCCAGACGATGTAGTTGATGGCCTAGAGAAAGGCACAGGAGAGAATGAAGGAAAGGTGAAGCTCAGCTTCAAATATCCCGATCTTTTCCCTACTCTCAAATTCGCCAAGAACCCCGAGACACGGAAGAAGGTTTTTATTGCTAATGAAAATAAGGTATGTCGCGAACTGCCATTAAGTTTTTGACCAGAGTGGACTTATAGAATGTTACAGACCAACCAGAATGGCCCTCTCTTCAAAGAGACTATCCTGCTCCGTGACGAAGCGGCCAGGCTGCTGGGCTACCCCAACCATGCTGCTTTCCGTATAGAAGATAAGATGGCCAAGGACCCGGCCGTAGTGAACACCTTTTTGGCAGATTTGCGAAAGCGCCTTACTCCAGGTGGCGACAAAGAGATAAGCCATCTATTAGAGCTCAAGAAGAAGGACGAGGAATCACGAGGACTAAAGCCAGACGGCAACTACTACCTCTGGGACCACCGTTTCTATGATCGAATGATGGTCGAGCAAGAATACAGTATTGACGAGGTCAAGATCGCTGAATATTTCCCGCTCCAGAGTACCGTTCAAGCAATGTTGCATATTTTTGAAGAATTGTTCGGTTTAGTGTTTGTAGAGTTGGATGCTAATGAACGGAAACGATTGTCGCCGACTGGAAAAGCCGAAGATGTTACATGGCATGAAGATGTGATCGTCTTCTCTGTTTGGGATGACAGTTCTGAAGGTGAAGGCTTTGTTGGATATCTCTATCTTGATTTGCACCCAAGGCAAGGCAAGTATGGTCATGCCGCTAACTTCAACCTACAACCTGGCTTCCTAAAGAAGGACGGCACACGCAGGTATCCCGCCACAGCCCTCGTGTGCAACTTCTCCAAACCAACGGAAAAGAAGCCTTCTTTACTCAAGCACGACGAGGTGGTCACGCTGTTCCACGAACTTGGACATGGCATTCACGATTTAAGTGGCCGAACAAAGTACAGCAGATTCCACGGGACTTCCACAGTTAGAGACTTTGTCGAAGCCCCAAGTCAGATGCTTGAGAATTGGTGCTGGACGCCTAGTCAGCTAAAGGCCCTCTCAAACCATTACCAGACTGGAGAGAAGATCCCCGATGAACTGATCGAGAAACAAATCTCAACAAAGCACGTGAATGATGCATTATTCAACCTGAGGCAATTGCACTTCGGCATCTACGACATGGCTGTGCATTCGCCTGCCAGCCATGAAGAACTGGAGAAACTGGATGTTGGTGCACTTTATAACGATCTCCGAACCCAGATTGCTGGCCTCAAAGGCCCTGAAGCTCTAGGCGAACCAAGGTGAGTTTTTATTCCACGATGACCATAATTCTACCTTCCTGACTAAATTGATAACAGTACCTGGGGCAACGGCCAAGCAACCTTCGGTCACCTTGTCGGGGGTTACGATGCTGGATATTATGGCTACCTTTCTTCAGAAGTCTACAGCACAGACATGTTCTACACCGTCTTTAAGAAAGACCCTATGAACGGAAAGGAAGGCCGCAGATATCGCCACACTGTACTTGAACGTGGCGGTAGCCAGGACGAGATGATCACACTCGAGCAGTTCCTAGGCAGGAAGCCTAGCAGTGACGCATTCTACAAGGAGCTTGGACTAACTGCCGTCGCTCTTACTTCTGCTGCATGAGGTGTAGGCATAGAACTATAGAGGTTCGGAGCATTTGCCATGTGGTTTTTGACAATCGGAAGTTGTTCGACTAGTCTTGCACACGGATATGACCGTTGCTATCTATATAGTGAGCCTCCTGTTTTGTTCGTCGATAGATGTCAGAGGCAATTGTATAGTGGAGACAGACAAAAAGACTATGAAGAAACAAACGTTCAATCGTGCATAGAATATTCTTTCAAAGAGATTTATTGGTGACAGCTACAATCCCTAGACCCCTAGGTAAGTGGTCATTTAAAGATGGGCCACATATCAATCTCTCGTCCTTTACAGTCGAAGAGCAATTTTCCCGTAACAATAAGCACACAAAAGAGCATGGCTGATAACAATAGAGATTCTAGTATTATACTATGCACCATATACAAATGACCGTATCCTGCCCGTATCCTACCCGTATCCTACCCGTATCCTAAATAACAGTTCCTTCAACCCCTTTTCTCCTTCCCAGCCCTGCCATCTACATATTCAGCATCGGCTGACTCTGTATGTACGGATGAGGGATCGGCTTAGTTGGTGCGGCCGAGGAGACGGTTGGCGATGTCGGAGACGTAGGAGTTGGTGGCGCCCCTGCCGTCGGACAGGTTGTCGGGGTTGACGGAGCCGGAGTTGTACTCGCGGAGGGCCTTGTAGATGCAGTCGGCGGTGTCGGCGTCGCCGAAGTCCTTGAGGTTCTGCTTGAAGTGGTTGGTGCCGGCGGTGACCATGGAGGTGATCTGGTCCTGGGAGAGGCCGTGCTGGCCGGGGAAGCCGGGGCTGCCGTCGCACTGCATGAGGCCGGCGGTGGCGTGGCCGTCGCCGTTGTAGGTGGTTTTGACGCCGACGTTGCCGGTGGATTCTTGCATGATGATGCAGAAGATGACGCTAGGGTTGGGTTGGGTTAGATGAGTGGGTGGTGTCTTGGTTGGTTAGGGGGGGGGGGGGGGGGGGGGGGGGTTAACCCAACCAGACCCCGAAATTGGCGCATTGGTTAAACGCGTTAAAAAAAAGGCCCAATTCAAAAACGGTGTCGCCCG